>OX336396.1:6604996-7204996 GCA_946902985.2 Meconema thalassinum
GTAGAGTTAGAATTTGCTACTCGCAAAATGTTGTTGCTTGTTCAGCAGGAAGTATTTGCACCTGAAAAGCAAGCTCTTATAAGTGGTAAAGATTTACCCAAGTCTAGCAGGCTTTCACCACTCACTCCTTTTCTAGACCAGGACGGCATAATACGTGTGGGTGGAAGATTAGCTATGTCTAGTTGTGAGGATGGGAAAAAACATCCCATCATCCTTCCTTCAAAGCATCCTATCACTACACTTATAATAAAAAAGTTTCATTATAATCACCCTCATGCTGGCACTCGCACCTTGCTCTGTCTAATTCGTGAACTCTACTGGATCATTAATGGCGTTCATGAGGTTTCTTCTGTTGTCAAAAAGTGTATACCTTGCTTTAAGGTTAAACCACGCCCCGCCACGCAGATTATGGGTAATTTACCTCCATTTCGTTCAGAACCTAGTAAGCCCTTCGCTCTTACTGGGGTCGATTACGCCAGTCCTTACGTATATCAGACCAATCCCTCTTCATCTAAGCGCAAAATCTTAGGTAAACTTAACATCTCGTTATTTGTATGTATGGTGACGGGAGCCATCCACCTCGAGTTGGTTACGAACGCTTCTGTATCTTATTTTTTGGCCGCCTTTTCTAGATTTGCTGCTAGAAGGGGTGTTCCATCTGAAGTCTTTTCAGATAATGCATTTTTTTTTTGTAAGTGCTTCTGATCTCGGGAAAAAAGTGTTAAGCTCCCCTTCTGCTAAAGAAGAAAATTCCAACTTTTCCTATTCTAAAGGGTTCAAATGGCATTTCACCCCGCCTTATGCTCCCCATCATGGGGGCCGATGGGAGTCCTGCATCAAACTTACTAAAAGACAGCTTAAGAAAACTCTTGGTCCTACCATACTTTCTTATGAGGAATTCAACTCTTTAATTATTCAAGTCGAAGGTATCGTAAATTTCAGACCTCTGACTCCTCTTTCAAACGATCCTAAGGATCTTTTACCTTTGACACCCAGTCACTTCCTGATTGGCTGTTCGCTTGCTGCTACTCCGCCTTTGCTGGTTCGACGCTGTGATCCTAGCCTACCTATCTTTTGGAGAAAAGTAGAATCTTTGCGCTGTTCTTTTTGGCGCCGATGGAAGTTAGAATATCTCAGCTTGCTAAATAGGCGTGAGAAGTGGCGGCTTCCTCAACCAGATGTACGAGTGGGGGACATGCTTCTTCTTCGAGACCCATCTCCGCCTCTCGTGTGGAACCTAGGCAGAGTTATTCACTGGCACTTTGGCCGTGATAAACGCGTCAGAGTTGTTGATGTTTTAACTAATAAAGGTCTTTACACTAGACCTATCTCTGCTATCTCTGTTTTGCCTTTCGAGTCTTAGTTTCTCCTCATCTGTTATCCATGTTTGTTTTGACTGATTCTTTTGTTTGTTTTCATTCGGAGTTCTCGGAGCAAGATCACTTTTCGTGATACTTTCAATGTTTAGCTTGGCCCATTTGTCGGCCAAATTTGTTTCTTGTTACCGAGATCCCCGAATGATAATTATTTCTTTGGAAATGTATTAATTGCTTAAACTATATGCATAACCTTGTTATTAATCACCTAATTCATAGATATTATAGTTACTCACCTAGTGTTTAAGGCTTCCGCAACACATCACTACAACGACTACACTGAGCCTGTCTGCTGCTTGCCTGCTGTCGCCACGAGCTCGTGAGGTCATTTCCTTGGCCAACCAATAGCAGCGGTGTTTTTGGTCAGCTGCATTCCTCGGCGGGTTTTCGCCGCTATAAAACCTCGAGTCATCTTCTGGGTGACGTGCCACTCTTCATCCATTCTTCGGCCACGACTCTACGGGCCACTCTGGGCCGCTATTCTTCGGACTTACTCTACGGCCAACATTCTACTGTCAACATGTGACAATCTGCTTTTTGGTCACCACTCTGAGACCAATAAACTTCAAATATTCTCGCCAAGACTTTTCACGTACCGCAGTGAGAGTCATCATCTACGACTAATAATAATAATCTTCATGGTGCACTATCTCGCAGTGAAGAAAGGCACAAGGAAGGAATGTCAACAGTACTTGCTACGCGCCGTGGTCAGCCAGGACCAACCAAGTTTGTAAACATACTCCAATCTCTCCAGTGCACAACAACAGCAGTGATACCTCTCAAATGTGTGGAGTGGGTTGCCTACTGGGACTGACAAATGTTCATACGTGACTGTGTTTGTATACATTTCTTCGCTTGAGGGATGATTTACTCCGGACATACCCTCCACGGAAGTGTCGCCCAAGATAAGATAAGTTTCTTAGCACTCATTTATAGAACATTCTTATTGCCTCTTCTATTTTAAGAAGACAAAGTTGATCTTTGCCATGAACTTTTTAATAAGAAGCTCAAGTATTTTCTTCAGTGGTTATTAATTGATGTTTTGTTTACTTAAACAGTATATTAATAAATTGCATATTTGTTACCTATTATGTTTAATTGTGAAATCCTTCAGCCCCTTACATTATCGCATAATTCAGTCTTATTGTTTCACCCTAATGATATTGAATCCAAGCGAATGCTTGTTGCTCTTCTCCCTATTATGAGTTGGAGTTTTCTGGGGGCAAACTCCACCAGGAGGGATAAGAAAGATGTAAGTCTTGATACAAAACCAGCTTGAAGTAGGAGAGATGTGAAGAGAAAATTAATATAGAATTGAGAAAGGAATACTAGAAATTCAGAAAGGAATTGGATATATAAACCTCAGAACATTTACGTGGATGTGATACTGTACAGTGTTGCCAAAAAAGTTTAGGGACACCCGTATATTTCAGACTTTATCGGACTGTCCCTATAGTTTTAAGCTTATGATTTTTAAAAAAGTAGAACTAATGTAAAGTACTCTAACATCGTGTCTGGTTGAAAATTTGAGGACTGTAGCTCAAATAGTTCGTGAGTTATATTTTTTTGTCTTTTATGGCCTCCAAATAGTAAGTTTGATTTTGAAGAAACCAAAGAATATAATTAAAAAGCTATCCAACAATGCATGCTGATTGTTTTGTGGTTCTTAGGGGATAACAACAGCTTTTGGCAACACTGTAAATGTGGAATATGCGTATTAATGGAGTAACTTTGTCAATAAGCAACAGGCCAAATACAGTCATAACCAAGATCTAGTTAAAACAGAATGATTTCTAACAAATGATAATAAAGTTTAAAATCATAAATCCTCACCAAGCCAATCTTTCCACAGACTCTATGACAAAATTAAATCCGTACCTTTTATCACCTCTCGTCATGATACAGTGTGTCACGATATTCTCTGACACGAAACAATAGCAATGATACATTCTTAGATCCTCCATACAAATGGTTAAATTTGATATGTGCCAGCATGACACTGTTCCACCCACGCGCACAGCTGTCACCAGACCGGGTTCGAATCCCACCTTTCCCATCGTCAGCCGATGATGAACACTTCACTGGGGCGCTACCCCAAGTTTCATCTTCAGTCTGGACGACCGTTTGCTTGTGCCAGAGACGGCCTCTAGAGCCTCTCAGTTCCTCGGAACGCTTTTGTAGAGTTCGAGGTTAACAGTGAACATTCCATAATACTCATCAGGGCTCTGGTAACCGGGTCTCCATGTGTGACTCTGTTCGACTTTTATGAAGCTTTTATCGTGTTTATTTATCAGATTGGTTGGTTCCTTAGTTTAGGGGCTGCGACAACGTGGTTATGTAGCCCCGTGTACTTTGTGTGTGTGTAGAATCTGTCTGAAAATCGGTGTTAATTGTGATGACTGTATTAGTGTGTGTAACTGTTTAATTCAAGTAGGACTGCAGACGATCAATTTCAAGTACTTCCTACTTTTGCTACCAAATACTACCGTCCACGACACCTAGCTGTGAACTTGGCTACTACTAGATGCCATCGCAACCAGCGCCTGGTGACAAACGTTGGAACTTAAGAGCATTAATCAAACCTAACGTACAAATTTTGACTTCACGCAATTGTATATGGTGCGTTCAAAAAGAAACGAGCCGGAGGCTGAAATGCGCAAACCGGTTACGACATCGGCTAACGTGGCGTGTGTAACGAGATGTGGTTCCGACCAGAGCGTGGAAGGTCACAGCCCGTCGCTAGAGGGCACGCGTGCACGTCACGTGACGATACAAAGCGAGTAGCAGCATGCATCAATCGTCCAACGCTGCCAGTCGCATTGCAAATAGTGACATGGAGCCGTCAACCGAAGAGCAAAGAGGTGTTGTTGGGTTTCTGACAGCGGAAGGAGTATGGGGAACGGACATTCATCGCCGAATATCACAAGTGTACGGCGAACACTGCATGTCCCTTGCAAGGGTCAAGGCGTGGCACAAGCGCTTCAGGGAAGGACGGGTGTCGTTAGCCGATGACGCCCGGTCTGGGGCACCCCCCCTGCATTACCGATGACAACGTCCAGCTGGTTGATGCATTCATTACGCAGGACCGCCGAGTGACAGTGAACGCCATAGCCGCCGTGGTCGCTATACGACAATGCACGACCTCATACGGCGAACACACTCGCGGCACTCCTGCAGAAATTCAAATGGGAGGTTCTCGGCCGCCCTCCATACAGTCCAGACCTCTCTCCCTGTGATTACGCCATGTTTGGTCCCCTGAAAAGGGCTCTGCGGGGCCAACGATTCACCTCGGACGCCGACGTCCAGCTGTACGTGTGGAACTGGTTCACATCGCAGCCCAGGGAATTTTATGAGACAGCCATTCACCGCCTCGTGTCACAGTGGGACAAGTGCCTCAACAGCCAGGGCCAATACTTCTACATACAGGTACTGGTTGCTGTAATTATGCCTCCACCTCGTTACTTTTTGAACGCACCTTATAGTTTGTGGAAGGTTCTTTTTTATGCCATAAATCTATGACATTGACCCGCCGGCCTTACTTTCCCTCCGAAAGAAGGCATACTGAGCTGTTTTTAACACTCTTAAAAAATTCGGCCGAGTTTGAACCCGCGAGTTCAGGCATAGGAGCTCAGCATGCTACAAACTACGTCACCCAAGCCGCCTTATTTATCAGATCTTGTAGCTTCTATGAGGAATCAGCAACTGTTTTTGTACTTGTTGTAATTCAACTTTAACATATTGACATAATATTGGCAACTCCTTCCAGAGCCTCTCACAAGAGTAAGCTGGTTAGCATACATCACCTCCTTGTCAACGCTGCGGTTAGTTCAAAATGCAAGCTGCTAATGAGATGAAATTATCATGACAAGCTAATTGAACTGGGAGCGCCGCTCGGGAGAGGATTGTCTGGTTTATTGTCTAACGCAGCGTTTCCCAAACTGTGGTACGCGGTGATGTTACGAAAAATATAAAAACTATTAGATACGTTACCAACATATAAAAATATGAAATATAAATACACTGATATGTTCCCGGAGGGCAAAGACAAGGAACAGTATTATGAAGTGAATTGTGATTCAGAACTAGGCAATCTTTTGTCAAAAATGGCTCTTCCTAACTTTTGTGATGAGAGGCGTCCAGACTATGCAGACATAGCTGACAGAGCAGTTATATTTTTACTGCCTTTCACTACTTCGTACTTGTGTGAGACTGCATTTTCTTCACTTGTTTATCTCAAGAATAAATACCGCAATAGGCTCCTTACAGTGGAAAACGATCTTCGTTTGAGACTCGGCAATCTTAAATCTTATTATTTGAACTTTAACTCCAACAAACACAATTTACAATCCGTATTTTGGTCTGCTACGTAGTGGTGGTGGGGGTTAAAGTTACTATATCTGCCAACCATTAGGTGGTACGCGAGAGATTCTCATCTCTTAAAGTGGTACACACACAATAAAGTTTGGAAAACACTGGTCTAACGTATCTTCTTCCTCAGAGCTTTGGAGTATGCTATGTGCACCGCAGTTGTTTTAGGCGGTTTCTTGGTTTGAAGTGAGAGTCTGGTTGGGTCCTGAGAATAGTTTAGGATGTATGAAACATATGAACATTTGAGCCGTCCAGTTGTTTAATCCACTGTGAATAAGAATCATTTTCATGAGAAACGTTTCTCTGGACTTTGCCTCGCGTATCTTTTGTGTTTGTTGTTTTATACTTTTTGCTTTGTGTTTTTGGTTTTGAATTTTACTTTTTGCTTTTCTTTCTCCGGTTTGTGTTTGTTTTCTGATTTTGCTTTTTTGAATTTTGCTTTTTGCTTCGTGTTTTTAGATTTGTGTTTGTTTTCTGGAAAATCAAAATAAAACAAAACAAAATAAAATAAAACAAAAATAAACAAAACAAAATCAATATAAAACAAAACAAAATAAAATTTAAAAAACAAAAAATAAAATATAAAATAAAACAAAATAATTGTTCAACTGAAGCCGGCGTTTCCATAACTGTTTTTTTTTTCGGAAAAGCTTTGGTGGCGTCATAAGCAAGCATAATATTGGAGTTTTTGCCTTGGAGCTTTAAGTTCAAACTGTTCAAAGCTATGCCCAGGTCGGGAATCTCTGGTTTAGGGGCTGCGACAACGTGGCCATGTAGTCCCGTGTACTTTGGGTGTGTGTAGAATCTGTCTGATAACCGGTGTTAATTATGATGGCTGTATTAGTGTGTGTTATCTGTTAGGTAGATTTCAGTAGAAAGCTAACTATTGCAATGGGTCCCATGTTTCGACTTCCGGAAAATTTCGACATATCTTCGCGTTTCACATCCCCCAGACCCCAAAACCACCGTCAGTTCAAAAGTTTTATATAATTTTATGTATATATATATATATATATATATATAGATATCAGTTCCTTGTGGACACGAACACTGCCGTAATTTAGCACCAATCACTTTGAATTTTTTACCGAATATGTATACCTATAAAATCTCGGTCGAGTTCGTTAATGGGCAAATTCGGTCAAAGGAGGTCAAAATGGGAGGCTTTTTTCGAAAAAGTGAATTATCGCTATAACTCTCTTAATATCTGAAATATTGAATCCATTCAAAGTTCATACTATGTGTCGGACAAGGCCCTAAAATCTATGTTTGAAAAGGTTTTTGATAGCACCAACCATTGACCAAAGGGGTGGGAAAAAGTGGGTTTTTCGGGAAACATTAATCATATCTCTGTTAATAGGCACAATATCAAAACCGTACAAAATGGACAATATTCCTCCAATAATTACCTAAAACTTTTGTCTGAAATAATTTTTGGTATGACCCACCATTACGTCACGGGGTGAGCAAAATGATTTAAATTATAAGAAAATGCCAAGTGTGCCAAGAGAGGTTGCCATGACAACTTTACTTTTAATTGATAAGGGATGAGCCATCAGCAGTTGCTATGACAACGCCATCGCACGAGATCACATTCATTTTTCCATCTGACTCTGTGGGAAGCGGCTAACTGGTAGCACGCTGAACTTATAAGCCCAAGGTCGCTGGTTCAAAGCCGGCCAAAGTCGTCGGATTTTCTAAGAGCGCTAAAAATCCCTCAGCATGCTTTCCTTTGGAGGGCAAGTTCCAACGTTCGTCGCAAGTTGCTGGTTGCGGTGGCATCTAGTAGCCTAGTTCACAGCTAGGTGTTGTTGACGTTAGTATATGGTACAAAATTAGGAACTACTACTTAAAATTGACCATCTGCAGACCTTACCTGAATTACAGACTAATACAGTCATCACAATTAACACCGTTTATCAGATTCTACACACACCCAGTGTACAAGGGGTTACATGACCACGTTGTCGCAGCCCCTAAACTGAGGAACCAACAAAAATCTCTGCGGGAGATAAAATTCTGCATGAAGAAGTAACAGACTGTCAGATAGTTACACATCAGTTCCAAACCTTGCATAAGGACAGTGTGACCACAAGTATAAAAATGAACCCCAAATGACAAGAAGGTTACCGTCACCATAAGACAATAAAATTATAATAATATGCATAAAAAACAAAAAAAAAGTTAATTAACCTCCAAATGTAAAATACTTTCTTGCAATCAATGAGGTCTGATCCTCCTACGAAAACCTGCATATTTTGCCTATTATAGCCTATCCCCTAGTTTGCCCGGTGAAATCTACCTCCGCCTTCCGGCGTGCCGAGAGGATTTTTTTAAAAATCAAGTAAGGACTGCAGGCATTAAATTTTCAAGTAGTTCCTACTTTTGCTACCAAACGCTACCGTCAATGACAACTAGTTCTGAACTTGAATACTAAATGCCACCAAGGTCAGCTCCTGACGACGAACGTAGTAACCTAAGAGCGTTAGTCAAATCTAGCTTATAATTTAGCTTCACACAAGTATAGTTAGTGGAAGGTTCTTTTTCATGCCATAAATCTATGACATGGGACCGCCGGCTTTACTTCCCCTCCGAAGGAAGGCATACTCCTCAAGACGGAATCCATACCATTTTAAAACGTATTCAAATGCTCTGGTGTGTCGGCTAAGATGACGATGCCATCAACAAATTTCAGAGTTGAAATTATCATTTGTTTCAGTTTATATTTTCGCAAGCCTCAACAATTCTGCTTATATTGACTCAAAATGTGTAACGCCAATTATAAATAAGACAACGCTAACTAAAGCTCTCTACTGGATATGATGGGTAAATGGACACAATACAAGTCGTACCTAACCAAGTGTCTGCGATTTGTACAAGCTGAAGTAAAGGTTTTGTTTATCAGTGAGAACTGTTAATACCTCATGGCTGAGTGCAGAATCAAAATACGCCTCTAAATATTCCAAATATAAAAAAGGACCCATCTGATCGATTATAATTGGTGAACCTAACCCACTCACATTTTGATAACATGAGTTGTGAGCGTCCCGTAGGTTCAATATGGACATTCCTCATCTGTAAGGCCGGCTCTGCTCTCACTTTCATGTGCCTCCATTTGGCTGCTCGCATTCAAAGCAGAAGATAAAACAACAGAGGCTCGATCAGCGCTGCAATCCTCTTCCTTGACCAATATGCGTTCCTTGACTTCATGTCCCATATCATCTGTATCGACAATTCAGCGATGCATTTATCAAATACTTGCAACAAATAAAGGAAGAGTGTAGTTTTACGTGACTCTTGAGCACTCGATCATGAAACACGTACCTCCTTTTCACGTGCAATCTGAACCACCGGACGTAAAAATTAACGTTGAACATCCCACATGTAAATATTAATTGACTTCAGAATCCGGCCCAGATAAACAGCTTGATCTGAAGTACGTGATGTTATTATTATTATTATTATTATTTATTGTTTGACAACATTATCACGGCAAATACCGGTTACATTTTATATTACAGCCTGGTTCGGCCTTAGCAAGGAACCATCTGTACTGAGGTACGTTTATAGATTTATGTTCGACGAAGTCGAAATGTAAATATTATACGTCAGAAAACTGTATCATAATGATGGTCATTATAGTACTGTCTTTCATTATGAGACAGTTTCTCCAGCCAATCAAAGCTCATTCATTGACCAATTAGGTAAGGATACCTTCGCGCATGCGCTCAAAATCCAACATGTCGGACATGAATTACATGATTTGAAAGTTCAAATTGGATATCGTATCAACCATTGTAGTTACAATCCCAAACACAAAGACAAAATCAGCACGAACCTTTACGGTAACACGAAAATACTATGACATATGCAAGAAATTTATGAATCTACGTCCAGAAGTTAGCAACACAGCATCCTTCTATATAAATTACCGACATGGAAAGTGCACCGTCCATATGTTCGCGTAAATAAACTGGCGAATATGAGATAGGAAATAGCACTGTACCCTAATATCCCAAACTCCAATTTCTACACAGCGCATTGCTTTCAAACGACTTCGGTGACAATATTAGTGACTGCTAGAGCTGGACGGCACTAGTCACCATGCAGGCTGTAAATAATAGTCTAGCATTGCCAGACAAAGTAAATGGTCTCTGCTTTCGAAGTTCGTTGACCCACGCATGCGCTGTGTTTGTCAGCACAGCCAGCGCGCCCTGTTCACTAACTGAAGTAACTGAATCCCACGGATATTTATGAATATTTATGTTTAAATATAACATAAAGTTATAATTACGACATTTTAATACAGTTGTTAGACCAGTCATCTTGTACGGCATGGAAACTACAAATATAACCGGAATGGAGAATTTGCTCAAGATAGAAAGAAGAATTTTAAGAAGGATTCATGGTCCTAGGAAAACACAGGAAGGTTATAGACTGAGATCCAATGCAGAAATTTATAGTAAAATCGACAACCTTGAAGTGATGATCAGAAAACGGCGACTTCAGTTCTACGGACATATGGTCCGCATGGATTGCTCAAGGTTAAACAAACAAATTTTTGATAAAATCTGGAACTATAAAGGGCACGGAGGCTATGTAAAACAAATGAAAGAAGAACTTCAAAAATTCAAAATTTCTGAAGAAGATTGCCTAAATCGAATAGAGTACAAAAAAAAAACCAACTTTGTGAAGCTAAATTGGATAGGTTCGTTGCCAAGAGCCGACTGCGGTGGCGTCTAGTAGTTAAGTTCTGAACTTGGCCTAGTAGTCGTTGACGGTGGCGCTTGGCGGCAAAAGTAGGAACTATTTGAAAAATTCTAGGTTGCAGTCTGTTCTTAAATTTAAAAAAAAACCAGATAACACACACTAATACAGTCATCACAATTAACACCGGTTATCAGACAGATTCTACACACACCCAAAGCACACGTGGCTACATGACCGGGTTGTCGCACCCCTAAACTTAAGAACCAACAAACCAACCAACCACAGAAAAAATGGCCTCAAAATTCTTGTCGGGGAGAAGAAGGATCTCAACAGAGGACAATGGACTGCTGAAAGAAGAACTGCGCAGTCGACCAGGATGAAAGACTTCTGGAAGAGAAAGAAAGAAACTAGACATATAAGGAAGTGATATTAGCGTGGTCCTTGTTGTCCTGTCCGCGGTGTATATGTATATATAAAGTTATAATTCTCGTCGAACATAAACAATATGTCAGGTGTTTAACAGAACTGTCTTCTGTAGTTCAATATTGATAGACTACTGTGGAGAGTTTTGGGTGTAACATCAGTACACGATACAATTATTGGGATTGTATTATTATTATTATTAGTATTAGCATTTTTCATTGCCTACTCAAAAAGCGCGTTTGAACTTGTTAGTTTTCCTGATGGGTTTGGCCTTCTTATCCTCCCCAAATCTCTTCATGGATGCACTTCTATCAGTTCTCTTTTTAGGTTTCTCCACGTGTACTATTTTACTAAAGGCTCCACGATTTTCTATGATATTTATTTCTTGGAGGTCCGCCTTAGTTTCTTGTATCCAGTTTATTTTGACTTTCTTTGAGTTGATTACCTTTTGGTTAGTCTGTCGCCAGTGACGTAGCCAGGGGGGGGTTACTGGGGGTTAGACTCCCCCCTCCCTCCTTTTGGACATTTTGATTAATAAGCTAAATAAAAATTTCTTAATAGTACATTATGCAACGAGCCTATGGCAATAATTATGACACGAGTATGTTTACAAAACGAGCGTATGCGTGTGTCTTAATTACCATTATAGGCGAGCTACATACGACTGTTTATGTTCGACCTAATTATAACTTTATTATATAACTAGCAGAAGTACCCGTTCTTCGAACGATGTTCGTAGTTAACACCATACATTATCAATTGAGCTACTGTGCAATGGTTAGCGGTTTGTCATTCCATCAAGTTTATCAGAACGAAGTTAGTTTATTGGGAATATCACACACACTGTTAATTTAAGGCCCTTAAAATGTAGTTTTCGGAGACCCTTTATAGATTCCCGAATTATCTGTCTCACATTGAGAAGCGCAACATATGCTTTGGTCGTCCTTGTAGGATAATTTTTATATTTCGCATATTTTAGCATATATTGAGAAGTTTTTCTATATATCCACCCTTCTACTGTATGAAAATTACGGTGAAGAGTTTTATAAATGATTGGTGTATTGACTCTCATGGTTACCATACCTAATTTTAAGATGCACCAAGCATCCGAACACGAGGTATAGGCGTACATAAAGATACAGAGAAAGACAGACAGACAATTCTATTGTCTACAACATATTACCCAGATATCCAAATATGGGTATATCTACCACTCAGTATCAAATAAAATCATCCTTATGATGAACCCGTATGTCGACAAAAAAAAATAGTTAAATTGTGCTCTCAGACTAAATTCACCTAACGTGTACTTCCTGACGTGAAATACAATTGAAAGTCTTGTAGACGAAACGCAATACACGTCACATAAAAACTGACCCTCTACGTTGTGCTAGGTGCCCATACACAGGAAGACCCCTTTCATAAATTATAAAGGCTTGTGGTGCATGAAAATTCAGGTTCTCTAGACTCAAATTGCCCAAATTCCTAAAAGCCGCAAAAAATGCTAGTTCAATTCAGGAATTTTTGAAAATAATGTTGCTGTTTGGAGATATAATAGACCTTCTGTACTATATGTCGAACGTGAAAATTGCATGAAAAAATTCTAGGTTACCCCTTCACCCACTTAATTCCATTGATGAATTACACGGTCTACGTTAGTTCCGTGATAACCTTATAGCCATTTGCAAACTTTCACAGAAATGTAATAAATGGAGTGTCATTGCTTCTTACAGAAATAGATGGAAATTTTTATGCCACCCCATGAGATAATGTTCTCATGGTTACCGATTTGCATTCCTTCATTAGTTTGTTAAATTAAATTAAATTAGTTTTCAGGGAATATTTCACAAACTGTTGGATTTAGAGCCTTATAATGTAGTTTTCGAGGACCCTTTAGGGCCCCCGAGTTTTGTTGCTGGCACCGAGGGGCTTTGTCTCGTCGTTGTACGCCATAATATAATACTAATAATAATATAATATAGGGAGAAATTATAACACCTATTTTTTATTCAGCCAATGGCCATGTACTTTTCTTTTCAGGACGGGTCAGGGAAGGGATATTATCAGAGAAAGAAGCATTCACATCTCGCTTGAGCAAAATGGAAATGGCCTACCATTTAACTAAGGACATCTATATGAAAAGGTCAATATCCTTCAACGCAAAACTAAAACATTACTGCAGTGTCATCCGTCCGGAAGTCTTGCATACATCTGAATGCCTCACGATGAACAAAAAAGGCTTGGTCGAGAAACTGGAGGCCAAAGAAAGAAAAATTTTGAGAAAGATATTGGGTTCCATCAAAGATAATGGGGAATACAGAAAACGGCATAACCATGACCTATATACTCATGTGGAGAAGATAAGCAACGTCATCCGGAAGAGAAGGTTACCATTTGTTGGGCATGTGAAACGAATGAGCCCAGCGAGACTGACCAACCGCAACATAACTTACTTTCAGGAGAGGAAAACAAAATGGGCCTCGTTCATTGAACTGGATAAAGATCTGAAAGAAGTGGGGATTACACCAACAGACATTCAGGAGTGCGTCCCACTCAAAGGGAAACATCAAGCTTGTAAAGGTTTCCAAGAAAAACCGAAGCTGAAAACGGGAAAGATTTGGACCCAGGAACGGAAGGAAGTCCACCGAGAACGAATGCGGGCGTACAGGGCAAACATCAAAGCCAGTAGGAGACGGTTGGAATGACGTGGTCCATAGATGGCCTATACGAAATGAATGAATGAATGAATGAATGAATGAATAATATGGGGATAGGAATATAATAGACCTGCCGTACCACACCCGCAGGTGTAAATCGCGTGAAAAAATTCTAGAGTACCCCTTGATCCCCTTAAGCGCGTTAAACGTATTGATGAATTTTACGGCTTTGGTTCCGTGATTACCTTCTAGCCGTTTGCAAACTTTCACACTAATGTAATTAATGGAATTGCATTGCGTCTTACAGCAATAGATGGGACCTCTGAGAATCCGTTGGCATGGTTACTGGCTTGCATTCGTTCATTAGTTTATTAAATTAAATTAGTTTTCTGGGAATATCTACAAAACGGTTGGTCTTCGGTCCTTAAAATGTGGTTTTCGGGGACCCGAGTTTTGTCTCTCACATTGAGGGGCTGAAAATGAGTTTTGTCTCGTCCTTCTACGCCTATTTCAGCATGTATTTTAAGGGGGTAGGCCTCCTTTTATGAGAGGTACGGAGAAGAGTTACATCAATGATTGGTGTCGTGCCTCTGATGGATATCTGTACCAAATTTTACGTTGATGCACCCAGCCGTTCTCGAGTTATAAGGGAACAAATTTGTCCACAGACAAACAAACAGACAGACAAACAAAAAAATTATTTTCGCGCACATCCATCATAAAACAGTCTGAAACGTGTAAACATCTCAAATTTCCGTAGAAATTCAGAGATAAACACACAAATTTTCATTTTTATAGATAGAGAGATATACTGCACCGCTCGGTGTTGACCGTGTTTTATTGCACAGATTCTGGTTTTACTCGCTAACCGTTGGAGATATACGAAAAGTGATAAGGACCTTTCGGATAGAAAATTAAATGTTAAAGCTCATGTATACCATCAAATGTTTGCTATTTCTTAGCGTTCTCTTTTTATTTGAAAAGGAAATATGAAATGTTGAAACCAAAGGATGTAGTGACGTCACAAATGTCTGTTTTACTCGCTAACTGTTGGAGATACACGAAAAGTGATAAGGAACTTTCGGATAGGAAATTAAATTTCAAAGCTCGTATGTGCCATCGAAAGTTTGCTATTTCCTACCGTTCTCTTTTTATTTGATATGGAAATATGAAATTTTGAAACCAAAGGGTCTAATGACGTCACTAAAATAGTCGCCATTTTTTAATAGTGCAAAATTTCGAAATCAAAAGTATCCTATATGTAAACCTGGTAAATCAGCTACATCCATGCAAAATTTCATTTAAATCGGACCAGTGGTTCTTGAGTTATTGAGTAACAGACAGACAGACAGAAAGACAGACACACACCATCTAATTTTTATATATTAGTATGATTTAACATAAATATTCATAAATATCTGTGGGATTCAGTTAATTCAGTTACTGAACAGAGCGCGCTGGCTTTGCTGACTGAACAGAGCGCATGCGTGGGTCAAGGCACTCCGAAAGCAGAGACCATTCACTTTGCTTGCCAACACCATTGTTTACAGCCTGCCGTCTAGCTCTATATCATTCACTAATATTGTCACCGAAGTCGTTTGAAAGCAATGCACTGTGTAGAAATTTGGCTTTGGGGATATTAAGGTGCAGTGCTATTTCTTGTCTCATATTCGCAAGTTTGTTTACGCGAACATATGGACGGTGCTTGTCGGTAATTTATATAAACATGTTGGATTTTGAGCGCATGCGCGAAGGTATCCCTACCTAATTGGTTACACAACTGTTTCCTGAGCTCTGATTGGTGGGAGAAACTGTTTCATAATGTAAAATAGTGTTACAATGAGCCTCATTTTGATACAGTTTTCAGACACATAATGTTTACATTTCGACATGATTATTATTCACAAGTGGATTAATCATCTGGACGACTCAATTGTACTCACGTGCCTCAACTTTTCTTGTATCTCACGTAGCCCTTACGTTACCCCCACACAGTGGACACGTGTTGGGAGAGAACGAATAGAGTTTCTAAAGGAATGGTAATTTTAAGTCCATATATAATTCCTTATTTCTATAAAAATAACTATATATATGTACATACGAGGGCAGATTGAAAAGATTTTGCCCCTATTTTCCTTTAGCAAAAATAAATTACACATATGGGCACTGCTCTACGCACCTTACGCTGTAGTCTCCACATTTGTACTGAAGACCCCCCCCCCCCCCCCTCATGAGCTGTGCGACATATGGACACTGCACGTTACCCGCTCATGAATATATTCAGCGCAAAAGGCTGATGCAATGATATCTAATGAGCCCAGCTGTGGGCGTTGCCCTTAATAGAGAACAACTGTTTAGGGGCGTGATCCATCACTTGAGCAGTGTATCCTAGCTGCTTCATTTCTCTGCGAGGATTATTTCACATTTTGGACTAATAATAATAATAATATGATATGAACCGATTTGGAACTGAGAGATTAGCTAACCTTCAAAAGAAGTGGAAGATACAACCTCCATGTCTTCAGGACGTAAATCAAGACTTAACAAGTAGTTCCGAGAAGAACTATACAGCCTATTTTCATATATCCTACTTAAGTTAATTGCCTCAACATACAAAATTTCAGTTTGATTGCTGAAATAGATTCGTAGATATTGAGAACCGTCTAAAAAATTCCGATGGCCGCCATGTTGGATTTTGATATAATTATGTAGGCCATAGAGTTATGTACTATTAGATTATGATTCATGCGTAGGTTCATTATTCAAACGTTCACATGATTAACACACAAGAAATAAAACTTAAGTTTCAAATTGCGCACAGCCGCCATCTTGAGGTTATATAAACAATTGAAGTAAATTAGATGCCAGTGCATTACAATTTGTATAAACATTTACTGTACCATATTTCACTGCGCTCAGATGGTTAAATCGCGAGAAAAGTCTATTAAAATATTTCACCTTCGCTTGGCCGCCATGTTCGTTTTGTATTTTACAGGTTTTTGGAAGTCTCATAGCTGAACTTCTAGCAGTGTCCTTTATCATTGCACAAAGTTTCAGGGTGATATCAGTAATAGTTTTGGAGATATAGAATGCCGGTGAAATATTTCGCACAGCCACCATGTTGGATTGTTTGAGAAGAAATAAAATTTAAAGGGCACGGGTGGCCAAAATAGTACTATGACCTTACCGAGTTTCATTGAAATCGCTCGAGCCGTTGAGAAGTTATTAGGGGGACACACGCACACACGGTCAAAAGGTGATGTCAAAGGCCTATTTTTCCATAAAATGAAAATAGACTAAAAAGGGCCAATATTGGACTGGTTGAAGTGTGGGGCAGGACAAGATTAAGAACTACATTTGCAAGTGTGATGAATGTTGACACTTTCAGTGGAGGAAAGATTCAGAAGGAGTCAAAGAGTTGATAAAAGTATTTACAACAATAATTGAATGTTCCGTCCATAAAAATAGTTTCTCTTTTACACAAGCATTTAAAATTTGATGTTATTCTCTCTGTCATTTACCAGAAGCATATTTTCTTCTAAGTTTGATCGTGTGTCCATAATGGCTGGAGCATCATGAACTTCTTGTTTATTTTGAGGCAGAGGTGGTAAGTTTCTCCGTTTCTCGGCCACAATATACAATTGTTGTGTGTTTGTAGTCCATAAATGGCTGTATAGGATTATTATTATTATTAATAATAATAATAGAAAAACAACTAGAGAGATAAATTTTCAAAAAAAAGCTATTGGGAATGCAAGGACTCCAAGGAAGGCAATATAAGAAAACAGGCTCAAAATGGTCGGAAGAGAGAAAGAAGAAGAGCAAAATAATGGTGATGAAGAGAGGAAGTAAGGAAGGAAGGGGAAAGATAAAATTAAATGGAAATATTCTAGAAGTGTTAAAAAGTTTCAAGTACTTGGGAAGTGTGATCACAGAAGATGGGAAGATAACCGAAGAAATTGGTAAAAGAATACAACAAGCAAACGGTTTCTACCAGAGTGTGAGAGGTATTGTGTGTCCTAAAGGGTTCTATACACAACCTATTATGAACCCATGCTGACATTTGCAGCTGGGTCACGGACGACGACAAAAAAGGAAGAGATACAGGCAACAAAGATGAGGTTTCTAAGAAGCATCGAAGGAGAGATAGAGTAAGGGCTATATAGATTCGTAGGAAACACATCTAAAATACAAATCCAAGATCTAGGTTAAGGAATAACCCTTAGTTTGGTTGTTTGTTTATAGGAGATTATCAAGCAAACGAAAAAAAAACAATTTTATAACAAGTTGAGACCAATGCCCAATCACCTTAATTGTTCGCTGGCACATAAAACACTTGTTCACTACACTTGGTGAATTTATGATCACATGATACATTTAATATGGTATTTATACATCACCATCTCAATCTATGGAAACTGTACACAACACAGTACTAAGCTACTTTCATATTCACATGAATGTCCCTTCCAAATTCTTCATTTCAAAAATAAATCATCAACAAAAACGCAATAATTAAATCATCCGTGCAATCTTTAGTACCGTATGTCATTTTGTAAGGAAACAAGAAGTTCCGTGACGAACTAAAGAGCCTACTTTTCTTAAAATTTAAGATTCATGCAAATGATTAATCTACATGGAACTATCTAGAATAATGACGAAATTAAATTGGTAATATCGACATTTCTAATTAGTTCGAAATACTGTATACCTGGCATAGTGTAGCCTAATAGAGCATTACAGTTGGCAGCCCTGGTGACTGAATATATTCTTAGTTCCATCTCTTAAGGTACAGAATACAAAATTTGGTTCAAGTACAATGGATAGCATGGACGTTACATGCAGTTAAACATTAGATTTAACAGCGCGCGTAAAATCATGTTGGTAACAATGTCATGCATGTGTTGGTCAGAAATAATTTTGTATTATATGATCTATTGTTGTGCCAATTTTGAATGAAATCCATTAGTTAATATACATGTTACATGCATTTTAAAATTGGACCTATCAGCACGATTAGAATCACGTTGGGAGCACTGACGTATATTAGTTAGGCCTACTCCAAATTAATCTAGAATGCGAGGTACTATACGTGTGCATAGTTTAGAGCTATTGGCTTGCATTCTTTCTGATATATTGATATTAGGGTAATACAGATAGACACAGCATTTAATTACAGTTGGCAGCCCTGGTTGCTCTGAATACGCATAGTCATATCTGTTATGGTACACATAGCAGATACGAAATTTGGTTGAAATCCAAATGATAGTATAGAAGTTACATGTATTTAAATTTGGACCTCTCAGCGGGCTTAGAATCATGTTGGTAGCACTGACGTATATAAGATACTCCAAATTAATACAGAATGTCAGGTACTATACGTGTGCATAGTTTAAAGCTGTCGGCTTGCATACTTTCTGATATATTGGTATTTGGATAAAATAAATTGAGAGCATTTATTAACAGTTGGCAGCCCTGGTGCCTCTTAAGAATGCGCTCAGTCATATCTGTTTATGTACACATAGCACATACGAAATTTGGTTGAAATCCAATTGATAGTGTAGAAGTTATATGTATTTAAAAATTGGACCTATCAGCAGCTTATAATCATTTTGGCCTCCTGGATATTAAACTGAAATATTATTATGTATACGTGTGCCAATTTTGAAATAGCTCCATTCATACCTTCCATGATATCCAACATGGAGCTCAAATTTCAATTGCGATTTTCAGCAGTTGGTAGCACTGACATCATTTTCAAATACGGCATTGAGATATTCAGGTATAAATCTTTATCTCCACGAAATTTTGTTTCGATTGATTCAGCCGTTTAGGAGTTGATACGGACACACACACACACACACACACACACACACACACACACACACACACACACACACACACACACACACACACACACACACACAGCCAGACAGACAGACACACACACATTTGCCGGGATCGATCTCGTAAGTCTACTTTTTCCTCATTTTTGCAAAATGTGAAAAGTAGGCTAAAAATTTGAACATCATAAATAATGAGGAATGAGGACAGACATCTGGAAACTCCATGGTAGGATAGAAACAACTAAACTGAAGTGGTATGGACGAGAGAGTACCATAAAATATTTTTGAAAAAAATAACAGGAAAGAGACCACGAGGAATGGATTCAATGGAGTAGTGTGTAGAGAAAAAGGGCGAAAACCAGAAGTGGTACTGCAAGTAGGAAAGGAGTGGTGGAGGTCCTCAATTCACAACCCGACCCTGGAAGAGACTGGAACCGGTAAATGAAGATGATGATGATGAATAATAATAATATGCTATTTATAATATGAACATTAATGAGTTTAAAAAGTGGAGATACTCGATGACCGAGATGAAATGAATACTGTGTACTTACCGCACGGAAGAACTGGTACATGTGTCGCGGGTTGGTGTCCACGATCAGCTTGAAGATCTCCTTCTGTCTGATCTCCCTGAGCACCTGGCGATAAGTGGAGGGACTGGCTTGTCTGATGTACATCTCAGTTCTCATGGCGGGGGGCGCCTTCACTAGGTCCTGGAGCTTGAAGAGACCTGTCAGGCACACAAACTTTAATATTACAAACTGTGCTTGGTGTCTTCTTTCGGGTTTCCAGCTATTTATACCCTCTATTTTATTATGTATGCACATGTCTCAAGCACCTTTATAGAGTGTTTCCAAATATCTAGGTAGATGGGTCCCTAAAGGAAGTAGGAGACTTCTGTTACTTAGGAAGCAAAATAACCAGTGATGGACGAAGCAATGAGGATATAACAAGTAGGTTAGCTCAGGCAAGGAAAGCATTTCTACAGAAAAGGAACCTGTTGACATCGAATATAGATTTAGGTGTTTGGAATTCATTTATGAAGGCTTTTGTCTAGAGCGTGGCGCTCTATAGAAGTGAAATTTGGACTATTAGTACAGCAGAAAAGAGGAGAATTGAAGAGTTTGAAATGTGGTGTTACAGGAGAATGATGAAGATCAGAGGTATTAAGACTAGTGGGAGAGGAGACATGTTTCTGGCGACTGCTAATGAAGAGAAGAGATAGGTTGGAGGACACATACCAAGACACCCAGGAATAGCAAGCTTAGTTACGGAAGGAAGGGTCGAGGACAAGAACTGTAGGGGTAGACCAAGGTTAGAATATGTTAAACTGATTGGGTCGGACGTAGGGTGTGGTAGCTATGTAGAGATGAAATGATTAGCTCAGGACAGGGAGGCATGGACAGCTGCATCAAACCAGTGAAAAGACTGAAGACTCAAACAACAACAACAATAGTGACGAATCTCTGATGGTGACGTTGAAATACAGTAGTCTTGAATTGCCAGCAGAAATCCATCCGTCTCGGGAAAGATCTGCTCAACAGTGAGCCAAAAGTTCAACGTGTTCATAAGGACTTAGACTCATTCATGACGATGTTTGGTATTCCACAGTTTTAATTTCTGCAAGTCATAGGATTGCTGGGTTTCAACAACGTGTTCACTATTATTATTATTTCTCCACCTTCCCGTGACCCAGTACGAGCAAGCATGTTGATGCAGCTGTCCCAACCACACGTGATGTTATTGAAATTTGACACGCAACAGACGAGTGAAACCGACACGGACATGATGGATCGCACATTAAACTGTTCCACTTTGTCTCCATCTGTGTCATTCCGCTGTAAACTGATTCAGTCAGACCAAAAGTACTATGGGCACGCTAACATATAGGAATTATTAAAGAACACACGAAGGTTGCCAGACAAAGAAGATACAATAGCTCTCCGAATTATATTTCTCTCTAACAGTGTAAAGAATCAGTCATGTCCTCGCTCTGCCAAGAACGGTGAACACTCAGCTCGTGAGGTAAAACTGAGAAGAGGAGGGTTCGATTCCTACCTCAGTCATCTTGGGAGTGATTTATTCGAGGTTTCCCCTCTTCTACTCCAGGCAAATGCTGCGATGGTACCTAATTGATGGCCACGGTCGCTTCCTATCCAAATTCTACCGCAATTACAAATATACACCGTACCGTAGTACAGGCATTACAGTGTCATAGGTTATCAGACAAATTCTACACACAACAAGTACACGGGGCTACATAACCATGATGGCGTAAACACCCCAAAGAATCAACAATACTCATAACTGACTAACTAATCGCTGTATGCCTCTCACCAAGGCGGTCCGGGTTCGATTCCCGGTCAATGCATGTGAGATTTTCGAAGTGAAATGCCATGTCCTGTGGTTCGGATTCCACGTAAAAAGGAGGTCCCGTGGCTCATAATCACAAGATTCACGGTCACGTAAAACTACAATCTTCCTTCCTTCTTTTGACTAACTAATCAACTAACTAACAGTGTCCAGTGTGCACCTAATATACTAACCGCAATCCTAATTATTTGAGATATTACCAATGAGCCCTTGCGCTCTGTCACTCAACAGCTGATCGTATTAGTGTATGGCACAGCCTTCTAAACTCAGGACAAGTTCTACAATGTAACAATATGATCTGCGAGCATTACCCATGAGCCCTTGCGCTCTGTCACTCAACAGCTGATCGTATTAGTGTATGGCACAGCCTTCGAAACTCAGGACAAGTTCTACAATGTAACAATATGATCTGCGAGCATTACCCATGAGCCCTTGCGCTCTGTCACTCAACAGCTGATCGTATTAGTGTATGGCACAGCCTTCTAAACTCAGGACAAGCTCTACAATGTAGCAATATGATCTACGAGCATTACCCATGAGCCCTTGCACTCTGTCACTCAACAGCTGATCGTATTAGTGTGTGGCACAGCCTTCTAAACTCAGGACAAGTTCTACAATGTAACAATATGATCTGCGAGCATTACCCATGAGCCCTTGCGCTCTGTCACTCAACAGCTGATCGTATTAGTGTATGGCACAGCCTTCTAAACTCAGGACAAGTTCTACAATGTAACAATATGATCTACGAGCATTACCCATGAGCCCTTGCGCTCTGTCACTCAACAGCTGATCGTATTAGTGTATGGCACAGCCTTCTAAACTCAGGACAAGTTCTACAATGTAGCAATATGATCTACGAGCATTACCCATGAGCCCTTGCCCTCTGTCACTCAACAGCTGATCGTATTAGTGTGTGGCACAGCCTTCTAAACTCAGGACAAGTTCTACAATGTAGCAATATGATCTGTGAGCATTACCCATGAGCCCTTGCGCTCTGTCACTCAACAGCTGACCGTATTAGTGTGCAGCACAGCCTTCTAAACTCAGGACAAGTTCTACAATGTAGCAATATGATCTACGAGCATTACCCATGAGCCCTTGCGCTCTGTCACTCAACAGCTGATCGTATTAGTGTGAGGCACAGCCTTCTAAACTCAGGACAAGTTCTACAATGTAGCAATATGATCTACGAGCATTACCCATGAGCCCTTGCACTCTGTCACTCAACAGCTGATCGTATTAGTGTGTGGCACAGCCTTCTATACTGAGGACAAGTTCTACAGTGTAGCAATATGATCTACGAGCATTACCCATGAGCCCTTGCGCTCTGTCACTCAACAGCTGATCGTATTAGTGTGTGGCACAGCCTTCTAAACTCAGGACAAGTTCTGCAATGTAGCAATATGATCTACGAGCATTACCCATGAGCCCTTGCACTCTGTCACTCAACAGCTGATCGTATTAGTGTGGGGCACAGCCTCCTAAACTCAGGACAAGCTCTACAATGTAGCAATATGATCTACGAGCATTACCCATGAGCCCTTGCGCTCTGTCACTCAACAGCTGATCGTATTAGTGTATGGCACAGCCTTCTAAACTCTGGACAAGTTCTACAATGTAGCAATATGATGTACGAGCATTACCCATGAGCCCTTGCGCTCTGTCACTCAACAGCTGATCGTATTAGTGTATGGCACAGCCTTCTAAACTCAGGACAAGTTCTACAATGTAACAATATGATCTGCGAGCATTACCCATGAGCCCTTGCGCTCTGTCACTCAACGGCTGATCGTATTAGTGTATGGCACAGCCTTCTAAACTCAGGACAAGTTCTACAATGTAACAATATGATCTGCTCGCATTACCCATGAGCCCTTGCGCTCTGTCACTCAACAGCTGATCGTATTAGTGTATGGCACAGCCTTCTAAACTCAGGACAAGCTCTACAATGTAGCAATATGATCTACGAGCATTACCCATGAGCCCTTGCACTCTGTCACTCAACAGCTGATCGTATTAGTGTGTGGCACAGCCTTCTAAACTCAGGACAAGTTCTACAATGTAACAATATGATCTGCGAGCATTACCCATGAGCCCTTGCGCTCTGTCACTCAACAGCTGATCGTATTAGTGTATGGCACAGCCTTCTAAACTCAGGACAAGTTCTACAATGTAGCAATATGATCTACGAGCATTACCCATGAGCCCTTGCCCTCTGTCACTCAACAGCTGATCGTATTAGTGTGTGGCACAGCCTTCTAAACTCAGGACAAGTTCTACAATGTAGCAATATGATCTGTGAGCATTACCCATGAGCCCTTGCGCTCTGTCACTCAACAGCTGACCGTATTTGTGTGTAGCACAGCCTTCTAAACTCAGGACAAGTTCTACAATGTAGCAATATGATCTACGAGCATTACCCATGAGCCCTTGCGCTCTGTCACTCAACAGCTGATCGTATTAGTGTGTGGCACAGCCTTCTAAACTCAGGACAAGTTCTACAATGTAGCAATATGATGTACGAGCATTACCCATGAGCCCTTGCGCTCTGTCACTCAACAGCTGATCGTATTAGTGTGTGGCACAGTCTTCTAAACTCAGGACAAGTTCTACAATGTAGCAATATGATCCACAAGCATTACCCATGAGCCCTTGCGCTCTGTCACTCAACAGCTGATCGTATTAGTGTGTGGCACAGTCTTCTAAACTCAGGACAAGTTCTACAATGTAGCAATATGATCTACGAGCATTACCCATGAGCCCTTGCGCTCTGCCACTCAACAGCTGATCGTATTAGTGTATGGCACAGCCTTCTAAACTCAGGACAAGTTCTACAATGTAGCAATATGATCTACGAGCATTACCCATGAGCCCTTGTGCTCTGTCACTCAACAGCTGATCGTATTAGTGTGTGGCACAGTCTTCTAAACTCAGGACAAGTTCTACAATGTAGCAATATGATCTAAGTAGTGGAGTAGTACGGGTTCTGCTTCACTTGACACTCCTGTGCCCAATAAACCAACATGGCCGCCGCGCGAAGTTGAAACATTTAAATAGACTTTTCTCTCGAACCCATGGTCGGAGTTTCACGAATGAGGTGTTCATAGGACTTGAGGTGACGCCCCTTTGCTATGGACCACTCGTTATACTTTTGAAAAAAAAAAAATGAAAATTTTTGTTTTTGAAACTAGGTGATAGTTTGAAAACTAAACATGATAGAACGTTGTGCCATAGCTCAAACGAATGGTCTTTATGCCCTTTATTTTCTATAATGAAACTTTTTTATTTTTTATATTTTTTTGAAAACACTCGAATTTTGAAAATCCTATATTTTGGAAACTAGGAACTCTACAAAAAAAATTGTTTAACGTAAATCAATGGTCCCTACCCCCTCTACCCCCAAAATAAATTTCAAGTCTCTAGGATGAAAACCTGCAGTAGTGTGGTAAGGGGAAAGCTGTCTCACTTAGGAAGTTGTGAGCCCCTGCGACCTTGGAATGGAAGGAGCCATGCTAGGAGGGCGTGCTTGGATTCGTTTTTTTCGTCTCGTTGTGCTCTTTACGGGAATGTAGGTGTCGAAAAGGTGAAAATCTGGAAACACGGTCTTTTTGGGGTAAAAACGTGATTTTAGACTTTTTGCTATATCTCGCGAACCAAGTATGCTAGAGACATGAACGAGGGGTCCAAGGACTCGGAGTGACGTCCTCTTTGCTATGGACCACTCGTTATATTTAAAAAAAAAAATTGGAAACGCGATTTTGGGGTAAACACGTGTTTTTTGTGATTTTTGCCGATATCTCACGAACCAATAACGCTAGAGACGTGTAGGAGGTGTCCTAGGACTCGGGGTAACGCCCCCTTTCGAGTGTGGTAGATATTTTTTTCAAAAAATAATTCACAAAGGGCCTAACGCCATACATGTTGAAAAAACGTTTTCTTTTTCTTTACCTGTTTATAATGTCCATGAAGCGTGGTGGTTGAGAGAGACGATACGGCTGGGTGTGTGTGTGTTTCAACGAACCTGTCGCTGACCACGGTGGCTGTGCTCAATAGATCAATCGCTATTTCGGCGGGTCGGTGTATGACAGAGCGAGGGTGCGTTTTCTGATATTTTACCTTTAACGTGTAAACGGTGATGAGAACTAGGTTCTATGTTGGTCGAAGCGAGTACAGAAAACAAACTTACAGGAGGTGAAGGTCATTTGAGCTTATTGGAAGGCATTGATCTGACTTGACAACAAGTGCAATGGAAAAAATGACCAAGACGCTTGAAGGTGAAATAATCTTACCATCGTGGTGGCAGGGGAGTGTGAAAGGCGTGCACACATGTGTGAAACCACAGGCACGCTAAACCAGTGACATCCTGTTTTGCTTCGTACGTGACAAAATGCAAGTTCATGTGAAATTTGATCTTTCACAGGTGTTCGCTTGGGTGTTAGCTGTCCACGTGCGCGATAACTGTTAACAAGTTACATCCTGTCTTGCTTCGTACGTGACAAAATGCAAGTTCAGGTGAAATTTGATCCGGCACAGGTGTTCGCTTGGGTGTTATCTGTCCACGTGCACGATAAGAGAATGTTCAAAGCGTGGGAATCGCTGAATCAGTAAAAAGTATAATGCAACTTGTGGGAATCATGTCACAACCAATAGATAGGCAAGAGCTGCAAACAGCAGTGGTGGGAGGTGAAGGGAGGGAGAGGGGAGGGGGTGATGTATGAGAGAACACAGGAGGAAAGGGAAAGACAAACATGTATGAACATGCATGAAGCGCGGAGCACTGTATACATAGAGCTATAGGTGGTGTACAACATGGGTGAATAAATAAAAAGTACACAGGTTCACACAACATGTAATTTATTGATCCAGGAATTAAACGTAGAGTTAAACCCTAACCATTTGACGTAGAGTTTATTTCCTTTTTGTTTCAACACTTTTTCCACAAGATAGTGCTGAGGAAATGCTGTTTTCTGAAGTTCATGTAGATAAAATCTACCTTTTATGGGTTGATGGTTGAGGTCCTCGAGTAAATAGGTGACTGGACTGTCCAAGTAGACTCGACGAATTCGAAATAGTTCAGTCCCCCACTGAGGCGTGTAGCCCTTATTGAAGGCAGACTTAAATTTGCTCACACGAACAAAATCCCCAATGTTCAGTCGGTGACGTTTAGGATCGGCTGTTTTTATGGGGTTAAACAGTTTATCCAATCGCTGAATATTTTTAGTTACGAGACGTGGCTTGGTCCCAATCGTTCTATGTTTGGTGTCATTGTAACGTGATACTAGCTCAGGTAACATGTCCAACCAGCGATACGTGCCCTGAGCGGTAAACGCTTTCCACATATGGGTTTTCAATGTTCGGTTGAACCGCTCGACCACACTGGCTTTGAGATTGCTGTACGTGGTGTAATGGTGAATATCCTTAGATTTGAGAAAACTGGAGAAATCCTTGTTGAAAAATTCTTTCCCCTGGTCGGTTTGTAGCAGCTGAGGTTGACGTTTGGAGTGTTGAATAATATGTTGAAAGGCCTTGGTAACTAGTGGGCCAGACTTGCGACGCACAGGTTCAACAAAGGCCATTTTGGAATAGACATCAATGACGGTCAACATATAGCGTACACCGTCGTTAACGCCAGCATAGGGTATCATTTCAACCAAGTCAGCCTGCCAAAGTTCATCCACACCTCGTGAAATCACCTTGAGTCGCGGATAGTGACGCCTAGCTGGGCGATGCAACTCGTGAGCAATACCCATTTTAATGGGTGAGGGCTTAAACAATAATTTTGGCATTTCGAAGTTCTTGTTCAATTTCTTGAATTTCCCAATCGTGACCGGTATGGCCAGCTTGACGTGAGGCATGCAACAACTGTAGCCGCTGGACGAGCTTATTGGGATTGTGCCAGTAGGTAACATCCACAAGGGGTTTTAACGGTTTAAATGTCACTCCCGAAGCGGACACTTTACGACGAGTACTTTGACTAGTGGGAAACATTTTTGCAATGATGGTTTTATATTTTTGAGATATATTGGCATTCACTTGTTGCGTGGGATCATACTGTCTTTTGTGAGCATGGGTATCCAATAAAATGGATTTATATTTGTCAAGATCCTCTGACGTATAATCATGGGAAGAGGGGGTCCGAGAAAAGAGCAGTTTTAACAGTCCTGGCGTTAATTTATAGTTGATGTTTTTAATGACAGCTTTAGTACGAGCAAATTTAATGGATGAATCGCCAATTTTAAAACTATCATCCTCATAGCGAACACCATACGTGGTATCTGTGTTTCCAATAAATAGATCGGTGAAATAGGGTTCCAATGTTGATCCATAATATTTTATTAAAATGGTTTTCAGTTGAGCTTTATGTTGAGGGGTGGCCAAGAGTTGTGAAAACGGAGACGCTCTGGAAGGGCAAGGTGTTTCGACCATGGCCAAGGATTTCTTTTTTCTCAAAAACTCTGCAAGGGGTGCGGCCTTTTTTTGAGGCGTAAACACTTGTTCCTCCTCATCCTCAACTTCACTAACACTAGTCAAATCTTCCTGTTCCTCTTCCTCAGGGTCCTCGTGCAGCGTCTGCGTGGCTTGTGAAACGGTGGGTAGCGTTTCAGATGGCTTGAAAGAGGGTTTCAACATGGCTTTTAGTGGAGGTGCTAAATGTTGCTGAATAAACAAAGCATGATTGGCACGTGATTGTTTCAATTGACGAAACTTTTGGCGAATAGTATTTTTTGCTCTAATAATATGCTTTTTTAATTGACTCTCTGCTAAGGCCATGGTGTCTTGACAAATGACTTGATGGGGAATGAGACAGGGCCTTAAATAGCAATAAAATGATCAAACCCTAAGCGATACCGTCCTTGGTTGAGTTCACTTTGTTTGTCAATCACTAAACAGGCATGACGTTGAGTGTTCCAGCATTTGGCACACAATTCTGTAAACATTTGAAAGGTCATATCAGGATTCACATGTTCATTATAAATGTGACGACTGTTCCTCTCGTCCTGACGAAATAAAACAATGACATTGGCATTGTCACGAATCAACTGTTTGGACATTTTTGAATACGTTTGCCCAAGATAGAAGCAATCGATATGTTTGTGTCGACCCATGCTGAAATAGCTTTGAATGATGCCTTGACGTTCAGTGGATACATCATCGAAAATCATGAGTGAATCAGGCTTTACCTCATCCGGTGAAATCACATTTTCTTGCATGGAAAATGTAAAATAACCCATATTCTCTTTTTGTAATCCAGACATGACTTGATCCAGAAACACGTAGAGGGGTTGGTAGAGAGATTTTGCAAAAATATAAATATTTTGAAAACGCAGACCATTGGGCGCTGTAATGAGCGTTAGCAAAAGATTAGTCTTTCCACAGCCGGAAGGCCCCACAATGATGCAGCGAATGGAAGATGGAAACAGTGAACCATGGCGTTGTTCACGTGATGTGGGACAGAGATGGGAAACCATGTCCCCCACGGGGAATGACTCTTGCTGCTTAATAATCTTCATTTCAACTAAGGCTTAGAAAGGCTAGCAGGCTGTCTATATACAGGACACCGAGCCTTGTCATAGAAACAGTAGACTGGTACTACAGGTTGACGATGGATGTCTTTGGACGTGCGTTGATGGCCAAAGCTAGGCCTGTCCCCATACATGATCCTAAACAGGAAACAGATCCTGCTAATAAACACTATGTGGATAGGTCAGTAGTGCCACGCACAAAACAGGGAGATTATGACTTTAAGGGAAAGCGGTTAACCCATGTAAAACATCCTCAAGTGTCTACAGACGTTACTACGAAAAAGTATGTGGATAACAAAGTGTATGAGTTTTATGACAAAGTGCCCCAGCTTATGGTGAATGGCTATAGCGCTAATCACCATCGGATTATTCACGTGGAAGACCCACAAGACGAAGACGATGTTTGTACCAAGCGTTACGTGACCCATGAAATGAAAAGGCTTTATAAATTTATCCCATCTGTGTTTTTAGTGTATCTGACAAATGAAAAACCTGTGAATGACAGAAACCATTTACCGCTAGTCCATGATCAGCACTTGACCTATGCGCTTGCTTCGGGTTTAAGCCACTATCGATTACACTATGATGGAACCATTCACATCAAATATGCCATACCTGATGAGAACCATTTACAAATAAAGATAAATGGTCATAGGATGTTGCTTCATAACCATGAAATGGTCAATGCAGGTGACGAATTATCCTTTTATCTCATGTTGACATGGGATGAAAAGCAAGCGGGAAAAACCATAAACGACTTCCCACTTTATGTGGAATTGGAATATACAGCCATGAAATAACCATCTGACGTTAGTTGTGATTTAAACTTTCTTGTGAAAGGTTGTGGGTCATTATCATCATGGTGAAACAAAGGTATGCAGTGAGAAAGACTAAAAAAAGGACTTTGTCCTTGGCAAAGCCAGGGCTTACAACATTCGAGGACAAGCCCTTGCGAAAGAAAAAAAGAAAAAATAATGTATTGACCATAAGGAAAGCCCTTCGAGCAGCACAGAGACAGGTTATTCCAAAACGTCGGCGACAGGTTTCAAACCAAGGGCGAGTGATTCCCGTTCCCAAACGAGCGGGATTTTTACCTGCATTATTTGCTGGTTTGGCTGCTCTGGGCTCACTTTTGGGCGGTGCCAGTGCAGTGGCGAAAACCATTAAAGCCGCGCAGCAGGGCAAGCAACAACTCAAAGAAAGTCAGCGACACAATGAAACGATGGAAGCGATTGCCATGGGGGCTAGAAATGCCAATTTAAAGCCAGCCTTTTATCAACAAGGATTTGGGATTTCACCATTTCGAAATATTAAAAAAAAAAAAATTTAACCTCAGCCATAGCGAGACATGCCCTGACGCATCAACAAGTGGAAAGCTATGCTAAACAACTAAAGCTTTCTCATTTTCGAGGTGTGTTTATGCGAAACCAATTACCCCCACGACCCTGGAAACAGGAATGTGCTGTTGTCAATTTGGATGATCACCGAGGACCAGGAACGCATTATGTAGCTTATGTCAAAGAGGGATCCACGGTATGGTACTTTGACAGTTTTGGGAATTTGCCCCCGCCCATGGAACTAGTGACCTATTTTGGAAACAGGATCAAGATATATTATAATGTGAAACGTGAGCAAACGTTTAACAGCCAACAGTGTGGACGTTTGTGTTTAATTTTTTTATATAAGACGCAGCATAAGCAAAAACGCCACCAGTATGTCGGTAGAAAGTAAAACGTTTACAGTGCATGGACGTGGACCTGAAGTCAGCCTAGACTTTTACCCGCCTATCGAATTGAGTGAAAAACCCTATGGTTTAGGACTTGTTTCTCTTGAAACGTACAATCGAATATACAACATACGTGAAAATGTGAACAACAAGTTTTACTATGATGATTCTGTGCTCACCCTGAACTCTGGTGGATACACGATCGATGATATTTATGAACACATTTATGTGGTGTTGATCAATCAGTATGGTTTAAAGTCATTTCTCGACGGAACGCACAAGTTTGAACTTGTAGGCAATACTAACACTCATCGCTGCAGTATTTTCTCTACCTTCAACATTGACTTTAAAACACACCCCGATTCCATTGGCCCATTACTCGGATTTAAACCACGTGTGTTGGAGCCCAACAAAAAACATGAATCGGACCATGAAGTGAAATTCATTGAGGACCATCATGTGTCGGTGACGTGTAATATTATTAGCCAAGTGTACACCAATCAAGAACCATCGCATTCGCTTTATGACTTTATTGTGACATCGCCCAATGGGTATATTATTCGTGAAAACCCTCCAGTGGTGCTTTTTCATGCTGTGGCTGTTGATAGTATTAGTAATATAACATTAAGACTGATCAATAGAGATCAACAACTCATTGATCTAGATTCCACTACACCAGTGACTTACAAGTTGGTGCTAAAGCCACTATGAAATTTGTGTATAAAGCAACAACACCGTCTAGGAATAGTGTTAGTTGTTTGCCACGTGAATACACGTTAACATCTCAAGGCAAGCAGATTTTACAGCATTTGGGTTACCACGTCAACCCTTATAATGAATTCTATCCTAGAGATAGCGAACCACATCGAGGAGCAACCAGGAGTGGTAAGAATTGATCTCCATTCCTATCAAGCTCAAACACCTGGACTCAATAACAATGATGAAATTCAATTTGTTATCAACAACCAAGATATTTACACCCTACCGCATGAAAGTGTTATTCAGATTGAAGGTCGGCTCACCAAAGCCGATGGCTCTACACCCACTACATCCAAGTTGGCCAACCATGGTTTAGCCTTTCTGTTTTCTGAAGTACGTTATGTCATTAACGATATCGTGGTGGATAGCACTCGAAATGTGGGTATTTCCAGTGTCATGAAACTATACCCCTCTTATAGTGAGGAAGAAGGTAAAACACTTTGCATGGCAGCTTGGTGCCCTGACTCGACCAATGACTGGATGGTACACACCGATGGGACTTTTACTGGATATTTACCTCTTAAACTGGTTCTAGGCTTTGCCGAAGATCACCAACGCATTGTGGTTAACGCAAGGCAAGTGCTTTATCTAGTGAGAGACAGGAGTGATAACAATGCACTCAAGGGGGCCGACAATGCCCCCATCGATTCAAAAATTCAACTACAACGCTTGCTATGGAAAGTGCCTCATGTGACCCTTAACGATAGCAAAAAACTGGACATACTCAAAATGGTAAAGAGAGATATGCCTCTACCCATGGAATTTAGAAGCTGGGCACTCCATGAGTATCCGCTATTGCCCACCACCAACACACACAGTTGGTCTGTAAAAACAGCTCGCTATACAGAGAGACCTCTCTACCTGATCGTGGGTTTTCAAACGAATCGCAAGTATCAACAAACCAAAGATGCCACGCAATTTGATCACCTGCAATTGAGAAATGCACGTCTTTTCCTCAACGGAGCTGTGTTTCCCTATGAAGGACTGGATTTGGATTTTTCAAAAAATAAGTTTGGCCCCCTGTACGACTTGTTTTCTAAATTTCGATGGTCGTATTATCAAAAAGAGAACGGTCCCATGCTACTACCCCAAGCGTTTAAGGCAAGAGCACCACTGATTGTTTTTGACTGTTCTTACCTGGAAGAGTCTGTCAAGCCATCCAATATCGACATTCGACTAGATTTTGAAACGCATGACAATGTACCAGCCAATACGACAGCCTACTGTTTAATTATTCATCACAAACAAGTCAACTATTATCCACTGTCCAACCAAGTGACGAGTGTATAAATAACAGCTCAACCCACGTCAAGTCGCTCAGTCATGTCTTGCTTTAAAGCCTCAAGAGACGTTACATCCATGAATTTAAACTCTGAGGAACAACGTTTCAAGACTTTTGCCACATGGCCAGTGCCTTTCATAAACCCTCAAGCCTTGGCGGCTGCTGGATTCTACTATTTAAAAACAAGAGATGAAGTGAAATGTGCCTTTTGTCCCATCATCATAGACCAATGGCAGGAGGGCGATGAACCCATGCAGGAACATCAGCGCTGGTCACCCACCTGCCCCTACCTGTGCAGAATGAAAGTGGGAAATATACCCTGTCATTCAAGCTATCCCTCACTTGTGTCTCTGGGTGATGAAAAAAATACAAGTTATGATACATGTGGGCCGTATGGTATCCATGGTGCTTCGGTGAGCAGCTCACCATCAAAAACGCCTAGTTTAGAGACATTGGGACATCATCGGTGTTATGGACGTTACAAACACAAGAGACTATATTGTTGTATCAGTTGCTATCGTCCTTATCCTAAAATGAGAAAAGCCTGTAAGACGTGTTATGATAATAAAATGATGTAATTCTTAAATTCTAATTTTTGCAGGTCCCCCTGTCCTACCCTAACCTTCTTTTTTGAAACTAGCATGGCAGGTAAGTCCATGTCATGATCACACCTGATCGTCAGTCAGTCGTCAGTTGAACTTGGTCCAGGCAAGCGTCAACATGTTGCGCACACTCATTGTGGATTGCCAAGGGTTTAAAATTGGTGACAACAAATTTATATTTAAACAAGTGGCCATGATCGATTGTACCACGTTTTGGATATCGCAAGCTACGCATTTGCTATTTAAACCACCCCATGCTTTTGATTTGTTGTGTGAAAAAGACCGTAAACAAACCCAGTGGATTGAAAATCATAGGCAACTAGACTGGAATCAGGGAACCATTTCCTATAAATATTTGGACGTGGTCATGAAAGCACACTTGTCCTCGGCCAATGTGGTATTTGTGAAAGGTAATGAAAAACGTCAATGGTTGCAACCATTTTTGGCGTCTTACTGCCAATGTATCGACCTCATGGAGTTGGGCTGCCCCTCCCTGCAAACGCTCATGGATACTTGTTCCTGTGGCAACATTACCCATACAGCCCTATCGCATGCGTGGCATCTCTTTCATTGGTTAACCACTCATGCCTGCTGGGAGTTGTTGAACAAAATTATAACTCAAGATTTACCTGTGAATGACGTCAGTGAGATTTCTACAAGCGACGTGTAAACATCTACAGCACGTGATACCATGGAGAAAGGCAATGCTACGGACAAAGCCATCGGCAAGTTCTTTGTGTGCAAAAAGAAACTAGACAGTTTTACCAAAGAGGAACTCTTGGCGCTGCCCAAGTCGTTCATTTATTATGTGGCCGCCAATGCAGTGAAAGAAATCTGGCAACATGTACCAAAATCATGGACTCAAGACCCTGTGTTGAGTGAATTGCAACCCTGTACGGATTACGATCACCATAAGCAAGTGGCCATGGCAAAAATACCGTCTATGCGTCAGTGTGCGACTTGCCAGCTAGTGAAACTGTATCACGGTCATAAAAGTCCATGTAAAGACTTTGTTGAATCATTCCATGGGTGTCATGGCGAGAAAAAGCAACAACAACAACAACAACAACAAACACAAACATCGTCCACAGAGGAGGAGGAAGACCAAACCTTTTTACCATCGATGGAAAAGGATATGCCAGACCTGTACTGGCAATGGCGTCATTGACAAAGTGATTCAATACCTACCTTTCGAAATCCATCTTCCAGGTTATCGTTTTTGCGGCCCTGGAACTCGTCTCGAAAAACGTTTACAACGTGGTGATGTACCCATTAATCTTTTGGATCAAGCATGCAAGGAACATGACCTTTCTTATCGCCATAGTCATCCTGGTTTAAGACATGTGGCAGATAAATTGTTATTAAAGAAAGCTAAACAACGTTTCACATCCAGTGATGCCTCAGTGGGTGAAAGGATGGCAGCCCTAATTGTCATGAGTGCTATGAAAGGAAAGTTGATAATGCATGGACATAAACATTGAGGAGTGAGGAATTGGGTTTTGTTTGTATTCTATTTTTCTTTTGTCAATTCACTATGACTATGAAATAAAAACAAAGGTATACCAGAGCATAATGATTTGTTATTTTTAATTTTAAGAAATCGTGATGTTGATGGCTGATTTTTTTCATTTTACACATTTCACACATTGCCATTTGTCATTTTGCAATTTACAGATGTGAAAAATGTTCGTTTCAAGTTTTATGATTTTGATGAAATGGATTTTTCCATTTTGTTGATGACACATTTTAAACAATGTCTGTTTGAAGTTTTTAAATTTTCAAATTTCACACGTGGCCATTTCCAGTTTTTAAAAATGTCCGTTTTAAGTTTTCCTGTTTTTGGTGATATGGAAACATGGATTTTTCATTTTGCTGTTTTCACATTTTTTCCATTTGGTGTATGTCGAAAGTTGAGATTTGACAATGATGTTGATGCGAGTGCTTGACCTTGATAATACTGCAATGTGTTAATGTGTGTTTGGAGAAACGTCGAGGTCTACGACTACTGCAGGTAAGACTGTTTTTACAAAAATAATGTCTTTTGACTGCCACATTTCAATGAAAAAACGAAACTATTTAAAACAAAATGAGTATATAAGTGACCATTTACCCCCTCCCCACCCACCCACCCTACCTCACCGTGTTTGCTCTGGTCAACCATATACATCAGTTTTCTCTCTCCACTCATACATTCACACCTGTCTTTGGGAACAAACACAACCACTTTATTTATTCCCAAAAGCACATTCTCGACATGCACACTCATCCCAAAAGAACTTTTTAGTTTATCATTTACATTACGAAAATAATTAAATACTAGTTATTAAAGTTACTAAAAATCTTACTTATTTCATATTTACAAAAAAACTCAACTTTGTACAGCGTTAAAATAATCACACTATTAACCAATCAAAAAAAAAATTAAAAAATAAGGTTGCATAGAACATTTTAAAGAGCAAAAGGTCCAAGTGGGTTGTCACTATTTACAAAATCTACTATTTACAATGACAGAAACCAATATTTACAAAATACTAAATCTACAAGTTACATAAAGCTATGTCCCATAAACGATTAAACAATGAAATCACACCTCCTCCTCGTTGCGATCATAACCCCAGGGCAGGCTGGTGAGCAGGTCATTAGCCCACACACGTTTGTTATCCATGGAGGCGAGGGTGCGTTTTCTCTGTTCCACAAGATACAAATGATGGTTGCTGGATTGTATCCTGCACTGTGTATGAGACATAGCTTTGCCCGTGCGTAAAACCGCTAGGTAATCGTCTACACGTAGCGATTTTACCACTGCCCTACCTACACCTTTTGCTCTTTTGGCTTCCTTACAGTCGAGTGTGCGGTAAGCATACATTTTTGAGGCCAAACCTACGAATTCCGTCATAATGGAATCACCGCATTCATCTTTTAAAACGCCCATTTTCTTTTTGTTTTTTATGGGCAGCTGAAACACGTTGTCAGCGCTATAGCAAGAGGTGTCGAACCAGTCACTATGTTGCCTCATGACGTCATAGGGGTTGCAGTGGCGAATGTGGTAAATGAATGAGTCCGTGTCCATATACAAAAGAGAGACGTCCTCAAAATGGCGTTTGGCAAACTCATAGTGGAATCGATACATGACCGATTTAGAAAAGTCTAAAATGACTTGACCCAAGTAAATGGGCTTATCCATGGTCACGCTGGTCTTACTCATTTCAATAGTAGCTAAATCCTCATCGATAATTTTGATCGATTTGAAATTTGGCTTGGCAATGTACCGCCGGGCACCCCACCGCCCCTCCCAGACATTCACCAATTTAATGTCACGGTATTTGCGGACATTCTCCATGGACTTGCCATAGATGCAGTTGTTCATTAATTTAAAAAAATTAATTTCAAACTGCTGTGTTGCCATTTGTCGGTGCTCTGTGTTGAGTCGCATGTATGGCTCAAGCCATGCTTTTTGAGCAAAAGAAATACCCCTGTGGATTTTCTTCAACACCAAGCCTTGGGCGAGGCATTGCACCAACATTTGGATATGTAGCACATACCGATTTTTGTTGTAAAGTGTGCCCATGAGTTTTTCAATCTTCACTTTACTGTCAGGGGGAACCATTTGCTCAAGGCAGAATGGGAAATCGGCATGTTCATCATACAAGAATGAGGGATATTCAATATCCACTTCTAGCACATATCCACAGCCTGTTTCTTGGCTAGCCTTCATTACATCAAATTCTGACACTTGTTTCTCTGTCAGCCAAGCAAACTTTCCATAGGGCAAAGGCTGACTCATGGCGTAACCGTACAAATTATTCACGTCATAGTACATTAAGTACGATTCTGGTTTGTCTAGTGAATAATCAGGCATGTAGACATTGTTCGCTTCGGCATGGCGTTGGTTAAGTGACACAAAGCCGCCACGAATGCCCTTTTCAAAAAATAGAACCATGTCTACGTCAGTGAGTAAATCCAATTCCACTTGAGTGTATTTCAAAGCGGCATCAAACGAGAGTCCAGGACTCGTATAATAGTGAGCCGGGTCAAGACCGTAAATGTGTTGACACAACTCACGGAATTTTTCAAACACATCAGTGAGCAGCAATACATCCAGTTTTAGGTAATGCAAAGCATATTCACTTAGCGTGTTCATGCCAAACACTCGCCAAACTTGACATGCATGTGCATAGTCTTCATCGGAAACGGTACTGCGTGTTAGTTTCGAGTAAAATTTCTCTTGTGGAGGGAGTTTTCTTTGCTTTAACACGTCCCAGCTGTTGCAGAAATCATACGGGAATATACCTTTCCGAATGCACAACTGAAATTGCTCAGGATCATTAAAATGCATTCTAGTATTTTTTAATTCCTCCTCATTCAAGCCATTCACAAGGCTGTCTAGCGAGGATGCCATAAACTTAAAGGAATCCAAAAATCGAATGCTAAAGTCGCCCAACCACCATGTCAGGGCTGTAAAACGCTCATGGTTTTGGGGAATAATGGTAAACGAGCCCTTATTGACATGGCCCAATTCACGAATCAAAAACTGAATGTCATAATTCGCCAGATTGTGGAAAAAGACACTGATGAAACGAGGAGCTGGAAAGCTCAAGTTGCATTTGCTGTGCGCAGCTCCACGAAACTCCCCTGTAAAATGCGAGTGGTCTCTGACTTTTTCCTCTCCACTTAAAATAGGCTTTTCGCAGATATGGCATGTCATGGCATGCTCATACTGCTGCTGTTGTTCTGGAGATAGGCTCATGGGTACTGGGTGGTCCAGTAATTCCTGTACATGGTCGGCCAACTTGACAAGTTCATCCAAGAACCATTTGGCACAATCTGGCCCCTCGCGGTATTTGTAAACGGATTGCGTGGGGTCGTAGGCACACACCACATTAAATCCTATGGCAAAGGGTTCATGTTTTTGAATGGGTGTGGTTGAGCTAACGGTGGGATCTGGTTCACATCCCGCCATGGGTGTGGTGAGTGCTTCGAAATCTGCATATACCACATAGGGAACAGTGTCACGCTTATGAATGTCTTTAAAGTTTAACACAGCCTTGTCCCCTTGTGGCAATATCAGTCTCACCGCTTCCTGAGTAACACAATCTACCCTATGACGTTCTAAGAGCATGGAGGTTGTAAAATATTGCAAGCAACGGTCACAAATATGTTTTGCACACTTGTCCTTTGACATTTGACTGCTTAGCAATCTACTTAGGCTCTTAATAAGGCAATAGTGATTCACCTCTCCCTCAGACAGATATAAAAGATGAATGTGGTGTCGTTTCGGTTCTTTTGTGGCATAAAGAGGACCCACAATCTCATCACCATCAAGGCCATACACCATGAACGAAAAGTCCTGGTTGTCTTGTTCAAACCTATGGATCTCGGTTAAGTCCATAGGGAACGACACTCGAGTTAAATTTAACGTTTGTTTCAATTCATCAAACTTGGCCTTGTACTTTCCTGGTCGAGAACCATTACGGTCTTGTGCTGGCTGCAAATACGCGGCCATGGACCACAGAAAGCAATCATTGTCATAATTCTTAATATTCACCACAGCCTTTTTCAATGCTATTGCTGGTGGTGTTTTAATAAAGCTAGACCCAGCATTCAACGGGTTGAAATGACAAATGTTGATTTGTAAATGGTGAATTTTGTCTAAGGCAAGGCCACTCGGTCCTTGTTGCAGTTTATCAAATTTTGATAGCAAGGCATTCACCACGTGGGTTTCATACCACTGTTCCAAATTATGGGCTATGAATAGCTCTTGCATTTTACTGCAAATATAAAATGTCTCTTTATGCTCTACGTCCTTCTTTTTATATATGAAATCGCACACTAGTTCTGTATTCACCTTTAAAGCCGTATGCAACCTTTGCGCTGTGCAAATTTCAATTTTAAAAATTTCAAAACAAGATTGTAAAAATTCTTTGGGAATCAAACTTTTTCTAACATTGACTACGCGGCCAGAGCACACACGTGATTTGAAACAACTGTTTAGAGGTTCCCAAGTTAGGCTATCGGTAGCAGTAGCAAATGACATTATTTTAGAAAGAACACTCTCACCTGAGTTTTCAGCTGTAGACTGCTTGACAATGGTTCCACTCTAAAGCCACTTGGTTTTCAACTGTATTTGCTGTAGCAGTGAACCCTTTTTTTTTCTCCAAATATCTAAAAAGAAATAAAATAAACCACCATAAGTATATCCATTCCATATAGTTTATGTATTTCATAAACAAAACAAAATCAAACAGGTTATATTATATAATAAAACAAATCTCACCTTGACGTATAATGCTTTGCTATATTCCCGTCTCGTGGGCTAGTGTGGAAATGGTTTTCTTTTCTGTCTTTCTCTCTTTCTTTAATATATATTTCCCACAGACACACGACAGGTAGGCTATACACGTTATCTGCAAACAAATAAATAAATAAAAATCATTAATTACCTAATCAATAAATAATTGCATGTATTTATATAAAAATCAATAAATATATAAATAAATATATACCTACCCCACAACAAGGTTAAGTATTTTCTACCAACACCAAAACTGATAAACAAGACCAGGGGTTTCTTGCAACGCAGTGTGTTCAAAGGTAGTCACTTAAGTGAGCGTGGAAATGATAACGACATGTCTTTATATATGCTATGTTGCATGTATAATCATTTTTCCCACGCTTTGAAGATTCTCTTATCGTGCACGTGGACAGATAACACCCAAGCGAACACCTGTGCCGGATCAAATTTCACCTGAACTTGCATTTTGTCACGTACGAAGCAAGACAGGATGTAACTTGTTAACAGTTATCGCGCACGTGGACAGCTAACACCCAAGCGAACACCTGTGAAAGATCAAATTTCACATGAACTTGCATTTTGTCACGTACGAAGCAAAACAGGATGTCACTGGTTTAGCGTGCCTGTGGTTTCACACATGTGTGCACGCCTTTCACACTCCCCTGCCACCACGATGGTAAGATTATTTCACCTTCAAGCGTCTTGGTCATTTTTTCCATTGCACTTGTTGTCAAGTCAGATCAATGCCTTCCAATAAGCTCAAATGACCTTCACCTCCTGTAAGTTTGTTTTCTGTACTCGCTTCGACCAACATAGAACCTAGTTCTCATCACCGTTTACACGTTAAAGGTAAAATATCAGAAAACGCACCCTCGCTCTGTCATACACCGACCCGCCGAAATAGCGATTGATCTATTGAGCACAGCCACCGTGGTCAGCGACAGGTTCGTTGAAACACACACACACCCAGCCGTATCGTCTCTCTCAACCACCACGCTTCATGGACATTATAAACAGGTAAAGAAAAAGAAAACGTTTTTTCAACATGTATGGCGTTAGGCCCTTTGTGAATTATTTTTTGAAAAAAATATCTACCACACTCGAAAGGGGGCGTTACCCCGAGTCCTAGGACACCTCCTACACGTCTCTAGCGTTATTGGTTCGTGAGATATCGGCAAAAATCACAAAAAACACGTGTTTACCCCAAAATCGCGTTTCCAATTTTTTTTTTTAAATATAACGAGTGGTCCATAGCAAAGAGGACGTCACTCCGAGTCCTTGGACCCCTCGTTCATGTCTCTAGCATACTTGGTTCGCGAGATATAGCAAAAAGTCTAAAATCACGTTTTTACCCCAAAAAGACCGTGTTTCCAGATTTTCACCTTTTCGACACCTACATTCCCGTAAAGAGCACAACGAGACGAAAAAAACGAATCCAAGCACGCCCTCCTAGCATGGCTCCTTCCATTCCAAGGTCGCAGGGGCTCACAACTTCCTAAGTGAGACAGCTTTCCCCTTACCACACTACTGCAGGTTTTCATCCTAGAGACTTGAAATTTATTTTGGGGGTAGAGGGGGTAGGGACCATTGATTTACGTTAAACAATTTTTTTTGTAGAGTTCCTAGTTTCCAAAATATAGGATTTTCAAAATTCGAGTGTTTTCAAAAAAATATAAAAAATAAAAAAGTTTCATTATAGAAAATAAAGGGCATAAAGACCATTCGTTTGAGCTATGGCACAACGTTCTATCATGTTTAGTTTTCAAACTATCACCTAGTTTCAAAAACAAAAATTTTCATTTTTTTTTTTCAAAAGTATAACGAGTGGTCCATAGCAAAGGGGCGTCACCTCAAGTCCTATGAACACCTCATTCGTGAAACTCCGACCATGGGTTCGAGAGAAAAGTCTATTTAAATGTTTCAACTTCGCGCGGCGGCCATGTTGGTTTATTGGGCACAGGAGTGTCAAGTGAAGCAGAACCCGTACTACTCCACTACTGATCTACGAGCATTACCCATGAGCCCTTGCACTCTGTCACTCAACAGCTGATCGTATTAGTGAGTGGCACAGCCTTCTAAACTGAGGACAAGTTCTACAATGTAGCAATATGATCTACGGGCATTACCCATGAGCCCTCGCGCTCTGTCACTCAACAGCTGATCGTATTAGTGCATGGCACAGCCTTCTAAACTCAGGACAAGTTCTACAATGTAGCAATATGATCTACGAGCATTACCCATGAGCCCTTGCGCTCTGCCACTCAACAGCTGATCGTATTAGTGTATGGCACAGTCTTCTAAACTCAGGACAAGATCTACAATGTAGCAATATGATCTACGAGCATTACCCATGAGCCCTTGCGCTCTGCCACTCAACAGCTGATCGTATTAGTGTGTGGCACAGTCTTCTAAACTCAGGACAAGTTCTACAATGTAGCAATATGATCTACGAGCATTACCCATGAGCCCTCGCGCTCTGTCACTCAACAGCTGATCGTATTAGCGTGTGACACAGCCTTCTAAACTCAGGAAAGTTCTACAATGTAGCAATATGATCTACGAGCATTACCCATGAGCCCTTGCGCTCTGCCACTCAACAGCTGATCGTATTAGTGTGTGGCACAGTCTTCTAAACTCAGGACAAATTCTACAATGTAGCAATATGATCTACGAGCATTACCCATGAGCCCTTGCGCTCTGTCACTCAACAGCTGATCGTATTAGTGTGTGGCACAGCCTTCTAAACTCAAGACAAGTTCTACAATGTAGCAATATGATCTACGAGCATTACCCATGAGCCCTTGCGCTCTGTCACTCAACAGCTGATCGTATTAGTGTGTGGCACAGCCTTCTAAACTCAGGACAAGTTCTACAATGTAGCAATATGATCTACGAGCATTACCCATGAGCCCTTGCGCTCTGTCACTCAACAGCTGATCGTATTAGTGTGTGGCACAGTCTTCTAAACTCAAGACAAGTTCTACAATGTAGCAATATGATCTACGAGCATTACCCATTAGCCCTTGCGCTCTGTCACTCAACAACTGATCGTATTAGTGTGTGGCACAGCCTTCTAAACTCAGGACAAGTTCTACAATGTAGCAATATGATCTACGAGCATTACCCATGAGCCCTCGCGCTCTGTCACTCAACAGCTGATCGTATTAGTGTGCGGCACAGTCTTCTAAACTCAGGACAAGTTCTACAATGTAGCAATATGATCTACTAGCATTACCCATGAGCCCTTGCGCTCTGTCACTCAACAGCTGATCGTATTAGTGTGTGGCAGAGCCTTCTAAACTCAGGACAAGTTCTACAATGTAGCATTATGATCTACGAGAATTACCCATGAGCCCTTGCGCTCTGTCACTCAACAGCTGATCGTATTAGTGTGCGGCACAGCCTTCTAAACTCAGGACAAGTTCTACAATGTAGCAATATAATCTGCGAGCATTACCCATGAGCCCTTGCACTCTGTCACTCAACAGCTGATCGTATTAGTGTGAGGCACAGCCTTCTAAACTCAGGACAAGTTCTACAATGTAGCAATATGATCTACGAGCATTACCCATGAGCCCTTGCACTCTGTCACTCAACAGCTGATCGTATTAGTGTGTGGCACAGCCTTCTATACTGAGAACAAGTTCTACAGTGTAGCAATATGATCTACGAGCATTACCCATGAGCCCTTGCGCTCTGTCACTCAACAGCTGATCGTATTAGTGTATGGCACAGCCTTCTAAACTCAAGACAAGTTCTACAATGTAGCAATATGATCTACGAGCATTACCCATGAGCCCTTGCACTCTGTCACTCAACAGCTGATCGTATTAGTGTGGGGCACAGCCTCCTAAACTCAGGACAAGCTCTACAATGTAGCAATATGATCTACGAGCATTACCCATGAGCCCTTGCGCTCTGTCACTCAACAGCTGATCGTATTAGTGTATGGCACAGCCTTCTAAACTCAGGACAAGTTCTACAATGTAGCAATATGATGTACGAGCATTACCCATGAGCCCTTGCGCTCTGTCACTCAACAGCTGATCGTATTAGTGTATGGCACAGCCTTCTAAACTCAGGACAAGTTCTACAATGTAACAATATGATCTGCGAGCATTACCCATGAGCCCTTGCGCTCTGTCACTCAACAGCTGATCGTATTAGTGTATGGCACAGCCTTCTAAACTCAGGACAAGTTCTAGAATGTAACAATATGATCTGCGAGCATTACCCATGAGCCCTTGCGCTCTGTCACTCAACAGCTGATCGTATTAGTGTATGGCACAGCCTTCTAAACTCAGGACAAGCTCTACAATGTAGCAATATGATCTACGAGCATTACCCATGAGCCCTTGCACTCTGTCACTCAACAGCTGATCGTATTAGTGTGTGGCACAGCCTTCTAAACTCAGGACAAGTTCTACAATGTAACAATATGATCTGCGAGCATTACCCATGAGCCCTTGCGCTCTGTCACTCAACAGCTGATCGTATTAGTGTATGGCACAGCCTTCTAAACTCAGGACAAGTTCTACAATGTAACAATATGATCTACGAGCATTACCCATGAGCCCTTGCGCTCTGTCACTCAACAGCTGATCGTATTAGTGTATGGCACAGCCTTCTAAACTCAGGACAAATTCTACAATGTAGCAATATGATCTACGAGCATTACCCATGAGCCCTTTCCCTCTCTCACTCAACAGCTGATCGTATTAGTGTGTGGCACAGCCTTCTAAACTCAGGACAAGTTCTACAATATAGCAATATGATCTGTGAGCATTACCCATGAGCCCTTGCGCTCTGTCACTCAACACCTGACCGTATTAGTGTGTAGCACAGCCTTCTAAACTCAGGACAAGTTCTACAATGTAGCAATATGATCTACGAGCATTACTTATGAGCCCTTGCGCTCTGTCACTCAACAGCTGATCGTATTAGTGTGTGGCACAGCCTTCTAAACTCAGGACAAGTTCTACAATGTAGCAATATGATCTACGAGCATTACCCATGAGCCCTTGCACTCTGTTACTCAACAGCTGATCGTATTAGTGTATGGCACAGCCTTCTAAACTTAGGACAAGTTCTACAATGTAGCAATATGATCTACGAGCATTACCCATGAGCCCTTGCGCTCTGTCACTCAACAGCTGATCGTATTAGTGCATGGCACAGCCTTCTAAACTCAGGACAAGTACTACAATGTAGCAATATGATCTACGAGCATTACCCATGAGCCCGTGCACTCTGTCACTCAACAGCTGATCGTATTAGTGTGTGGCACAGCCTTCTAAACTCAGGACAAGTTCTACAATGTAGCAATATGATCTACGAGCATTAACCATGAGCCCTTGCACTCTGTCACTCAACAGCTGATCGTATTAGTGTGTGGCACAGTCTTCTAAACTCAGGACAAGTTCTACAATGTAGCAATATGATCTACGAGCATTACCCATGAGCCCTTGCACTCTGTTACTCAACAGCTGATCGTATTAGTGTATGGCACAGCCTTCTAAACTTAGGACAAGTTCTACAATGTAGCAATATGATCTACGAGCATTACCCATGAGCCCTTGCGCTCTGTCACTCAACAGCTGATCGTATTAGTGCATGGCACAGCCTTCTAAACTCAGGACAAGTACTACAATGTAGCAATATGATCTACGAGCATTACCCATGAGCCCTTGCGCTCTGTCACTCAACAGCTGATCGTATTAGTGTGTGGCACAGTCTTCTAAACTCAGGACAAGTTCTACAATGTAGCAATATGATCTACGAGCATTACCCATGAGCCCTTGCACTCTGTCACTCGACAGCTGATCGTATTAGTGTGTGGCACAGCCTTCTAAACTCAGGACAAGTTCTACAATGTAGCAATATGATCTACGAGCATTACCCATGAGCCCTTGCACTCTGTCACTCAACAGCTGATCGTATTAGTGTATGGCACAGCCTTTTAAACTCAGGACAAGTTCTACAATGTAACAATATGATCTGCGAGCATTACCCATGAGCCCTTGCGCTCTGTCACTCAACAGCTGATCGTATTAGTGTATGGCACAGCCTTCTAAACTCAGGATAAGCTCTACAATGTAGCAATATGATCTACGAGCATTACCCATGAGCTCTTGCACTCTGTCACTCAACAGCTGATCGTATTAGTGTGTGGCACAGCCTTCTAAACTCAGGACAAGTTCTACAATGTAACAATATGATCTGCGAGCATTACCCACGAGCCATTGCGCTCTGTCACTCAACAGCTGATCTTATTAGTGTATGGCACGGCCTTCTAAACTCAGGACAAGTTCTACAATGTAGCAATATGATCTACGAGCATTACCCATGAGCCCTTTCCCTCTGTCACTCAACAGCTGATCGTATTAGTGTGTGGCACAGCCTTCTAAACTCAGGACAAGTTCTACAATATAGCAATATGATCTGTGAGCATTACCCATGAGCCCTTGCGCTCTGTCACTTAACAGCTGACCGTATTAGTGTGTAGCACAGCCTTCTAAACTCAGGACAAGTTCTACAATGTAGCAATATGATCTACGAGCATTACCCATGAGCCCTTGCGCTCTGTCACTCAACAGCTGATCGTATTAGTGTGTGGCACAGCCTTCTAAACTCAGGACGAGTTCTACAATGTAGCAATATGATGTACGAGCATTACCCATGAGCCCTTGCGCTCTGTCACTCAACAGCTGATCGTATTAGTGTGTGGCACAGTCTTCTAAACTCAGGACAAGTTCTACAATGTAGCAATATGATCCACAAGCATTACCCATGAGCCCTTGCACTCTGTCACTCAACAGCTGATCGTATTAGTGTGTGGCACAGTCTTCTAAACTCAGGACAAGTTCTACAATGTAGCAATATGATCTACGAGCATTACCCATGAGCCCTTGCACTCTGTCACTCAACAGCTGATCGTATTAGTGTGTGGCACAGCCTTCTAAACTCAGGACAAGTTCTACAATGTAGCAATATGATCTACGAGCATTAACCATGAGCCCTTGCACTCTGTCACTCAACAGCTGATCGTATTAGTGTGTGGCACAGTCTTCTAAACTCAGGACAAGTTCTACAATGTAGCAATATGATCTACGAGCATTACCCATGAGCCCTTGCACTCTGTCACTCAACAGCTGATCGTATTAGTGTATGGCACAGCCTTCTAAACTTAGGACAAGTTCTACAATGTAGCAATATGATCTACGAGCATTACCCATGAGCCCTTGCGCTCTGTCACTCAACAGCTGATCGTATTAGTGCATGGCACAGCCTTCTAAACTCAGGACAAGTACTACAATGTAGCAATATGATCTACGAGCATTACCCATGAGCCCTTGCGCTCTGTCACTCAACAGCTGATCGTATTAGTGTGTGGCACAGTCTTCTAAACTCAGGACAAGTTCTACAATGTAGCAATATGATCTACGAGCATTACCCATGAGCCCTTGCACTCTGTCACTCGACAGCTGATCGTATTAGTGTGTGGCACAGCCTTCTAAACTCAGGACAAGTTCTACAATGTAGCAATATGATCTACGAGCATTACCCATGAGCCCTTGCACTCTGTCACTCAACAGCTGATCGTATTAGTGTATGGCACAGCCTTTTAAACTCAGGACAAGTTCTACAATGTAACAATATGATCTGCGAGCATTACCCATGAGCCCTTGCGCTCTGTCACTCAACAGCTGATCGTATTAGTGTATGGCACAGCCTTCTAAACTCAGGATAAGCTCTACAATGTAGCAATATGATCTACGAGCATTACCCATGAGCTCTTGCACTCTGTCACTCAACAGCTGATCGTATTAGTGTGTGGCACAGCCTTCTAAACTCAGGACAAGTTCTACAATGTAACAATATGATCTGCGAGCATTACCCATGAGCCATTGCGCTCTGTCACTCAACAGCTGATCTTATTAGTGTATGGCACAGCTTTCTAAACTCAGGACAAGTTCTACAATGTAACAATATGATCTACGAGCATTACCCATGAGCCCTTGCGCTCTGTCACTCAACAGCTGATCGTATTAGGGTATGGCACAGACTTCTAAATTCAGGACAAGTTCTACAATGTAGCAATATGATCTACGAGCATTACCCATGAGCCCTTGCCCTCTGTCACTCAACAGCTGATCGTATTAGTGTGTGGCACAGCCTTCTAAACTCAGGACAAGTTCTACAATGTAGCAATATGATCTGTGAGCATTACCCATGAGCCCTTGCGCTCTGTCACTCAACAGCTGACCGTATTAGTGTGTAGCACAGCCTTCTAAACTCAGGAGAAGTTCTACAATGTAGCAATATGATCTACGAGCATTACCCATGAGCCCTTGAGCTCTGTCACTCAACAGCTGATCGTATTAGTGTGTGGCACAGCCATCTAAACTCAGGACAAGTTCTACAATGTAGCAATATGATGTACGAGCATTACCCATGAGCCCTTGCGCTCTGTCACTCAACAGCTGATCGTATTAGTGTGTGGCACAGTCTTCTAAACTCAGGACAAGTTCTACAATGTAGCAATATGATCTACAAGCATTACCCATGAGCCCTTGCACTCTGTCACTCAACAGTTGATCGTATTAGTGCATGGCACAGTCTTCTAAACTCAGGACAAGTTCTACAATGTAGCAATATGATCTACAAGCATTACCCATGAGCCCTTGCGCTCTGTCACTCAACAGCTGATCGTATTAGTGCGTGGCACAGTCTTCTAAACTCAGGACAAGTTCTACAATGTAGCAATATGATCTACGAGCATTACCCATGAGCCCTTGCGCTCTGCCACTCAACAGCTGATCGTATTAGTGTATGGCACAGCCTTTTAAACTCAGGACAAGTTCTACAATGTAACAATATGATCTGCGAGCATTACCCATGAGCCCTTGCGCTCTGTCACTCAACAGCTGATCGTATTAGTGTATGGCACAGCCTTCTAAACTCAGGATAAGCTCTACAATGTAGCAATATGATCTACGAGCATTACCCATGAGCTCTTGCACTCTGTCACTCAACAGCTGATCGTATTAGTGTGTGGCACAGCCTTCTAAACTCAGGACAAGTTCTACAATGTAACAATATGATCTGCGAGCATTACCCACGAGCCATTGCGCTCTGTCACTCAACAGCTGATCTTATTAGTGTATGGCACGGCCTTCTAAACTCAGGACAAGTTCTACAATGTAGCAATATGATCTACGAGCATTACTTATGAGCCCTTGCGCTCTGTCACTCAACAGCTGATCGTATTAGTGTGTGGCACAGCCTTCTAAACTCAGGACGAGTTCTACAATGTAGCAATATGATGTACGAGCATTACCCATGAGCCCTTGCGCTCTGTCACTCAACAGCTGATCGTATTAGTGTGTGGCACAGTCTTCTAAACTCAGGACAAGTTCTACAATGTAGCAATATGATCCACAAGCATTACCCATGAGCCCTTGCACTCTGTCACTCAACAGCTGATCGTATTAGTGTGTGGCACAGTCTTCTAAACTCAGGACAAGTTCTACAATGTAGCAATATGATCTACGAGCATTACCCATGAGCCCGTGCACTCTGTCACTCAACAGCTGATCGTATTAGTGTGTGGCACAGCCTTCTAAACTCAGGACAAGTTCTACAATGTAGCAATATGATCTACGAGCATTAACCATGAGCCCTTGCACTCTGTCACTCAACAGCTGATCGTATTAGTGTGTGGCACAGTCTTCTAAACTCAGGACAAGTTCTACAATGTAGCAATATGATCTACGAGCATTACCCATGAGCCCTTGCACTCTGTTACTCAACAGCTGATCGTATTAGTGTGTGGCACAGTCTTCTAAACTCAGGACAAGTTCTACAATGTAGCAATATGATGTACGAGCATTACCCATGAGCCCTTGCGCTCTGTCACTCAACAGCTGATCGTATTAGTGTATGGCACAGCCTTCTAAACTCAGGACAAATTCTACAATGTAGCAATATGATCTACGAGCATTACCCATGAGCCCTTTCCCTCTCTCACTCAACAGCTGATCGTATTAGTGTGTGGCACAGCCTTCTAAACTCAGGACAAGTTCTACAATATAGCAATATGATCTGTGAGCATTACCCATGAGCCCTTGCGCTCTGTCACTCAACACCTGACCGTATTAGTGTGTAGCACAGCCTTCTAAACTCAGGACAAGTTCTACAATGTAGCAATATGATCTACGAGCATTACTTATGAGCCCTTGCGCTCTGTCACTCAACAGCTGATCGTATTAGTGTGTGGCACAGCCTTCTAAACTCAGGACGAGTTCTACAATGTAGCAATATGATGTACGAGCATTACCCATGAGCCCTTGCGCTCTGTCACTCAACAGCTGATCGTATTAGTGTGTGGCACAGTCTTCTAAACTCAGGACAAGTTCTACAATGTAGCAATATGATCCACAAGCATTACCCATGAGCCCTTGCACTCTGTCACTCAACAGCTGATCGTATTAGTGTGTGGCACAGTCTTCTAAACTCAGGACAAGTTCTACAATGTAGCAATATGATCTACGAGCATTACCCATGAGCCCGTGCACTCTGTCACTCAACAGCTGATCGTATTAGTGTGTGGCACAGCCTTCTAAACTCAGGACAAGTTCTACAATGTAGCAATATGATCTACGAGCATTAACCATGAGCCCTTGCACTCTGTCACTCAACAGCTGATCGTATTAGTGTGTGGCACAGTCTTCTAAACTCAGGACAAGTTCTACAATGTAGCAATATGATCTACGAGCATTACCCATGAGCCCTTGCACTCTGTTACTCAACAGCTGATCGTATTAGTGTATGGCACAGCCTTCTAAACTTAGGACAAGTTCTACAATGTAGCAATATGATCTACGAGCATTACCCATGAGCCCTTGCGCTCTGTCACTCAACAGCTGATCGTATTAGTGCATGGCACAGCCTTCTAAACTCAGGACAAGTACTACAATGTAGCAATATGATCTACGAGCATTACCCATGAGCCCTTGCGCTCTGTCACTCAACAGCTGATCGTATTAGTGTGTGGCACAGTCTTCTAAACTCAGGACAAGTTCTACAATGTAGCAATATGATCTACGAGCATTACCCATGAGCCCTTGCACTCTGTCACTCGACAGCTGATCGTATTAGTGTGTGGCACAGCCTTCTAAACTCAGGACAAGTTCTACAATGTAGCAATATGATCTACGAGCATTACCCATGAGCCCTTGCACTCTGTCACTCAACAGCTGATCGTATTAGTGTATGGCACAGCCTTTTAAACTCAGGACAAGTTCTACAATGTAACAATATGATCTGCGAGCATTACCCATGAGCCCTTGCGCTCTGTCACTCAACAGCTGATCGTATTAGTGTATGGCACAGCCTTCTAAACTCAGGATAAGCTCTACAATGTAGCAATATGATCTACGAGCATTACCCATGAGCTCTTGCACTCTGTCACTCAACAGCTGATCGTATTAGTGTGTGGCACAGCCTTCTAAACTCAGGACAAGTTCTACAATGTAACAATATGATCTGCGAGCATTACCCACGAGCCATTGCGCTCTGTCACTCAACAGCTGATCTTATTAGTGTATGGCACGGCCTTCTAAACTCAGGACAAGTTCTACAATGTAGCAATATGATCTACGAGCATTACCCATGAGCCCTTTCCCTCTGTCACTCAACAGCTGATCGTATTAGTGTGTGGCACAGCCTTCTAAACTCAGGACAAGTTCTACAATATAGCAATATGATCTGTGAGCATTACCCATGAGCCCTTGCGCTCTGTCACTCAACAGCTGACCGTATTAGTGTGTAGCACAGCCTTCTAAACTCAGGACAAGTTCTACAATGTAGCAATATGATCTACGAGCATTACCCATGAGCCCTTGCGCTCTGTCACTCAACAGCTGATCGTATTAGTGTGTGGCACAGCCTTCTAAACTCAGGACGAGTTCTACAATGTAGCAATATGATGTACGAGCATTACCCATGAGCCCTTGCGCTCTGTCACTCAACAGCTGATCGTATTAGTGTGTGGCACAGTCTTCTAAACTCAGGACAAGTTCTACAATGTAGCAATATGATCCACAAGCATTACCCATGAGCCCTTGCACTCTGTCACTCAACAGCTGATCGTATTAGTGTGTGGCACAGTCTTCTAAACTCAGGACAAGTTCTACAATGTAGCAATATGATCTACGAGCATTACCCATGAGCCCTTGCACTCTGTCACTCAACAGCTGATCGTATTAGTGTGTGGCACAGCCTTCTAAACTCAGGACAAGTTCTACAATGTAGCAATATGATCTACGAGCATTAACCATGAGCCCTTGCACTCTGTCACTCAACAGCTGATCGTATTAGTGTGTGGCACAGTCTTCTAAACTCAGGACAAGTTCTACAATGTAGCAATATGATCTACGAGCATTACCCATGAGCCCTTGCACTCTGTCACTCAACAGCTGATCGTATTAGTGTATGGCACAGCCTTCTAAACTTAGGACAAGTTCTACAATGTAGCAATATGATCTACGAGCATTACCCATGAGCCCTTGCGCTCTGTCACTCAACAGCTGATCGTATTAGTGCATGGCACAGCCTTCTAAACTCAGGACAAGTACTACAATGTAGCAATATGATCTACGAGCATTACCCATGAGCCCTTGCGCTCTGTCACTCAACAGCTGATCGTATTAGTGTGTGGCACAGTCTTCTAAACTCAGGACAAGTTCTACAATGTAGCAATATGATCTACGAGCATTACCCATGAGCCCTTGCACTCTGTCACTCGACAGCTGATCGTATTAGTGTGTGGCACAGCCTTCTAAACTCAGGACAAGTTCTACAATGTAGCAATATGATCTACGAGCATTACCCATGAGCCCTTGCGCTCTGTCACTCAACAGCTGATCGTATTAGTGTATGGCACAGCCTTCTAAACTCAGGATAAGCTCTACAATGTAGCAATATGATCTACGAGCATTACCCATGAGCTCTTGCACTCTGTCACTCAACAGCTGATCGTATTAGTGTGTGGCACAGCCTTCTAAACTCAGGACAAGTTCTACAATGTAACAATATGATCTGCGAGCATTACCCATGAGCCATTGCGCTCTGTCACTCAACAGCTGATCTTATTAGTGTATGGCACAGCTTTCTAAACTCAGGACAAGTTCTACAATGTAACAATATGATCTACGAGCATTACCCATGAGCCCTTGCGCTCTGTCACTCAACAGCTGATCGTATTAGGGTATGGCACAGACTTCTAAACTCAGGACAAGTTCTACAATGTAGCAATATGATCTACGAGCATTACCCATGAGCCCTTGCCCTCTGTCACTCAACAGCTGATCGTATTAGTGTGTGGCACAGCCTTCTAAACTCAGGACAAGTTCTACAATGTAGCAATATGATCTGTGAGCATTACCCATGAGCCCTTGCGCTCTGTCACTCAACAGCTGACCGTATTAGTGTGTAGCACAGCCTTCTAAACTCAGGAGAAGTTCTACAATGTAGCAATATGATCTACGAGCATTACCCATGAGCCCTTGAGCTCTGTCACTCAACAGCTGATCGTATTAGTGTGTGGCACAGCCATCTAAACTCAGGACAAGTTCTACAATGTAGCAATATGATGTACGAGCATTACCCATGAGCCCTTGCGCTCTGTCACTCAACAGCTGATCGTATTAGTGTGTGGCACAGTCTTCTAAACTCAGGACAAGTTCTACAATGTAGCAATATGATCTACAAGCATTACCCATGAGCCCTTGCACTCTGTCACTCAACAGTTGATCGTATTAGTGCATGGCACAGTCTTCTAAACTCAGGACAAGTTCTACAATGTAGCAATATGATCTACAAGCATTACCCATGAGGCCTTGCGCTCTGTCACTCAACAGCTGATCGTATTAGTGCGTGGCACAGTCTTCTAAACTCAGGACAAGTTCTACAATGTAGCAATATGATCTACGAGCATTACCCATGAGCCCTTGCGCTCTGCCACTCAACAGCTGATCGTATTAGTGTATGGCACAGCCTTCTAAACTCAGGACAAGTTCTACAATGTAGCAATATGATCTACGAGCATTACCCATGAGCCCTTGCACTCTGTCACTCAACAGCTGATCGTATTAGTGTGTGGCACAGCCTTCTAAACTCAGGACAAGTTCTACAATGTAGCAATATGATCTACGAGCATTACCCATGAGCCCTTGCACTCTGTCACTCAACAGCTGATCGTATTAGTGTGTGGCACAGTCTTCTAAACTCAGGACAAGTTCTACAATGTAGCAATATGATCTACGAGCATTACCCATGAGCCCTTGCACTCTGTCACTCAACAGCTGATCGTATTAGTGTATGGCACAGCCTTCTAAACTCAGGACAAGTTCTACAATGTAGCAATATGATCTACGAGCATTACCCATGAGCCCTTGCGCTCTGTCACTCAACAGCTGATCGTATTAGTGCATGGCACAGCCTTCTAAACTCAGGACAAGTACTACAATGTAGCAATATGATCTACGAGCATTACCCATGAGCCCTTGCGCTCTGTCACTCAACAGCTGATCGTATTAGTGTGTGGCACAGTCTTCTAAACTCAGGACAAGTTCTACAATGTAGCAATATGATCTACGAGCATTACCCATGAGCCCTTGCACTCTGTCACTCGACAGCTGATCGTATTAGTGTGTGGCACAGCCTTCTAAATTCAGGACAAGTTCTACAATGTAGCAATATGATCTACGAGCATTACCCATGAGCCCTTGCGCTCTGCCACTCAACAGCTGATCGTATTAGTGTATGGCACAGCCTTCTAAACTCAGGACAAGTTCTACAATGTAGCAATTTGATCTACGAGCATTACCCATGAGCCCTTGTGCTCTGTCACTCAACAGCTGATCGTATTAGTGTGTGGCACAGTCTTCTAAACTCAGGACAAGTTCTACAATGTAGCAATATGATCTACGAGCATTACCCATGAGCCCTTGCACTCTGTCACCCAACAGCTGATCGTATTAGTGAGTGGCACAGCCTTCTAAACTGAGGACAAGTTCTACAATGTAGCAATATGATCTACGGGCATTACCCATGAGCCCTCGCGCTCTGTCACTCAACAGCTGATCGTATTAGTGCATGGCACAGCCTTCTAAACTCAGGACAAGTTCTACAATGTAGCAATATGATCTACGAACATTACCCATGAGCCCTTGCGCTCTGCCACTCAACAGCTGATCGTATTAGTGTGTGGCACAGTCTTCTAAACTCAGGACAAGATCTACAATGTAGCAATATGATCTACGAGCATTACCCATGAGCCCTTGCGCTCTGCCACTCAACAGCTGATCGTATTAGTGTGTGGCACAGTCTTCTAAACTCAGGACAAGTTCTACAATGTAGCAATATGATCTACGAGCATTACCCATGAGCCCTCGCGCTCTGTCACTCAACAGCTGATCGTATTAGCGTGTGACACAGCCTTCTAAACTCAGGACAAGTTCTACAATGTAGCAATATGATCTACGAGCATTACCCATGAGCCCTTGCGCTCTGCCACTCAACAGCTGATCGTATTAGTGTGTGGCACAGTCTTCTAAACTCAGGACAAATTCTACAATGTAGCAATATGATCTACGAGCATTACCCATGAGCCCTTGCGCTCTGTCACTCAACAGCTGATCGTATTAGTGTGTGGCACAGCCTTCTAAACTCAAGACAAGTTCTACAATGTAGCAATATGATCTACGAGCATTACCCATGAGCCCTTGCGCTCTGTCACTCAACAGCTGATCGTATTAGTGTGTGGCACAGCCTTCTAAACTCAGGACAAGTTCTACAATGTAGCAATATGATCTACGAGCATTACCCATGAGCCCTTGTGCTCTGTCACTCAACAGCTGATCGTATTAGTGTGTGGCACAGTCTTCTAAACACAAGACAAGTTCTACAATGTAGCAATATGATCTACGAGCATTACCCATTAGCCCTTGCCCTCTGTCACTCAACAACTGATCGTATTAGTGTGTGGCACAGCCTTCTAAACTCAGGACAAGTTCTACAATGTAGCAATATGATCTACGAGCATTACCCATGAGCCCTCGCGCTCTGTCACTCAACAGCTGATCGTATTAGTGTGCGGCACAGCCTTCTAAACTCAGGACAAGTTCTACAATGTAGCAATATAATCTGCGAGCATTACCCATGAGCCCTTGCACTCTGTCACTCAACAGCTGATCGTATTAGTGTGAGGCACAGCCTTCTAAACTCAGGACAAGTTCTACAATGTAGCAATATGATCTACGAGCATTACCCATGAGCCCTTGCACTCTGTCACTCAACAGCTGATCGTATTAGTGTGTGGCACAGCTTTCTATACTGAGAACAAGTTCTACAGTGTAGCAATATGATCTACGAGCATTACCCATGAGCCCTTGCGCTCTGTCACTCAACAGCTGATCGTATTAGTGTATGGCACAGCCTTCTAAACTCAAGACAAGTTCTACAATGTAGCAATATGATCTACGAGCATTACCCATGAGCCCTTGCACTCTGTCACTCAACAGCTGATCGTATTAGTGTGGGGCACAGCCTCCTAAACTCAGGACAAGCTCTACAATGTAGCAATATGATCTACGAGCATTACCCATGAGCCCTTGCGCTCTGTCACTCAACAGCTGATCGTATTAGTGTATGGCACAGCCTTCTAAACTCAGGACAAGTTCTACAATGTAGCAATATGATGTACGAGCATTACCCATGAGCCCTTGCGCTCTGTCACTCAACAGCTGATCGTATTAGTGTATGGCACAGCCTTCTAAACACAGGACAAGTTCTACAATGTAACAATATGATCTGCGAGCATTACCCATGAGCCCTTGCGCTCTGTCACTCAACAGCTGATCGTATTAGTGTGTGGCACAGTCTTCTAAACTCAGGACAAGTTCTACAATGTAGCAATATGATCTACGAGCATTAACCATGAGCCCTTGCACTCTGTCACTCAACAGCTGATCGTATTAGTGTGTGGCACAGTCTTCTAAACTGAGGACAAGTTCTACAATGTAGCAATATGATCTACGAGCATTACCCATGAGCCCTTGCACTCTGTTACTCAACAGCTGATCGTATTAGTGTATGGCACAGCCTTCTAAACTTAGGACAAGTTCTACAATGTAGCAATATGATCTACGAGCATTACCCATGAGCCCTTGCGCTCTGTCACTCAACAGCTGATCGTATTAGTGCATGGCACAGCCTTCTAAACTCAGGACAAGTACTACAATGTAGCAATATGATCTACGAGCATTACCCATGAGCCCTTGCGCTCTGTCACTCAACAGCTGATCGTATTAGTGTGTGGCACAGTCTTCTAAACTCAGGACAAGTTCTACAATGTAGCAATATGATCTACGAGCATTACCCATGAGCCCTTGCACTCTGTCACTCGACAGCTGATCGTATTAGTGTGTGGCACAGCCTTCTAAACTCAGGACAAGTTCTACAATGTAGCAATATGATCTACGAGCATTACCCATGAGCCCTTGCACTCTGTCACTCAACAGCTGATCGTATTAGTGTATGGCACAGCCTTTTAAACTCAGGACAAGTTCTACAATGTAACAATATGATCTGCGAGCATTACCCATGAGCCCTTGCGCTCTGTCACTCAACAGCTGATCGTATTAGTGTATGGCACAGCCTTCTAAACTCAGGATAAGCTCTACAATGTAGCAATATGATCTACGAGCATTACCCATGAGCTCTTGCACTCTGTCACTCAACAGCTGATCGTATTAGTGTGTGGCACAGCCTTCTAAACTCAGGACAAGTTCTACAATGTAACAATATGATCTGCGAGCATTACCCACGAGCCATTGCGCTCTGTCACTCAACAGCTGATCTTATTAGTGTATGGCACAGCCTTCTAAACTCAGGACAAGTTCTACAATGTAGCAATATGATCTACGAGCATTACCCATGAGCCCTTTCCCTCTGTCACTCAACAGCTGATCGTATTAGTGTGTGGCACAGCCTTCTAAACTCAGGACAAGTTCTACAATATAGCAATATGATCTGTGAGCATTACCCATGAGCCCTTGCGCTCTGTCACTCAACAGCTGACCGTATTAGTGTGTAGCACAGCCTTCTAAACTCAGGACAAGTTCTACAATGTAGCAATATGATCTACGAGCATTACCCATGAGCCCTTGCGCTCTGTCACTCAACAGCTGATCGTATTAGTGTGTGGCACAGCCTTCTAAACTCAGGACGAGTTCTACAATGTAGCAATATGATGTACGAGCATTACCCATGAGCCCTTGCGCTCTGTCACTCAACAGCTGATCGTATTAGTGTGTGGCACAGTCTTCTAAACTCAGGACAAGTTCTACAATGTAGCAATATGATCCACAAGCATTACCCATGAGCCCTTGCACTCTGTCACTCAACAGCTGATCGTATTAGTGTGTGGCACAGTCTTCTAAACTCAGGACAAGTTCTACAATGTAGCAATATGATCTACGAGCATTACCCATGAGCCCTTGCACTCTGTCACTCAACAGCTGATCGTATTAGTGTGTGGCACAGCCTTCTAAACTCAGGACAAGTTCTACAATGTAGCAATATGATCTACGAGCATTAACCATGAGCCCTTGCACTCTGTCACTCAACAGCTGATCGTATTAGTGTGTGGCACAGTCTTCTAAACTCAGGACAAGTTCTACAATGTAGCAATATGATCTACGAGCATTACCCATGAGCCCTTGCACTCTGTCACTCAACAGCTGATCGTATTAGTGTATGGCACAGCCTTCTAAACTTAGGACAAGTTCTACAATGTAGCAATATGATCTACGAGCATTACCCATGAGCCCTTGCGCTCTGTCACTCAACAGCTGATCGTATTAGTGCATGGCACAGCCTTCTAAACTCAGGACAAGTACTACAATGTAGCAATATGATCTACGAGCATTACCCATGAGCCCTTGCGCTCTGTCACTCAACAGCTGATCGTATTAGTGTGTGGCACAGTCTTCTAAACTCAGGACAAGTTCTACAATGTAGCAATATGATCTACGAGCATTACCCATGAGCCCTTGCACTCTGTCACTCGACAGCTGATCGTATTAGTGTGTGGCACAGCCTTCTAAACTCAGGACAAGTTCTACAATGTAGCAATATGATCTACGAGCATTACCCATGAGCCCTTGCACTCTGTCACTCAACAGCTGATCGTATTAGTGTATGGCACAGCCTTTTAAACTCAGGACAAGTTCTACAATGTAACAATATGATCTGCGAGCATTACCCATGAGCCCTTGCGCTCTGTCACTCAACAGCTGATCGTATTAGTGTATGGCACAGCCTTCTAAACTCAGGATAAGCTCTACAATGTAGCAATATGATCTACGAGCATTACCCATGAGCTCTTGCACTCTGTCACTCAACAGCTGATCGTATTAGTGTGTGGCACAGCCTTCTAAACTCAGGACAAGTTCTACAATGTAACAATATGATCTGCGAGCATTACCCATGAGCCATTGCGCTCTGTCACTCAACAGCTGATCTTATTAGTGTATGGCACAGCTTTCTAAACTCAGGACAAGTTCTACAATGTAACAATATGATCTACGAGCATTACCCATGAGCCCTTGCGCTCTGTCACTCAACAGCTGATCGTATTAGGGTATGGCACAGACTTCTAAACTCAGGACAAGTTCTACAATGTAGCAATATGATCTACGAGCATTACCCATGAGCCCTTGCCCTCTGTCACTCAACAGCTGATCGTATTAGTGTGTGGCACAGCCTTCTAAACACAGGACAAGTTCTACAATGTAGCAATATGATCTGTGAGCATTACCCATGAGCCCTTGCGCTCTGTCACTCAACAGCTGACCGTATTAGTGTGTAGCACAGCCTTCTAAACTCAGGAGAAGTTCTACAATGTAGCAATATGATCTACGAGCATTACCCATGAGCCCTTGAGCTCTGTCACTCAACAGCTGATCGTATTAGTGTGTGGCACAGCCATCTAAACTCAGGACAAGTTCTACAATGTAGCAATATGATGTACGAGCATTACCCATGAGCCCTTGCGCTCTGTCACTCAACAGCTGATCGTATTAGTGTGTGGCACAGTCTTCTAAACTCAGGACAAGTTCTACAATGTAGCAATATGATCTACAAGCATTACCCATGAGCCCTTGCACTCTGTCACTCAACAGTTGATCGTATTAGTGCATGGCACAGTCTTCTAAACTCAGGACAAGTTCTACAATGTAGCAATATGATCTACAAGCATTACCCATGAGCCCTTGCGCTCTGTCACTCAACAGCTGATCGTATTAGTGCGTGGCACAGTCTTCTAAACTCAGGACAAGTTCTACAATGTAGCAATATGATCTACGAGCATTACCCATGAGCCCTTGCGCTCTGCCACTCAACAGCTGATCGTATTAGTGTATGGCACAGCCTTCTAAACTCAGGACAAGTTCTACAATGTAGCAATATGATCTACGAGCATTACCCATGAGCCCTTGCACTCTGTCACTCAACAGCTGATCGTATTAGTGTGTGGCACAGCCTTCTAAACTCAGGACAAGTTCTACAATGTAGCAATATGATCTACGAGCATTACCCATGAGCCCTTGCACTCTGTCACTCAACAGCTGATCGTATTAGTGTGTGGCACAGTCTTCTAAACTCAGGACAAGTTCTACAATGTAGCAATATGATCTACGAGCATTACCCATGAGCCCTTGCACTCTGTCACTCAACAGCTGATCGTATTAGTGTATGGCACAGCCTTCTAAACTCAGGACAAGTTCTACAATGTAGCAATATGATCTACGAGCATTACCCATGAGCCCTTGCGCTCTGTCACTCAACAGCTGATCGTATTAGTGCATGGCACAGCCTTCTAAACTCAGGACAAGTACTACAATGTAGCAATATGATCTACGAGCATTACCCATGAGCCCTTGCGCTCTGTCACTCAACAGCTGATCGTATTAGTGTGTGGCACAGTCTTCTAAACTCAGGACAAGTTCTACAATGTAGCAATATGATCTACGAGCATTACCCATGAGCCCTTGCACTCTGTCGCTCGACAGCTGATCGTATTAGTGTGTGGCACAGCCTTCTAAATTCAGGACAAGTTCTACAATGTAGCAATATGATCTACGAGCATTACCCATGAGCCCTTGCGCTCTGCCACTCAACAGCTGATCGTATTAGTGTATGGCACAGCCTTCTAAACTCAGGACAAGTTCTACAATGTAGCAATATGATCTACGAGCATTACCCATGAGCCCTTGTGCTCTGTCACTCAACAGCTGATCGTATTAGTGTGTGGCACAGTCTTCTAAACTCAGGACAAGTTCTACAATGTAGCAATATGATCTACGAGCATTACCCATGAGCCCTTGCACTCTGTCACCCAACAGCTGATCGTATTAGTGAGTGGCACAGCCTTCTAAACTGAGGACAAGTTCTACAATGTAGCAATATGATCTACGGGCATTACCCATGAGCCCTCGCGCTCTGTCACTCAACAGCTGATCGTATTAGTGCATGGCACAGCCTTCTAAACTCAGGACAAGTTCTACAATGTAGCAATATGATCTACGAACATTACCCATGAGCCCTTGCGCTCTGCCACTCAACAGCTGATCGTATTAGTGTGTGGCACAGTCTTCTAAACTCAGGACAAGATCTACAATGTAGCAATATGATCTACGAGCATTACCCATGAGCCCTTGCGCTCTGCCACTCAACAGCTGATCGTATTAGTGTGTGGCACAGTCTTCTAAACTCAGGACAAGTTCTACAATGTAGCAATATGATCTACGAGCATTACCCATGAGCCCTCGCGCTCTGTCACTCAACAGCTGATCGTATTAGCGTGTGACACAGCCTTCTAAACTCAGGACAAGTTCTACAATGTAGCAATATGATCTACGAGCATTACCCATGAGCCCTTGCGCTCTGCCACTCAACAGCTGATCGTATTAGTGTGTGGCACAGTCTTCTAAACTCAGGACAAATTCTACAATGTAGCAATATGATCTACGAGCATTACCCATGAGCCCTTGCGCTCTGTCACTCAACAGCTGATCGTATTAGTGTGTGGCACAGCCTTCTAAACTCAAGACAAGTTCTACAATGTAGCAATATGATCTACGAGCATTACCCATGAGCCCTTGCGCTCTGTAACTCAACAGCTGATCGTATTAGTGTGTGGCACAGCCTTCTAAACTCAGGACAAGTTCTACAATGTAGCAATATGATCTACGAGCATTACCCATGAGCCCTTGTGCTCTGTCACTCAACAGCTGATCGTATTAGTGTGTGGCACAGTCTTCTAAACACAAGACAAGTTCTACAATGTAGCAATATGATCTACGAGCATTACCCATTAGCCCTTGCCCTCTGTCACTCAACAACTGATCGTATTAGTGTGTGGCACAGCCTTCTAAACTCAGGACAAGTTCTACAATGTAGCAATATGATCTACGAGCATTACCCATGAGCCCTCGCGCTCTGTCACTCAACAGCTGATCGTATTAGTGTGCGGCACAGCCTTCTAAACTCAGGACAAGTTCTACAATGTAGCAATATAATCTGCGAGCATTACCCATGAGCCCTTGCACTCTGTCACTCAACAGCTGATCGTATTAGTGTGAGGCACAGCCTTCTAAACTCAGGACAAGTTCTACAATGTAGCAATATGATCTACGAGCATTACCCATGAGCCCTTGCACTCTGTCACTCAACAGCTGATCGTATTAGTGTGTGGCACAGCTTTCTATACTGAGAACAAGTTCTACAGTGTAGCAATATGATCTACGAGCATTACCCATGAGCCCTTGCGCTCTGTCACTCAACAGCTGATCGTATTAGTGTATGGCACAGCCTTCTAAACTCAAGACAAGTTCTACAATGTAGCAATATGATCTACGAGCATTACCCATGAGCCCTTGCACTCTGTCACTCAACAGCTGATCGTATTAGTGTGGGGCACAGCCTCCTAAACTCAGGACAAGCTCTACAATGTAGCAATATGATCTACGAGCATTACCCATGAGCCCTTGCGCTCTGTCACTCAACAGCTGATCGTATTAGTGTATGGCACAGCCTTCTAAACTCAGGACAAGTTCTACAATGTAGCAATATGATGTACGAGCATTACCCATGAGCCCTTGCGCTCTGTCACTCAACAGCTGATCGTATTAGTGTATGGCACAGCCTTCTAAACTCAGGACAAGTTCTACAATGTAACAATATGATCTGCGAGCATTACCCATGAGCCCTTGCGCTCTGTCACTCAACAGCTGATCGTATTAGTGTATGGCACAGCCTTCTAAACTCAGGACAAGTTCTACAATGTAACAATATGATCTACGAGCATTACCCATGAGCCCTTGCGCTCTGTCACTCAACAGCTGATCGTATTAGTGCGTGGCACAGTCTTCTAAACTCAGGACAAGTTCTACAATGTAGCAATATGATCTACGAGCATTACCCATGAGCCCTTGCGCTCTGCCACTCAACAGCTGATCGTATTAGTGTATGGCACAGCCTTCTAAACTCAGGACAAGTTCTACAATGTAGCAATATGATCTACGAGCATTACCCATGAGCCCTTGTGCTCTGTCACTCAACAGCTGATCGTATTAGTGTGTGGCACAGTCTTCTAAACTCAGGACAAGTTCTACAATGTAGCAATATGATCTACGAGCATTACCCATGAGCCCTTGCACTCTGTCACTCAACAGCTGATCGTATTAGTGTGGGGCACAGCCTCCTAAACTCAGGACAAGTTCTAGAATGTAACAATATGATCTGCGAGCATTACCCATGAGCCCTTGCGCTCTGTCACTCAACAGCTGATCGTATTAGTGTATGGCACAGCCTTCTAAACTCAGGACAAGCTCTACAATGTAGCAATATGATCTACGAGCATTACCCATGAGCCCTTGCACTCTGTCACTCAACAGCTGATCGTATTAGTGTGTGGCACAGCCTTCTAAACTCAGGACAAGTTCTACAATGTAACAATATGATCTGCGAGCATTACCCATGAGCCCTTGCGCTCTGTCACTCAACAGCTGATCGTATTAGTGTATGGCACAGCCTTCTAAACTCAGGACAAGTTCTACAATGTAACAATATGATCTACGAGCATTACCCATGAGCCCTTGCGCTCTGTCACTCAACAGCTGATCGTATTAGTGTGTGGCACAGTCTTCTAAACTCAGGACAAGTTCTACAATGTAGCAATATGATCTACGAGCATTACCCATGAGCCCTTGCACTCTGTCACTCAACAGCTGATCGTATTAGTGTGTGGCACAGCCTTCTAAACTCAGGACAAGTTCTACAATGTAGCAATATGATCTACGAGCATTACCCATGAGCCCTTGCACTCTGTCACTCAACAGCTGATCGTATTAGTGTGTGGCACAGTCTTCTAAACTCAGGACAAGTTCTACAATGTAGCAATATGATCTACGAGCATTACCCATGAGCCCTTGCACTCTGTCACTCAACAGCTGATCGTATTAGAGTATGGCACAGCCTTCTAAACTCAGGACAAGTTCTACAATGTAGCAATATGATCTACGAGCATTACCCATGAGCCCTTGCGCTCTGTCACTCAACAGCTGATCGTATTAGTGTATGGCACAGCCTTCTAAACTCAGGACAAGTTCTACAATGTAACAATATGATCTACGAGCATTACCCATGAGCCCTTGCGCTCTGTCACTCAACAGCTGATCGTATTAGTGCGTGGCACAGTCTTCTAAACTCAGGACAAGTTCTACAATGTAGCAATATGATCTACGAGCATTACCCATGAGCCCTTGCGCTCTGCCACTCAACAGCTGATCGTATTAGTGTATGGCACAGCCTTCTAAACTCAGGACAAGTTCTACAATGTAGCAATATGATCTACGAGCATTACCCATGAGCCCTTGTGCTCTGTCACTCAACAGCTGATCGTATTAGTGTGTGGCACAGTCTTCTAAACTCAGGACAAGTTCTACAATGTAGCAATATGATCTACGAGCATTACCCATGAGCCCTTGCACTCTGTCACTCAACAGCTGATCGTATTAGTGTGTGGCACAGCCTTCTAAACTCAGGACAAGTTCTACAATGTAGCAATATGATCTACGAGCATTACCCATGAGCCCTTGCACTCTGTCACTCAACAGCTGATCGTATTAGTGTGTGGCACAGTCTTCTAAACTCAGGACAAGTTCTACAATGTAGCAATATGATCTACGAGCATTACCCATGAGCCCTTGCATTCTGTCACTCAACAGCTGATCGTATTAGTGTATGGCACAGCCTTCTAAACTCAGGACAAGTTCTACAATGTAGCAATATGATCTACGAGCATTACCCATGAGCCCTTGCGCTCTGTCACTCAACAGCTGATCGTATTAGTGCATGGCACAGCCTTCTAAACTCAGGACAAGTACTACAATGTAGCAATATGATCTACGAGCATTACCCATGAGCCCTTGCGCTCTGTCACTCAACAGCTGATCGTATTAGTGTGTGGCACTGTCTTCTAAACTCAGGACAAGTTCTACAATGTAGCAATATGATCTACGAGCATTACCCATGAGCCCTTGCACTCTGTCACTCGACAGCTGATCGTATTAGTGTGTGGCACAGCCTTCTAAATTCAGGACAAGTTCTACAATGTAGCAATATGATCTACGAGCATTACCCATGAGCCCTTGCGCTCTGCCACTCAACAGCTGATCGTATTAGTGTATGGCACAGCCTTCTAAACTCAGGACAAGTTCTACAATGTAGCAATATGATCTACGAGCATTACCCATGAGCCCTTGTGCTCTGTCACTCAACAGCTGATCGTATTAGTGTGTGGCACAGTCTTCTAAACTCAGGACAAGTTCTACAATGTAGCAATATGATCTACGAGCATTACCCATGAGCCCTTGCACTCTGTCACTCAACAGCTGATCGTATTAGTGAGTGGCACAGCCTTCTAAACTGAGGACAAGTTCTACAATGTAGCAATATGATCTACGGGCATTACCCATGAGCCCTCGCGCTCTGTCACTCAACAGCTGATCGTATTAGTGCATGGCACAGCCTTCTAAACTCAGGACAAGTTCTACAATGTAGCAATATGATCTACGAGCATTACCCATGAGCCCTTGCGCTCTGCCACTCAACAGCTGATCGTATTAGTGTGTGGCACAGTCTTCTAAACTCAGGACAAGATCTACAATGTAGCAATATGATCTACGAGCATTACCCATGAGCCCTTGCGCTCTGCCACTCAACAGCTGATCGTATTAGTGTGTGGCACAGTCTTCTAAACTCAGGACAAGTTCTACAATGTAGCAATATGATCTACGAGCATTACCCATGAGCCCTCGCGCTCTGTCACTCAACAGCTGATCGTATTAGCGTGTGACACAGCCTTCTAAACTCAGGACAAGTTCTACAATGTAGCAATATGATCTACGAGCATTACCCATGAGCCCTTGCGCTCTGCCACTCAACAGCTGATCGTATTAGTGTGTGGCACAGTCTTCTAAACTCAGGACAAATTCTACAATGTAGCAATATGATCTACGAGCATTACCCATGAGCCCTTGCGCTCTGTCACTCAACAGCTGATCGTATTAGTGTGTGGCACAGCCTTCTAAACTCAAGACAAGTTCTACAATGTAGCAATATGATCTACGAGCATTACCCATGAGCCCTTGCGCTCTGTCACTCAACAGCTGATCGTATTAGTGTGTGGCACAGCCTTCTAAACTCAGGACAAGTTCTACAATGTAGCAATATGATCTACGAGCATTACCCATGAGCCCTTGCGCTCTGTCACTCAACAGCTCATCGTATTAGTGTGTGGCACAGTCTTCTAAACTCAAGACAAGTTCTACAATGTAGCAATATGATCTACGAGCATTACCCATTAGCCCTTGCCCTCTGTCACTCAACAACTGATCGTATTAGTGTGTGGCACAGCCTTCTAAACTCAGGACAAGTTCTACAATGTAGCAATATGATCTACGAGCATTACCCATGAGCCCTCGCGCTCTGTCACTCAACAGCTGATCGTATTAGTGTGCGGCACAGTCTTCTAAACTCAGGACAAGTTCTACAATGTAGCAATATGATCTACTAGCATTACCCATGAGCCCTTGCGCTCTGTCACTCAACAGCTGATCGTATTAGTGTGTGGCACAGCCTTCTAAACTCAGGACAAGTTCTACAATGTAGCATTATGATCTACGAGAATTACCCATGAGCCCTTGCGCTCTGTCACTCAACAGCTGATCGTATTAGTGTGCGGCACAGCCTTCTAAACTCAGGACAAGTTCTACAATGTAGCAATATAATCTGCGAGCATTACCCATGAGCCCTTGCACTCTGTCACTCAACAGCTGACCGTATTAGTGTGAGGCACAGCCTTCTAAACTCAGGACAAGTTCTACAATGTAGCAATATGATCTACGAGCATTACCCATGAGCCGTTGCACTCTGTCACTCAACAGCTGATCGTATTAGTGTGTGGCACAGCCTTCTATACTGAGAACAAGTTCTACAGTGTAGCAATATGATCTACGAGCATTACCCATGAGCCCTTGCGCTCTGTCACTCAACAGCTGATCGTATTAGTGTATGGTACAGCCTTCTAAACTCAAGACAAGTTCTACAATGTAGCAATATGATCTACGAGCATTACCCATGAGCCCTTGCACTCTGTCACTCAACAGCTGATCGTATTAGTGTGGGGCACAGCCTCCTAAACTCAGGACAAGCTCTACAATGTAGCAATATGATCTACGAGCATTACCCATGAGCCCTTGCGCTCTGTCACTCAACAGCTGATCGTATTAGTGTATGGCACAGCCTTCTAAACTCAGGACAAGTTCTACAATGTAGCAATATGATGTACGAGCATTACCCATGAGCCCTTGCGCTCTGTCACTCAACAGCTGATCGTATTAGTGTATGGCACAGCCTTCTAAACTCAGGACAAGTTCTACAATGTAACAATATGATCTGCGAGCATTACCCATGAGCCCTTGCGCTCTGTCACTCAACAGCTGATCGTATTAGTGTATGGCACAGCCTTCTAAACTCAGGACAAGTTCTAGAATGTAACAATATGATCTGCGAGCATTACCCATGAGCCCTTGCGCTCTGTCACTCAACAGCTGATCGTATTAGTGTATGGCACAGCCTTCTAAACTCAGGACAAGCTCTACAATGTAGCAATATGATCTACGAGCATTACCCATGAGCCCTTGCACTCTGTCACTCAACAGCTGATCGTATTAGTGTGTGGCACAGCCTTCTAAACTCAGGACAAGTTCTACAATGTAACAATATGATCTGCGAGCATTACCCATGAGCCCTTGCGCTCTGTCACTCAACAGCTGATCGTATTAGTGTATGGCACAGCCTTCTAAACTCAGGACAAGTTCTACAATGTAACAATATGATCTACGAGCATTACCCATGAGCCCTTGCGCTCTGTCACTCAACAGCTGATCGTATTAGTGTATGGCACAGCCTTCTAAACTCAGGACAAATTCTACAATGTAGCAATATGATCTACGAGCATTACCCATGAGCCCTTTCCCTCTGTCACTCAACAGCTGATCGTATTAGTGTGTGGCACAGCCTTCTAAACTCAGGACAAGTTCTACAATATAGCAATATGATCTGTGAGCATTACCCATGAGCCCTTGCGCTCTGTCACTCAACACCTGACCGTATTAGTGTGTAGCACAGCCTTCTAAACTCAGGACAAGTTCTACAATGTAGCAATATGATCTACGAGCATTACCCATGAGCCCTTGCGCTCTGTCACTCAACAGCTGATCGTATTAGTGTGTGGCACAGCCTTCTAAACTCAGGACGAGTTCTACAATGTAGCAATATGATCTACGAGCATTAACCATGAGCCCTTGCACTCTGTCACTCAACAGCTGATCGTATTAGTGTGTGGCACAGTCTTCTAAACTCAGGACAAGTTCTACAATGTAGCAATATGATCTACGAGCATTACCCATGAGCCCTTGCACTCTGTCACTCAACAGCTGATCGTATTAGTGTATGGCACAGCCTTCTAAACTTAGGACAAGTTCTACAATGTAGCAATATGATCTACGAGCGTTACCCATGAGCCCTTGCGCTCTGTCACTCAACAGCTGATCGTATTAGTGCATGGCACAGCCTTCTAAACTCAGGACAAGTACTACAATGTAGCAATATGATCTACGAGCATTACCCATGAGCCCTTGCGCTCTGTCACTCAACAGCTGATCGTATTAGTGTGTGGCACAGTCTTCTAAACTCAGGACAAGTTCTAGAATGTAGCAATATGATCTACGAGCATTACCCATGAGCCCTTGCACTCTGTCACTCGACAGCTGATCGTATTAGTGTGTGGCACAGCCTTCTAAACTCAGGACAAGTTCTACAATGTAGCAATATGATCTACGAGCATTACCCATGAGCCCTTGCACTCTGTCACTCTACAGCTGATCGTATTAGTGTATGGCACAGCCTTTTAAACTCAGGACAAGTTCTACAATGTAACAATATGATCTGCGAGCATTACCCATGAGCCCTTGCGCTCTGTCACTCAACAGCTGATCGTATTAGTGTATGGCACAGCCTTCTAAACTCAGGATAAGCTCTACAATGTAGCAATATGATCTACGAGCATTACCCATGAGCTCTTGCATTCTGTCACTCAACAGCTGATCGTATTAGTGTGTGGCACAGCCTTCTAAACTCAGGACAAGTTCTACAATGTAACAATATGATCTGCGAGCATTACCCACGAGCCATTGCGCTCTGTCACTCAACAGCTGATCTTATTAGTGTATGGCACAGCCTTCTAAACTCAGGACAAGTTCTACAATGTAGCAATATGATCTACGAGCATTACCCATGAGCCCTTTCCCTCTGTCACTCAACAGCTGATCGTATTAGTGTGTGGCACAGTCTTCTAAACTCAGGACAAGTTCTACAATATAGCAATATGATCTGTGAGCATTACCCATGAGCCCTTGCGCTCTGTCACTCAACAGCTGACCGTATTAGTGTGTAGCACAGCCTTCTAAACTCAGGACAAGTTCTACAATGTAGCAATATGATCTACGAGCATTACCCATGAGCCCTTGCGCTCTGTCACTCAACAGCTGATCGTATTAGTGTGTGGCACAGCCTTCTAAACTCAGGACGAGTTCTACAATGTAGCAATATGATGTACGAGCATTACCCATGAGCCCTTGCGCTCTGTCACTCAACAGCTGATCGTATTAGTGTGTGGCACAGTCTTCTAAACTCAGGACAAGTTCTACAATGTAGCAATATGATCCACAAGCATTACCCATGAGCCCTTGCACTCTGTCACTCAACAGCTGATCGTATTAGTGTGTGGCACAGTCTTCTAAACTCAGGACAAGTTCTACAATGTAGCAATATGATCTACGAGCATTACCCATGAGCCCTTGCACTCTGTCACTCAACAGCTGATCGTATTAGTGTGTGGCACAGCCTTCTAAACTCAGGACAAGTTCTACAATGTAGCAATATGATCTACGAGCATTAACCATGAGCCCTTGCACTCTGTCACTCAACAGCTGATCGTATTAGTGTGTGGCACAGTCTTCTAAACTCAGGACAAGTTCTACAATGTAGCAATATGATCTACGAGCATTACCCATGAGCCCTTGCACTCTGTCACTCAACAGCTGATCGTATTAGTGTATGGCACAGCCTTCTAAACTTAGGACAAGTTCTACAATGTAGCAATATGATCTACGAGCATTACCCATGAGCCCTTGCGCTCTGTCACTCAACAGTTGATCGTATTAGTGCATGGCACAGCCTTCTAAACTCAGGACAAGTACTACAATGTAGCAATATGATCTACGAGCATTACCCATGAGCCCTTGCGCTCTGTCACTCAACAGCTGATCGTATTAGTGTGTGGCACAGTCTTCTAAACTCAGGACAAGTTCTACAATGTAGCAATATGATCTACGAGCATTACCCATGAGCCCTTGCACTCTGTCACTCGACAGCTGATCGTATTAGTGTGTGGCACAGCCTTCTAAACTCAGGACAAGTTCTACAATGTAGCAATATGATCTACGAGCATTACCCATGAGCCCTTGCACTCTGTCACTCAACAGCTGATCGTATTAGTGTATGGCACAGCCTTTTAAACTCAGGACAAGTTCTACAATGTAACAATATGATCTGCGAGCATTACCCATGAGCCTTTGCGCTCTGTCACTCAACAGCTGATCGTATTAGTGTATGGCACAGCCTTCTAAACTCAGGATAAGCTCTACAATGTAGCAATATGATCTACGAGCATTACCCATGAGCTCTTGCACTCTGTCACTCAACAGCTGATCGTATTAGTGTGTGGCACAGCCTTCTAAACTCAGGACAAGTTCTACAATGTAACAATATGATCTGCGAGCATTACCCATGAGCCATTGCGCTCTGTCACTCAACAGCTGATCTTATTAGTGTATGGCACAGCCTTCTAAACTCAGGACAAGTTCTACAATGTAACAATATGATCTACGAGCATTACCCATGAGCCCTTGCGCTCTGTCACTCAACAGCTGATCGTATTAGTGTATGGCACAGACTTCTAAACTCAGGACAAGTTCTACAATGTAGCAATATGATCTACGAGCATTACCCATGAGCCCTTGCCCTCTGTCACTCAACAGCTGATCGTATTAGTGTGTGGCACAGCCTTCTAAACTCAGGACAAGTTCTACAATGTAGCAATATGATCTGTGAGCATTACCCATGAGCCCTTGCGCTCTGTCACTCAACAGCTGACCGTATTAGTGTGTAGCACAGCCTTCTAATCTCAGGAGAAGTTCTACAATGTAGCAATATGATCTACGAGCATTACCCATGAGCCCTTGAGCTCTGTCACTCAACAGCTGATCGTATTAGTGTGTGGCACAGCCATCTAAACTCAGGACAAGTTCTACAATGTAGCAATATGATGTACGAGCATTACCCATGAGCCCTTGCGCTCTGTCACTCAACAGCTGATCGTATTAGTGTGTGGCACAGTCTTCTAAACTCAGCACAAGTTCTACAATGTAGCAATATGATCTACAAGCATTACCCATGAGCCCTTGCACTCTGTCACTCAACAGTTGATCGTATTAGTGCATGGCACAGTCTTCTAAACTCAGGACAAGTTCTACAATGTAGCAATATGATCTACAAGCATTACCCATGAGCCCTTGCGCTCTGTCACTCAACAGCTGATCGTATTAGTGCGTGGCACAGTCTTCTAAACTCAGGACAAGTTCTACAATGTAGCAATATGATCTACGAGCATTACCCATGAGCCCTTGCGCTCTGCCACTCAACAGCTGATCGTATTAGTGTATGGCACAGCCTTCTAAACTCAGGACAAGTTCTACAATGTAGCAATATGATCTACGAGCATTACCCATGAGCCCTTGTGCTCTGTCACTCAACAGCTGATCGTATTAGTGTGTGGCACAGTCTTCTAAACTCAGGACAAGTTCTACAATGTAGCAATATGATCTACGAGCATTACCCATGAGCCCTTGCACTCTGTCACTCAACAGCTGATCGTATTAGTGTGTGGCACAGCCTTCTAAACTCAGGACAAGTTCTACAATGTAGCAATATGATCTACGAGCATTACCCATGAGCCCTTGCACTCTGTCACTCAACAGCTGATCGTATTAGTGTGTGGCACAGTCTTCTAAACTCAGGACAAGTTCTACAATGTAGCAATATGATCTACGAGCATTACCCATGAGCCCTTGCACTCTGTCACTCAACAGCTGATCGTATTAGTGTATGGCACAGCCTTCTAAACTCAGGACAAGTTCTACAATGTAGCAATATGATCTACGAGCTTTACCCATGAGCCCTTGCGCTCTGTCACTCAACAGCTGATCGTATTAGTGCATGGCACAGCCTTCTAAACTCAGAACAAGTACTTCAATGTAGCAATATGATCTACGAGCATTACCCATGAGCCCTTGCGCTCTGTCACTCAACAGCTGATCGTATTAGTGTGTGGCACAGTCTTCTAAACTCAGGACAAGTTCTACAATGTAGCAATATGATCTACGAGCATTACCCATGAGCCCTTGCACTCTGTCACTCGACAGCTGATCGTATTAGTGTGTGGCACAGCCTTCTAAATTCAGGACAAGTTCTACAATGTAGCAATATGATCTACGAGCATTACCCATGAGCCCTTGCACTCTGTCACTCAACAGCTGATCGTATTAGTGTGTGGCACAGTCTTCTAAACTCAGGACAAGTTCTACAATGTAGCAATATGATCTACGAGCATTACCCATGAGCCCTTGCACTCTGTCACTCAACAGCTGATCGTATTAGTGTATGGCACAGCCTTCTAAACTCAGGACAAGTTCTACAATGTAGCAATATGATCTACGAGCATTACCCATGAGCCCTTGCGCTCTGTCACTCAACAGCTGATCGTATTAGTGTGTGGCACAGCCTTCTAAACTGAGGACAAGTTCTACAATGTAGCAATATGATCTACGAGCATTACCCATGAGCCCTTGCGCTCTGTCAATCAACAGCTGATCGTATTAGTGCATGGCACAGCTTTCTAAACTCAGGACAAGTTCTACAATGTAGCAATATGATCTACTAGCATTACCCATGAGCCCTTGCACTCTGTCACTCAACAGCTGATCGAATTAGAGTATGGCACAGCCTTCTAATCTCAGGACAAGTTCTACAATGTAGCAATATGATCTACGAGCATTACCCATGAGCCCTTGCACTCTGTCACTCGACAGCTGATCGTATTAGTGTGTGGCACAGTCTTCTAAACACAGGACAAGTTCTACAATGTAGCAATATGATCTACGAGCATTACCAATGAGCCCTTGCACTCTGTCACTCAACAGCTGATCGAAATAGAGTATGGCACAGCCTTCTAAACTCAGGACAAGTTCCAAAATGTAGCAATATGATCTACGAGCATTACCCATGAGCCCTTGTGCTCTGTCACTCAACAGCTGATCGTATTAGTGTGTGGCACAGTCTTCTAAACTCAGGACAAGTTCTACAATGTAGCAATATGATCTACGAGCATTACCCATGAGCCCTTGCACTCTGTCACTCAACAGCTGATCGTATTAGTGAGTGGCACAGCCTTCTAAACTGAGGACAAGTTCTACAATGTAGCAATATGATCTACGGGCATTACCCATGAGCCCTCGCGCTCTGTCACTCAACAGCTGATCGTATTAGTGCATGGCACAGCCTTCTAAACTCAGGACAAGTTCTACAATGTAGCAATATGATCTAAGAGCATTACCCATGAGCCCTTGCGCTCTGCCACTCAACAGCTGATCGTATTAGTGTGTGGCACAGTCTTCTAAACTCAGGACAAGATCTACAATGTAGCAATATGATCTACGAGCATTACCCATGAGCCCTTGCGCTCTGTCACTCAACAGCTGATCGTATTAGTGTGTGGCACAGCCTTCTAAACTCAAGACAAGTTCTACAATGTAGCAATATGATCTACGAGCATTACCCATGAGCCCTTGCGCTCTGTCACTCAACAGCTGATCGTATTAGTGTGTGGCACAGCCTTCTAAACTCAGGACAAGTTCTACAATGTAGCAATATGATCTACGAGCATTACCCATGAGCCCTTGCGCTCTGTCACTCAACAGCTGATCGTATTAGTGTGTGGCACAGTCTTCTAAACTCAAGACAAGTTCTACAATGTAGCAATATGATCTACGAGCATTACCCATGAGCTCTTGCGCTCTGTCACTCAACAACTGATCGTATTAGTGTGTGGCACAGCCTTCTAAATTCAGGACAAGTTCTACAATGTAGCAATATGATCTACGAGCATTACCCATGAGCCCTCGCGCTCTGTCACTCAACAGCTGATCGTATTAGTGTGCGGCACAGTCTTCTAAACTCAGGACAAGTTCTACAATGTAGCAATATGATCTACTAGCATTACCCATGAGCCCTTGCGCTCTGCCACTCAACAGCTGATCGTATTAGTGTGTGGCACAGCCTTCTAAACTCAGGACAAGTTCTACAATGTAGCATTATGATCTACGAGAATTACCCATGAGCCCTTGCGCTCTGTCACTCAACAGCTGATCGTATTAGTGTGCGGCACAGCCTTCTAAACTCAGGACAAGTTCTACAATGTAGCAATATAATCTGCGAGCATTACCCATGAGCCCTTGCACTCTGTCACTCAACAGCTGATCGTATTAGTGTGAGGCACAGCCTTCTAAACTCAGGACAAGTTCTACAATGTAGCAATATGATCTACGAGCATTACCCATGAGCCCTTGCACTCTGTCACTCAACAGATGATCGTATTAGTGTGTGGCACAGCCTTCTATACTGAGAACAAGTTCTACAGTGTAGCAATATGATCTACGAGCATTACCCATGAGCCCTTGCGCTCTGTCACTCAACAGCTGATCGTATTAGTGTATGGCACAGCCTTCTAAACTCAAGACAAGTTCTACAATGTAGCAATATGATCTACGAGCATTACCCATGAGCCCTTGCACTCTGTCACTCAACAGCTGATCGTATTAGTGTGGGGCACAGCCTCCTAAACTCAGGACAAGCTCTACAATGTAGCAATATGATCTACGAGCATTACCCATGAGCCCTTGCGCTCTGTCACTCAACAGCTGAACGTATTAGTGTATGGCACAGCCTTCTAAACTCAGGACAAGTTCTACAATGTAGCAATATGATGTACGAGCATTACCCATGAGCCCTTGCGCTCTGTCACTCAACAGCTGATCGTATTAGTGTATGGCACAGCCTTCTAAACTCAGGACAAGTTCTACAATGTAACAATATGATCTGCGAGCATTACCCATGAGCCCTTGCGCTCTGTCACTCAACAGCTGATCGTATTAGTGTATGGCACAGCCTTCTAAACTCAGGACAAGTTCTACAATGTAACAATATGATCTGCGAGCATTAACCATGAGCCCTTGCGCTCTGTCACGCAACAGCTGATCGTATTAGTGTATGGCACAGCCTTCTAAACTCAGGACAAGCTCTACAATGTAGCAATATGATCTACGAGCATTACCCATGAGCCCTTGCACTCTGTCACTCAACAGCTGATCGTATTAGTGTGTGGCACAGCCTTCTAAACTCAGGACAAGTTCTACAATGTAGCAATATGATCTACGAGCATTACCCATGAGCCCTTGCACTCTGTCACTCAACAGCTGATCGTATTAGTGTGTGGCACAGTCTTCTAAACTCAGGACAAGTTCTACAATGTAGCAATATGATCTACGAGCATTACCCATGAGCCCTTGCACTCTGTCACTCAACAGCTGATCGTATTAGTGTATGGCACAGCCTTCTAAACTCAGGACAAGTTCTACAATGTAGCAATATGATCTACGAGCATTACCCATGAGCCCTTGCGCTCTGTCACTCAACAGCTGATCGTATTAGTGTATGGCACAGCCTTCTAAACTCAGGACAAGTTCTACAATGTAACAATATGATCTACGAGCATTACCCATGAGCCCTTGCGCTCTGTCACTCAACAGCTGATCGTATTAGTGCGTGGCACAGTCTTCTAAACTCAGGACAAGTTCTACAATGTAGCAATATGATCTACGAGCATTACCCATGAGCCCTTGCGCTCTGCCACTCAACAGCTGATCGTATTAGTGTATGGCACAGCCTTCTAAACTCAGGACAAGTTCTACAATGTAGCAATATGATCTACGAGCATTACCCATGAGCCCTTGTGCTCTGTCACTCAACAGCTGATCGTATTAGTGTGTGGCACAGTCTTCTAAACTCAGGACAAGTTCTACAATGTAGCAATATGATCTACGAGCATTACCCATGAGCCCTTGCACTCTGTCACTCAACAGCTGATCGTATTAGTGTGTGGCACAGCCTTCTAAACTCAGGACAAGTTCTACAATGTAGCAAAATGATCTACGAGCATTACCCATGAGCCCTTGCACTCTGTCACTCAACAGCTGATCGTATTAGTGTGTGGCACAGTCTTCTAAACTCAGGACAAGTTCTACAATGTAGCAATATGATCTACGAGCATTACCCATGAGCCCTTGCACTCTGTCACTCAACAGCTGATCGTATTAGTGTATGGCACAGCCTTCTAAACTCAGGACAAGTTCTACAATGTAGCAATATGATCTACGAGCATTACCCATGAGCCCTTGCGCTCTGTCACTCAACAGCTGATCGTATTAGTGCATGGCACAGCCTTCTAAACTCAGGACAAGTACTACAATGTAGCAATATGATCTACGAGCATTACCCATGAGCCCTTGCACTCTGTCACTCGACAGCTGATCGTATTAGTGTGTGGCACAGCCTTCTAAATTCAGGACAAGTTCTACAATGTAGCAATATGATCTACGAGCATTACCCATGAGCCCTTGCGCTCTGCCACTCAACAGCTGATCGTATTAGTGTATGGCACAGCCTTCTAAACTCAGGACAAGTTCTACAATGTAGCAATATGATCTACGAGCATTACCCATGAGCCCTTGTGCTCTGTCACTCAACAGCTGATCGTATTAGTGTGTGGCACAGTCTTCTAAACTCAGGACAAGTTCTACAATGTAGCAATATGATCTACGAGCATTACCCATGAGCCCTTGCACTCTGTCACTCAACAGCTGATCGTATTAGTGAGTGGCACAGCCTTCTAAACTGAGGACAAGTTCTACAATGTAGCAATATGATCTACGGGCATTACCCATGAGCCCTCGCGCTCTGTCACTCAACAGCTGATCGTATTAGTGCATGGCACAGCCTTCTAAACTCAGGACAAGTTCTACAATGTAGCAATATGATCTACGAGCATTACCCATGAGCCCTTGCGCTCTGCCACTCAACAGCTGATCGTATTAGTGTGTGGCACAGTCTTCTAAACTCAGGACAAGATCTACAATGTAGCAATATGATCTACGAGCATTACCCATGAGCCCTTGCGCTCTGCCACTCAACAGCTGATCGTATTAGTGTGTGGCACAGTCTTCTAAACTCAGGACAAGTTCTACAATGTAGCAATATGATCTACGAGCATTACCCATGAGCCCTCGCGCTCTGTCACTCAACAGCTGATCGTATTAGCGTGTGACACAGCCTTCTAAACTCAGGACAAGTTCTACAATGTAGCAATATGATCTACGAGCATTACCCATGAGCCCTTGCGCTCTGCCACTCAACAGCTGATCGTATTAGTGTGTGGCACAGTCTTCTAAACTCAGGACAAATTCTACAATGTAGCAATATGATCTACGAGCATTACCCATGAGCCCTTGCGCTCTGTCACTCAACAGCTGATCGTATTAATGTGTGGCACAGCCTTCTAAACTCAAGACAAGTTCTACAATGTAGCAATATGATCTACGAGCATTACCCATGAGCCCTTGCGCTCTGTCACTCAACAGCTGATCGTATTAGTGTGTGGCACAGCCTTCTAAACTCAGGACAAGTTCTACAATGTAGCAATATGATCTACGAGCATTACCCATGAGCCCTTGCGCTCTGTCACTCAACAGCTGATCGTATTAGTGTGTGGCACAGTCTTCTAAACTCAAGACAAGTTCTACAATGTAGCAATATGATCTACGAGCATTACCCATTAGCCCTTGCCCTCTGTCACTCAACAACTGATCGTATTAGTGTGTGGCACAGCCTTCTAAACTCAGGACAAGTTCTACAATGTAGCAATATGATCTACGAGCATTACCCATGAGCCCTCGCGCTCTGTCACTCAACAGCTGATCGTATTAGTGTGCGGCACAGTCTTCTAAACTCAGGACAAGTTCTACAATGTAGCAATATGATCTACTAGCATTACCCATGAGCCCTTGCGCTCTGTCACTCAACAGCTGATCGTATTAGTGTGTGGCACAGCCTTCTAAACTCAGGACAAGTTCTACAATGTAGCATTATGATCTACGAGAATTACCCATGAGCCCTTGCGCTCTGTCACTCAACAGCTGATCGTATTAGTGTGCGGCACAGCCTTCTAAACTCAGGACAAGTTCTACAATGTAGCAATATAATCTGCGAGCATTACCCATGAGCCCTTGCACTCTGTCACTCAACAGCTGATCGTATTAGTGTGAGGCACAGCCTTCTAAACTCAGGACAAGTTCTACAATGTAGCAATATGATCTACGAGCATTACCCATGAGCCCTTGCACTCTGTCACTCAACAGCTGATCGTATTAGTGTGTGGCACAGCCTTCTATACTGAGAACAAGTTCTACAGTGTAGCAATATGATCTACGAGCATTACCCATGAGCCCTTGCGCTCTGTCACTCAACAGCTGATCGTATTAGTGTATGGCACAGCCTTCTAAACTCAAGACAAGTTCTACAATGTAGCAATATGATCTACGAGCATTACCCATGAGCCCTTGCACTCTGTCACTCAACAGCTGATCGTATTAGTGTGGGGCACAGCCTCCTAAACTCAGGACAAGCTCTACAATGTAGCAATATGATCTACGAGCATTACCCATGAGCCCTTGCGCTCTGTCACTCAACAGCTGATCGTATTAGTGTATGGCACAGCCTTCTAAACTCAGGACAAGTTCTACAATGTAGCAATATGATGTACGAGCATTACCCATGAGCCCTTGCCCTCTGTCACTCAACAGCTGATCGTATTAGTGTATGGCACAGCCTTCTAAACTCAGGACAAGTTCTACAATGTAACAATATGATCTGCGAGCATTACCCATGAGCCCTTGCGCTCTGTCACTCAACAGCTGATCGTATTAGTGTATGGCACAGCCTTCTAAACTCAGGACAAGTTCTAGAATGTAACAATATGATCTGCGAGCATTACCCATGAGCCCTTGCGCTCTGTCACTCAACAGCTGATCGTATTAGTGTATGGCACAGCCTTCTAAACTCAGGACAAGCTCTACAATGTAGCAATATGATCTACGAGCATTACCCATGAGCCCTTGCACTCTGTCACTCAACAGCTGATCGTATTAGTGTGTGGCACGGCCTTCTAAACTCAGGACAAGTTCTACAATGTAACAATATGATCTGCGAGCATTACCCATGAGCCCTTGCGCTCTGTCACTCAACAGCTGATCGTATTAGTGTATGGCACAGCCTTCTAAACTCAGGACAAGTTCTACAATGTAACAATATGATCTACGAGCATTACCCATGAGCCCTTGCGCTCTGTCACTCAACAGCTGATCGTATTAGTGTATGGCACAGCCTTCTAAACTCAGGACAAATTCTACAATGTAGCAATATGATCTACGAGCATTACCCATGAGCCCTTTCCCTCTGTCACTCAACAGCTGATCGTATTAGTGTGTGGCACAGCCTTCTAAACTCAGGACAAGTTCTACAATATAGCAATATGATCTGTGAGCATTACCCATGAGCCCTTGCGCTCTGTCACTCATCACCTGACCGTATTAGTGTGTAGCACAGCCTTCTAAATTCAGGACAAGTTCTACAATGTAGCAATATGATCTACGAGCATTACCCATGAGCCCTTGCGCTCTGTCACTCAACAGCTGATCGTATTAGTGTGTGGCACAGCCTTCTAAACTCAGGACGAGTTCTACAATGTAGCAATATGATGTACGAGCATTACCCATGAGCCCTTGCGCTCTGTCACTCAACAGCTGATCGTATTAGTGTGTGGCACAGTCTTCTAAACTCAGGACAAGTTCTACAATGTAGCAATATGATCCACAAGCATTACCCATGAGCCCTTGCACTCTGTCACTCAACAGCTGATCGTATTAGTGTGTGGCACAGTCTTCTAAACTCAGGACAAGTTCTACAATGTAGCAATATGATCTACGAGCATTACCCATGAGCCCTTGCACTCTGTCACTCAACAGCTGATCGTATTAGTGTGTGGCACAGCCTTCTAAACTCAGGACAAGTTCTACAATGTAGCAATATGATCTACGAGCATTAACCATGAGCCCTTGCACTCTGTCACTCAACAGCTGATCGTATTAGTGTGTGGCACAGTCTTCTAAACTCAGGACAAGTTCTACAATGTAGCAATATGATCTACGAGCATTACCCATGAGCCCTTGCACTCTGTCACTCAACAGCTGATCGTATTAGTGTATGGCACAGCCTTCTAAACTTAGGACAAGTTCTACAATGTAGCAATATGATCTACGAGCATTACCCATGAGCCCTTGCGCTCTGTCACTCAACAGCTGATCGTATTAGTGCATGGCACAGCCTTCTAAACTCAGGACAAGTACTACAATGTAGCAATATGATCTACGAGCATTACCCATGAGCCCTTGCGCTCTGTCACTCAACAGCTGATCGTATTAGTGTGTGGCACAGTCTTCTAAACTCAGGACAAGTTCTACAATGTAGCAATATGATCTACGAGCATTACCCATGAGCCCTTGCACTCTGTCACTCGACAGCTGATCGTATTAGTGTGTGGCACAGCCTTCTAAACTCAGGACAAGTTCTACAATGTAGCAATATGATCTACGAGCATTACCCATGAGCCCTTGCACTCTGTCACTCAACAGCTGATCGTATTAGTGTATGGCACAGCCTTTTAAACTCAGGACAAGTTCTACAATGTAACAATATGATCTGCGAGCATTACCCATGAGCCCTTGCGCTCTGTCACTCAACAGCTGATCGTATTAGTGTATGGCACAGCCTTCTAAACTCAGGATAAGCTCTACAATGTAGCAATATGATCTACGAGCATTACCCATGAGCTCTTGCACTCTGTCACTCAACAGCTGATCGTATTAGTGTGTGGCACAGCCTTCTAAACTCAGGACAAGTTCTACAATGTAACAATATGATCTGCGAGCATTACCCACGAGCCATTGCGCTCTGTCACTCAACAGCTGATCTTATTAGTGTGTGGCACAGCCTTCTAAACTCAGGACAAGTTCTACAATGTAATAATATGATCTACGAGCATTACCCATGAGCCCTTGCACTCTGTCACTCAACAGCTGATCGTATTAGTGTGTGGCACAGCCTTCTATACTGAGAACAAGTTCTACAGTGTAGCAATATGATCTACGAGCATTACCCATGAGCCCTTGCGCTCTGTCACTCAACAGCTGATCGTATTAGTGTATGGCACAGCCTTCTAAACTCAAGACAAGTTCTACAATGTAGCAATATGATCTACGAGCATTACCCATGAGCCCTTGCACTCTGTCACTCAACAGCTGATCGTATTAGTGTGGGGCACAGCCTCCTAAACTCAGGACAAGCTCTACAATGTAGCAATATGATCTACGAGCATTACCCATGAGCCCTTGCGCTCTGTCACTCAACAGCTGATCGTATTAGTGTATGGCACAGCCTTCTAAACTCAGGACAAGTTCTACAATGTAGCAATATGATGTACGAGCATTACCCATGAGCCCTTGCCCTCTGTCACTCAACAGCTGATCGTATTAGTGTATGGCACAGCCTTCTAAACTCAGGACAAGTTCTACAATGTAACAATATGATCTGCGAGCATTACCCATGAGCCCTTGCGCTCTGTCACTCAACAGCTGATCGTATTAGTGTATGGCACAGCCTTCTAAACTCAGGACAAGTTCTAGAATGTAACAATATGATCTGCGAGCATTACCCATGAGCCCTTGCGCTCTGTCACTCAACAGCTGATCGTATTAGTGTATGGCACAGCCTTCTAAACTCAGGACAAGCTCTACAATGTAGCAATATGATCTACGAGCATTACCCATGAGCCCTTGCACTCTGTCACTCAACAGCTGATCGTATTAGTGTGTGGCACGGCCTTCTAAACTCAGGACAAGTTCTACAATGTAACAATATGATCTGCGAGCATTACCCATGAGCCCTTGCGCTCTGTCACTCAACAGCTGATCGTATTAGTGTATGGCACAGCCTTCTAAACTCAGGACAAGTTCTACAATGTAACAATATGATCTACGAGCATTACCCATGAGCCCTTGCGCTCTGTCACTCAACAGCTGATCGTATTAGTGTATGGCACAGCCTTCTAAACTCAGGACAAATTCTACAATGTAGCAATATGATCTACGAGCATTACCCATGAGCCCTTTCCCTCTGTCACTCAACAGCTGATCGTATTAGTGTGTGGCACAGCCTTCTAAACTCAGGACAAGTTCTACAATATAGCAATATGATCTGTGAGCATTACCCATGAGCCCTTGCGCTCTGTCACTCATCACCTGACCGTATTAGTGTGTAGCACAGCCTTCTAAATTCAGGACAAGTTCTACAATGTAGCAATATGATCTACGAGCATTACCCATGAGCCCTTGCGCTCTGTCACTCAACAGCTGATCGTATTAGTGTGTGGCACAGCCTTCTAAACTCAGGACGAGTTCTACAATGTAGCAATATGATGTACGAGCATTACCCATGAGCCCTTGCGCTCTGTCACTCAACAGCTGATCGTATTAGTGTGTGGCACAGTCTTCTAAACTCAGGACAAGTTCTACAATGTAGCAATATGATCCACAAGCATTACCCATGAGCCCTTGCACTCTGTCACTCAACAGCTGATCGTATTAGTGTGTGGCACAGTCTTCTAAACTCAGGACAAGTTCTACAATGTAGCAATATGATCTACGAGCATTACCCATGAGCCCTTGCACTCTGTCACTCAACAGCTGATCGTATTAGTGTGTGGCACAGCCTTCTAAACTCAGGACAAGTTCTACAATGTAGCAATATGATCTACGAGCATTAACCATGAGCCCTTGCACTCTGTCACTCAACAGCTGATCGTATTAGTGTGTGGCACAGTCTTCTAAACTCAGGACAAGTTCTACAATGTAGCAATATGATCTACGAGCATTACCCATGAGCCCTTGCACTCTGTCACTCAACAGCTGATCGTATTAGTGTATGGCACAGCCTTCTAAACTTAGGACAAGTTCTACAATGTAGCAATATGATCTACGAGCATTACCCATGAGCCCTTGCGCTCTGTCACTCAACAGCTGATCGTATTAGTGCATGGCACAGCCTTCTAAACTCAGGACAAGTACTACAATGTAGCAATATGATCTACGAGCATTACCCATGAGCCCTTGCGCTCTGTCACTCAACAGCTGATCGTATTAGTGTGTGGCACAGTCTTCTAAACTCAGGACAAGTTCTACAATGTAGCAATATGATCTACGAGCATTACCCATGAGCCCTTGCACTCTGTCACTCGACAGCTGATCGTATTAGTGTGTGGCACAGCCTTCTAAACTCAGGACAAGTTCTACAATGTAGCAATATGATCTACGAGCATTACCCATGAGCCCTTGCACTCTGTCACTCAACAGCTGATCGTATTAGTGTATGGCACAGCCTTTTAAACTCAGGACAAGTTCTACAATGTAACAATATGATCTGCGAGCATTACCCATGAGCCCTTGCGCTCTGTCACTCAACAGCTGATCGTATTAGTGTATGGCACAGCCTTCTAAACTCAGGATAAGCTCTACAATGTAGCAATATGATCTACGAGCATTACCCATGAGCTCTTGCACTCTGTCACTCAACAGCTGATCGTATTAGTGTGTGGCACAGCCTTCTAAACTCAGGACAAGTTCTACAATGTAACAATATGATCTGCGAGCATTACCCACGAGCCATTGCGCTCTGTCACTCAACAGCTGATCTTATTAGTGTGTGGCACAGCCTTCTAAACTCAGGACAAGTTCTACAATGTAATAATATGATCTACGAGCATTACCCATGAGCCCTTTCCCTCTGTCACTCAACAGCTGATCGTATTAGTGTGTGGCACAGCCTTCTAAACTCAGGACAAGTTCTACAATATAGCAATATGATCTGTGAGCATTACCCATGAGCCCTTGCGCTCTGTCACTCAACAGCTGACCGTATTAGTGTGTAGCACAGCCTTCTAAACTCAGGACAAGTTCTACAATGTAGCAATATGATCTACGAGCATTACCCATGAGCCCTTGCGCTCTGTCACTCAACAGCTGATCGTATTAGTGTGTGGCACAGCCTTCTAAACTCAGGACGAGTTCTACAATGTAGCAATATGATGTACGAGCATTACCCATGAGCCCTTGCGCTCTGTCACTCAACAGCTGATCGTATTAGTGTGTGGCACAGTCTTCTAAACTCAGGACAAGTTCTACGATGTAGCAATATGATCCACAAGCATTACCCATGAGCCCTTGCACTCTGTCACTCAACAGCTGATCGTATTAGTGTGTGGCACAGTCTTCTAAACTCAGGACAAGTTCTACAATGTAGCAATATGATCTACGAGCATTACCCATGAGCCCTTGCACTCTGTCACTCAACAGCTGATCGTATTAGTGTGTGGCACAGCCTTCTAAACTCAGGACAAGTTCTACAATGTAGCAATATGATCTACGAGCATTACCCATGAGCCCTCGCGCTCTGTCACTCAACAGCTGATCGTATTAGCGTGTGACACAGCCTTCTAAACTCAGGACAAGTTCTACAATGTAGCAATATGATCTACGAGCATTACCCATGAGCCCTTGCGCTCTGCCACTCAACAGCTGATCGTATTAGTGTGTGGCACAGCCTTCTAAACTCAGGACAAGTTCTACAATGTAGCAATATGATCTACGAGCATTAACCATGAGCCCTTGCACTCTGTCACTCAACAGCTGATCGTATTAGTGTGTGGCACAGTCTTCTAAACTCAGGACAAGTTCTACAATGTAGCAATATGATCTACGAGCATTACCCATGAGCCCTTGCACTCTGTCACTCAACAGCTGATCGTATTAGTGTATGGCACAGCCTTCTAAACTTAGGACAAGTTCTACAATGTAGCAATATGATCTACGAGCATTACCCATGAGCCCTTGCGCTCTGTCACTCAACAGTTGATCGTATTAGTGCATGGCACAGCCTTCTAAACTCAGGACAAGTACTACAATGTAGCAATATGATCTACGAGCATTACCCATGAGCCCTTGCGCTCTGTCACTCAACAGCTGATCGTATTAGTGTGTGGCACAGTCTTCTAAACTCAGGACAAGTTCTACAATGTAGCAATATGATCTACGAGCATTACCCATGAGCCCTTGCACTCTGTCACTCGACAGCTGATCGTATTAGTGTGTGGCACAGCCTTCTAAACTCAGGACAAGTTCTACAATGTAGCAATATGATCTACGAGCATTACCCATGAGCCCTTGCACTCTGTCACTCAACAGCTGATCGTATTAGTGTATGGCACAGCCTTCTAAACTCAGGATAAGCTCTACAATGTAGCAATATGATCTACGAGCATTACCCATGAGCTCTTGCACTCTGTCACTCAACAGCTGATCGTATTAGTGTGTGGCACAGCCTTCTAAACTCAGGACAAGTTCTACAATGTAACAATATGATCTGCGAGCATTACCCATGAGCCATTGCGCTCTGTCACTCAACAGCTGATCTTATTAGTGTATGGCACAGCCTTCTAAACTCAGGACAAGTTCTACAATGTAACAATATGATCTACGAGCATTACCCATGAGCCCTTGCGCTCTGTCACTCAACAGCTGATCGTATTAGTGTATGGCACAGACTTCTAAACTCAGGACAAGTTCTACAATGTAGCAATATGATCTACGAGCATTACCCATGAGCCCTTGCCCTCTGTCACTCAACAGCTGATCGTATTAGTGTGTGGCACAGCCTTCTAAACTCAGGACAAGTTCTACAATGTAGCAATATGATCTGTGAGCATTACCCATGAGCCCTTGCGCTCTGTCACTCAACAGCTGACCGTATTAGTGTGTAGCACAGCCTTCTAATCTCAGGAGAAGTTCTACAATGTAGCAATATGATCTACGAGCATTACCCATGAGCCCTTGAGCTCTGTCACTCAACAGCTGATCGTATTAGTGTGTGGCACAGTCTTCTAAACTCAGCACAAGTTCTACAATGTAGCAATATGATCTACAAGCATTACCCATGAGCCCTTGCACTCTGTCACTCAACAGTTGATCGTATTAGTGCATGGCACAGTCTTCTAAACTCAGGACAAGTTCTACAATGTAGCAATATGATCTACAAGCATTACCCATGAGCCCTTGCGCTCTGTCACTCAACAGCTGATCGTATTAGTGCGTGGCACAGTCTTCTAAACTCAGGACAAGTTCTACAATGTAGCAATATGATCTACGAGCATTACCCATGAGCCCTTGCGCTCTGCCACTCAACAGCTGATCGTATTAGTGTATGGCACAGCCTTCTAAACTCAGGACAAGTTCTACAATGTAGCAATATGATCTACGAGCATTACCCATGAGCCCTTGTGCTCTGTCACTCAACAGCTGATCGTATTAGTGTGTGGCACAGTCTTCTAAACTCAGGACAAGTTCTACAATGTAGCAATATGATCTACGAGCATTACCCATGAGCCCTTGCACTCTGTCACTCAACAGCTGATCGTATTAGTGTGTGGCACAGCCTTCTAAACTCAGGACAAGTTCTACAATGTAGCAATATGATCTACGAGCATTACCCATGAGCCCTTGCACTCTGTCACTCAACAGCTGATCGTATTAGTGTGTGGCACAGTCTTCTAAACTCAGGACAAGTTCTACAATGTAGCAATATGATCTACGAGCATTACCCATGAGCCCTTGCACTCTGTCACTCAACAGCTGATCGTATTAGTGTATGGCACAGCCTTCTAAACTCAGGACAAGTTCTACAATGTAGCAATATGATCTACGAGCTTTACCCATGAGCCCTTGCGCTCTGTCACTCAACAGCTGATCGTATTAGTGCATGGCACAGCCTTCTAAACTCAGAACAAGTACTTCAATGTAGCAATATGATCTACGAGCATTACCCATGAGCCCTTGCGCTCTGTCACTCAACAGCTGATCGTATTAGTGTGTGGCACAGTCTTCTAAACTCAGGACAAGTTCTACAATGTAGCAATATGATCTACGAGCATTACCCATGAGCCCTTGCACTCTGTCACTCGACAGCTGATCGTATTAGTGTGTGGCACAGCCTTCTAAATTCAGGACAAGTTCTACAATGTAGCAATATGATCTACGAGCATTACCCATGAGCCCTTGCACTCTGTCACTCAACAGCTGATCGTATTAGTGTGTGGCACAGTCTTCTAAACTCAGGACAAGTTCTACAATGTAGCAATATGATCTACGAGCATTACCCATGAGCCCTTGCACTCTGTCACTCAACAGCTGATCGTATTAGTGTATGGCACAGCCTTCTAAACTCAGGACAAGTTCTACAATGTAGCAATATGATCTACGAGCATTACCCATGAGCCCTTGCGCTCTGTCACTCAACAGCTGATCGTATTAGTGTGTGGCACAGCCTTCTAAACTGAGGACAAGTTCTACAATGTAGCAATATGATCTACGAGCATTACCCATGAGCCCTTGCGCTCTGTCAATCAACAGCTGATCGTATTAGTGCATGGCACAGCTTTCTAAACTCAGGACAAGTTCTACAATGTAGCAATATGATCTACTAGCATTACCCATGAGCCCTTGCACTCTGTCACTCAACAGCTGATCGAATTAGAGTATGGCACAGCCTTCTAATCTCAGGACAAGTTCTACAATGTAGCAATATGATCTACGAGCATTACCCATGAGCCCTTGCACTCTGTCACTCGACAGCTGATCGTATTAGTGTGTGGCACAGTCTTCTAAACACAGGACAAGTTCTACAATGTAGCAATATGATCTACGAGCATTACCAATGAGCCCTTGCACTCTGTCACTCAACAGCTGATCGAAATAGAGTATGGCACAGCCTTCTAAACTCAGGACAAGTTCCAAAATGTAGCAATATGATCTACGAGCATTACCCATGAGCCCTTGTGCTCTGTCACTCAACAGCTGATCGTATTAGTGTGTGGCACAGTCTTCTAAACTCAGGACAAGTTCTACAATGTAGCAATATGATCTACGAGCATTACCCATGAGCCCTTGCACTCTGTCACTCAACAGCTGATCGTATTAGTGAGTGGCACAGCCTTCTAAACTGAGGACAAGTTCTACAATGTAGCAATATGATCTACGGGCATTACCCATGAGCCCTCGCGCTCTGTCACTCAACAGCTGATCGTATTAGTGCATGGCACAGCCTTCTAAACTCAGGACAAGTTCTACAATGTAGCAATATGATCTAAGAGCATTACCCATGAGCCCTTGCGCTCTGCCACTCAACAGCTGATCGTATTAGTGTGTGGCACAGTCTTCTAAACTCAGGACAAGGTCTACAATGTAGCAATATGATCTACGAGCATTACCCATGAGCCCTTGCGCTCTGTCACTCAACAGCTGATCGTATTAGTGTGTGGCACAGCCTTCTAAACTCAAGACAAGTTCTACAATGTAGCAATATGATCTACGAGCATTACCCATGAGCCCTTGCGCTCTGTCACTCAACAGCTGATCGTATTAGTGTGTGGCACAGCCTTCTAAACTCAGGACAAGTTCTACAATGTAGCAATATGATCTACGAGCATTACCCATGAGCCCTTGCGCTCTGTCACTCAACAGCTGATCGTATTAGTGTGTGGCACAGTCTTCTAAACTCAAGACAAGTTCTACAATGTAGCAATATGATCTACGAGCATTACCCATGAGCTCTTGCGCTCTGTCACTCAACAACTGATCGTATTAGTGTGTGGCACAGCCTTCTAAATTCAGGACAAGTTCTACAATGTAGCAATATGATCTACGAGCATTACCCATGAGCCCTCGCGCTCTGTCACTCAACAGCTGATCGTATTAGTGTGCGGCACAGTCTTCTAAACTCAGGACAAGTTCTACAATGTAGCAATATGATCTACTAGCATTACCCATGAGCCCTTGCGCTCTGCCACTCAACAGCTGATCGTATTAGTGTGTGGCACAGCCTTCTAAACTCAGGACAAGTACTACAATGTAGCATTATGATCTACGAGAATTACCCATGAGCCCTTGCGCTCTGTCACTCAACAGCTGATCGTATTAGTGTGCGGCACAGCCTTCTAAACTCAGGACAAGTTCTACAATGTAGCAATATAATCTGCGAGCATTACCCATGAGCCCTTGCACTCTGTCACTCAACAGCTGATCGTATTAGTGTGAGGCACAGCCTTCTAAACTCAGGACAAGTTCTACAATGTAGCAATATGATCTACGAGCATTACCCATGAGCCCTTGCACTCTGTCACTCAACAGATGATCGTATTAGTGTGTGGCACAGCCTTCTATACTGAGAACAAGTTCTACAGTGTAGCAATATGATCTACGAGCATTACCCATGAGCCCTTGCGCTCTGTCACTCAACAGCTGATCGTATTAGTGTATGGCACAGCCTTCTAAACTCAAGACAAGTTCTACAATGTAGCAATATGATCTACGAGCATTACCCATGAGCCCTTGCACTCTGTCACTCAACAGCTGATCGTATTAGTGTGGGGCACAGCCTCCTAAACTCAGGACAAGCTCTACAATGTAGCAATATGATCTACGAGCATTACCCATGAGCCCTTGCGCTCTGTCACTCAACAGCTGAACGTATTAGTGTATGGCACAGCCTTCTAAACTCAGGACAAGTTCTACAATGTAGCAATATGATGTACGAGCATTACCCATGAGCCCTTGCGCTCTGTCACTCAACAGCTGATCGTATTAGTGTATGGCACAGCCTTCTAAACTCAGGACAAGTTCTACAATGTAACAATATGATCTGCGAGCATTACCCATGAGCCCTTGCGCTCTGTCACTCAACAGCTGATCGTATTAGTGTATGGCACAGCCTTCTAAACTCAGGACAAGTTCTACAATGTAACAATATGATCTGCGAGCATTAACCATGAGCCCTTGCGCTCTGTCACGCAACAGCTGATCGTATTAGTGTATGGCACAGCCTTCTAAACTCAGGACAAGCTCTACAATGTAGCAATATGATCTACGAGCATTACCCATGAGCCCTTGCACTCTGTCACTCAACAGCTGATCGTATTAGTGTGTGGCACAGCCTTCTAAACTCAGGACAAGTTCTACAATGTAGCAATATGATCTACGAGCATTACCCATGAGCCCTTGCACTCTGTCACTCAACAGCTGATCGTATTAGTGTGTGGCACAGTCTTCTAAACTCAGGACAAGTTCTACAATGTAGCAATATGATCTACGAGCATTACCCATGAGCCCTTGCACTCTGTCACTCAACAGCTGATCGTATTAGTGTATGGCACAGCCTTCTAAACTCAGGACAAGTTCTACAATGTAGCAATATGATCTACGAGCATTACCCATGAGCCCTTGCGCTCTGTCACTCAACAGCTGATCGTATTAGTGTATGGCACAGCCTTCTAAACTCAGGACAAGTTCTACAATGTAACAATATGATCTACGAGCATTACCCATGAGCCCTTGCGCTCTGTCACTCAACAGCTGATCGTATTAGTGCGTGGCACAGTCTTCTAAACTCAGGACAAGTTCTACAATGTAGCAATATGATCTACGAGCATTACCCATGAGCCCTTGCGCTCTGCCACTCAACAGCTGATCGTATTAGTGTATGGCACAGCCTTCTAAACTCAGGACAAGTTCTACAATGTAGCAATATGATCTACGAGCATTACCCATGAGCCCTTGTGCTCTGTCACTCAACAGCTGATCGTATTAGTGTGTGGCACAGTCTTCTAAACTCAGGACAAGTTCTACAATGTAGCAATATGATCTACGAGCATTACCCATGAGCCCTTGCACTCTGTCACTCAACAGCTGATCGTATTAGTGTGTGGCACAGCCTTCTAAACTCAGGACAAGTTCTACAATGTAGCAAAATGATCTACGAGCATTACCCATGAGCCCTTGCACTCTGTCACTCAACAGCTGATCGTATTAGTGTGTGGCACAGTCTTCTAAACTCAGGACAAGTTCTACAATGTAGCAATATGATCTACGAGCATTACCCATGAGCCCTTGCACTCTGTCACTCAACAGCTGATCGTATTAGTGTATGGCACAGCCTTCTAAACTCAGGACAAGTTCTACAATGTAGCAATATGATCTACGAGCATTACCCATGAGCCCTTGCGCTCTGTCACTCAACAGCTGATCGTATTAGTGCATGGCACAGCCTTCTAAACTCAGGACAAGTACTACAATGTAGCAATATGATCTACGAGCATTACCCATGAGCCCTTGCACTCTGTCACTCGACAGCTGATCGTATTAGTGTGTGGCACAGCCTTCTAAATTCAGGACAAGTTCTACAATGTAGCAATATGATCTACGAGCATTACCCATGAGCCCTTGCGCTCTGCCACTCAACAGCTGATCGTATTAGTGTATGGCACAGCCTTCTAAACTCAGGACAAGTTCTACAATGTAGCAATATGATCTACGAGCATTACCCATGAGCCCTTGTGCTCTGTCACTCAACAGCTGATCGTATTAGTGTGTGGCACAGTCTTCTAAACTCAGGACAAGTTCTACAATGTAGCAATATGATCTACGAGCATTACCCATGAGCCCTTGCACTCTGTCACTCAACAGCTGATCGTATTAGTGAGTGGCACAGCCTTCTAAACTGAGGACAAGTTCTACAATGTAGCAATATGATCTACGGGCATTACCCATGAGCCCTCGCGCTCTGTCACTCAACAGCTGATCGTATTAGTGCATGGCACAGCCTTCTAAACTCAGGACAAGTTCTACAATGTAGCAATATGATCTACGAGCATTACCCATGAGCCCTTGCGCTCTGCCACTCAACAGCTGATCGTATTAGTGTGTGGCACAGTCTTCTAAACTCAGGACAAGATCTACAATGTAGCAATATGATCTAAGAGCATTACCCATGAGCCCTTGCGCTCTGCCACTCAACAGCTGATCGTATTAGTGTGTGGCACAGTCTTCTAAACTCAGGACAAGTTCTACAATGTAGCAATATGATCTACGAGCATTACCCATGAGCCCTCGCGCTCTGTCACTCAACAGCTGATCGTATTAGCGTGTGACACAGCCTTCTAAACTCAGGACAAGTTCTACAATGTAGCAATATGATCTACGAGCATTACCCATGAGCCCTTGCGCTCTGCCACTCAACAGCTGATCGTATTAGTGTGTGGCACAGTCTTCTAAACTCAGGACAAATTCTACAATGTAGCAATATGATCTACGAGCATTACCCATGAGCCCTTGCGCTCTGTCACTCAACAGCTGATCGTATTAATGTGTGGCACAGCCTTCTAAACTCAAGACAAGTTCTACAATGTAGCAATATGATCTACGAGCATTACCCATGAGCCCTTGCGCTCTGTCACTCAACAGCTGATCGTATTAGTGTGTGGCACAGCCTTCTAAACTCAGGACAAGTTCTACAATGTAGCAATATGATCTACGAGCATTACCCATGAGCCCTTGCGCTCTGTCACTCAACAGCTGATCGTATTAGTGTGTGGCACAGTCTTCTAAACTCAAGACAAGTTCTACAATGTAGCAATATGATCTACGAGCATTACCCATTAGCCCTTGCCCTCTGTCACTCAACAACTGATCGTATTAGTGTGTGGCACAGCCTTCTAAACTCAGGACAAGTTCTACAATGTAGCAATATGATCTACGAGCATTACCCATGAGCCCTCGCGCTCTGTCACTCAACAGCTGATCGTATTAGTGTGCGGCACAGTCTTCTAAACTCAGGACAAGTTCTACAATGTAGCAATATGATCTACTAGCATTACCCATGAGCCCTTGCGCTCTGTCACTCAACAGCTGATCGTATTAGTGTGTGGCACAGCCTTCTAAACTCAGGACAAGTTCTACAATGTAGCATTATGATCTACGAGAATTACCCATGAGCCCTTGCGCTCTGTCACTCAACAGCTGATCGTATTAGTGTGCGGCACAGCCTTCTAAACTCAGGACAAGTTCTACAATGTAGCAATATAATCTGCGAGCATTACCCATGAGCCCTTGCACTCTGTCACTCAACAGCTGATCGTATTAGTGTGAGGCACAGCCTTCTAAACTCAGGACAAGTTCTACAATGTAGCAATATGATCTACGAGCATTACCCATGAGCCCTTGCACTCTGTCACTCAACAGCTGATCGTATTAGTGTGTGGCACAGCCTTCTATACTGAGAACAAGTTCTACAGTGTAGCAATATGATCTACGAGCATTACCCATGAGCCCTTGCGCTCTGTCACTCAACAGCTGATCGTATTAGTGTATGGCACAGCCTTCTAAACTCAAGACAAGTTCTACAATGTAGCAATATGATCTACGAGCATTACCCATGAGCCCTTGCACTCTGTCACTCAACAGCTGATCGTATTAGTGTGGGGCACAGCCTCCTAAACTCAGGACAAGCTCTACAATGTAGCAATATGATCTACGAGCATTACCCATGAGCCCTTGCGCTCTGTCACTCAACAGCTGATCGTATTAGTGTATGGCACAGCCTTCTAAACTCAGGACAAGTTCTACAATGTAGCAATATGATGTACGAGCATTACCCATGAGCCCTTGCCCTCTGTCACTCAACAGCTGATCGTATTAGTGTATGGCACAGCCTTCTAAACTCAGGACAAGTTCTACAATGTAACAATATGATCTGCGAGCATTACCCATGAGCCCTTGCGCTCTGTCACTCAACAGCTGATCGTATTAGTGTATGGCACAGCCTTCTAAACTCAGGACAAGTTCTAGAATGTAACAATATGATCTGCGAGCATTACCCATGAGCCCTTGCGCTCTGTCACTCAACAGCTGATCGTATTAGTGTATGGCACAGCCTTCTAAACTCAGGACAAGCTCTACAATGTAGCAATATGATCTACGAGCATTACCCATGAGCCCTTGCACTCTGTCACTCAACAGCTGATCGTATTAGTGTGTGGCACGGCCTTCTAAACTCAGGACAAGTTCTACAATGTAACAATATGATCTGCGAGCATTACCCATGAGCCCTTGCGCTCTGTCACTCAACAGCTGATCGTATTAGTGTATGGCACAGCCTTCTAAACTCAGGACAAGTTCTACAATGTAACAATATGATCTACGAGCATTACCCATGAGCCCTTGCGCTCTGTCACTCAACAGCTGATCGTATTAGTGTATGGCACAGCCTTCTAAACTCAGGACAAATTCTACAATGTAGCAATATGATCTACGAGCATTACCCATGAGCCCTTTCCCTCTGTCACTCAACAGCTGATCGTATTAGTGTGTGGCACAGCCTTCTAAACTCAGGACAAGTTCTACAATATAGCAATATGATCTGTGAGCATTACCCATGAGCCCTTGCGCTCTGTCACTCATCACCTGACCGTATTAGTGTGTAGCACAGCCTTCTAAATTCAGGACAAGTTCTACAATGTAGCAATATGATCTACGAGCATTACCCATGAGCCCTTGCGCTCTGTCACTCAACAGCTGATCGTATTAGTGTGTGGCACAGCCTTCTAAACTCAGGACGAGTTCTACAATGTAGCAATATGATGTACGAGCATTACCCATGAGCCCTTGCGCTCTGTCACTCAACAGCTGATCGTATTAGTGTGTGGCACAGTCTTCTAAACTCAGGACAAGTTCTACAATGTAGCAATATGATCCACAAGCATTACCCATGAGCCCTTGCACTCTGTCACTCAACAGCTGATCGTATTAGTGTGTGGCACAGTCTTCTAAACTCAGGACAAGTTCTACAATGTAGCAATATGATCTACGAGCATTACCCATGAGCCCTTGCACTCTGTCACTCAACAGCTGATCGTATTAGTGTGTGGCACAGCCTTCTAAACTCAGGACAAGTTCTACAATGTAGCAATATGATCTACGAGCATTAACCATGAGCCCTTGCACTCTGTCACTCAACAGCTGATCGTATTAGTGTGTGGCACAGTCTTCTAAACTCAGGACAAGTTCTACAATGTAGCAATATGATCTACGAGCATTACCCATGAGCCCTTGCACTCTGTCACTCAACAGCTGATCGTATTAGTGTATGGCACAGCCTTCTAAACTTAGGACAAGTTCTACAATGTAGCAATATGATCTACGAGCATTACCCATGAGCCCTTGCGCTCTGTCACTCAACAGCTGATCGTATTAGTGCATGGCACAGCCTTCTAAACTCAGGACAAGTACTACAATGTAGCAATATGATCTACGAGCATTACCCATGAGCCCTTGCGCTCTGTCACTCAACAGCTGATCGTATTAGTGTGTGGCACAGTCTTCTAAACTCAGGACAAGTTCTACAATGTAGCAATATGATCTACGAGCATTACCCATGAGCCCTTGCACTCTGTCACTCGACAGCTGATCGTATTAGTGTGTGGCACAGCCTTCTAAACTCAGGACAAGTTCTACAATGTAGCAATATGATCTACGAGCATTACCCATGAGCCCTTGCACTCTGTCACTCAACAGCTGATCGTATTAGTGTATGGCACAGCCTTTTAAACTCAGGACAAGTTCTACAATGTAACAATATGATCTGCGAGCATTACCCATGAGCCCTTGCGCTCTGTCACTCAACAGCTGATCGTATTAGTGTATGGCACAGCCTTCTAAACTCAGGATAATCTCTACAATGTAGCAATAGGATCTACGAGCATTACCCATGAGCTCTTGCACTCTGTCACTCAACAGCTGATCGTATTAGTGTGTGGCACAGCCTTCTAAACTCAGGACAAGTTCTACAATGTAACAATATGATCTGCGAGCATTACCCACGAGCCATTGCGCTCTGTCACTCAACAGCTGATCTTATTAGTGTGTGGCACAGCCTTCTAAACTCAGGACAAGTTCTACAATGTAATAATATGATCTACGAGCATTACCCATGAGCCCTTTCCCTCTGTCACTCAACAGCTGATCGTATTAGTGTGTGGCACAGCCTTCTAAACTCAGGACAAGTTCTACAATATAGCAATATGATCTGTGAGCATTACCCATGAGCCCTTGCGCTCTGTCACTCAACAGCTGACCGTATTAGTGTGTAGCACAGCCTTCTAAACTCAGGACAAGTTCTACAATGTAGCAATATGATCTACGAGCATTACCCATGAGCCCTTGCGCTCTGTCACTCAACAGCTGATCGTATTAGTGTGTGGCACAGCCTTCTAAACTCAGGACGAGTTCTACAATGTAGCAATATGATGTACGAGCATTACCCATGAGCCCTTGCGCTCTGTCACTCAACAGCTGATCGTATTAGTGTGTGGCACAGTCTTCTAAACTCAGGACAAGTTCTACGATGTAGCAATATGATCCACAAGCATTACCCATGAGCCCTTGCACTCTGTCACTCAACAGCTGATCGTATTAGTGTGTGGCACAGTCTTCTAAACTCAGGACAAGTTCTACAATGTAGCAATATGATCTACGAGCATTACCCATGAGCCCTTGCACTCTGTCACTCAACAGCTGATCGTATTAGTGTGTGGCACAGCCTTCTAAACTCAGGACAAGTTCTACAATGTAGCAATATGATCTACGAGCATTACCCATGAGCCCTCGCGCTCTGTCACTCAACAGCTGATCGTATTAGCGTGTGACACAGCCTTCTAAACTCAGGACAAGTTCTACAATGTAGCAATATGATCTACGAGCATTACCCATGAGCCCTTGCGCTCTGCCACTCAACAGCTGATCGTATTAGTGTGTGGCACAGTCTTCTAAACTCAGGACAAATTCTACAATGTAGCAATATGATCTACGAGCATTACCCATGAGCCCTTGCGCTCTGTCACTCAACAGCTGATCGTATTAATGTGTGGCACAGCCTTCTAAACTCAAGACAAGTTCTACAATGTAGCAATATGATCTACGAGCATTACCCATGAGCCCTTGCGCTCTGTCACTCAACAGCTGATCGTATTAGTGTGTGGCACAGCCTTCTAAACTCAGGACAAGTTCTACAATGTAGCAATATGATCTACGAGCATTACCCATGAGCCCTTGCGCTCTGTCACTCAACAGCTGATCGTATTAGTGTGTGGCACAGTCTTCTAAACTCAAGACAAGTTCTACAATGTAGCAATATGATCTACGAGCATTACCCATTAGCCCTTGCCCTCTGTCACTCAACAACTGATCGTATTAGTGTGTGGCACAGCCTTCTAAACTCAGGACAAGTTCTACAATGTAGCAATATGATCTACGAGCATTACCCATGAGCCCTCGCGCTCTGTCACTCAACAGCTGATCGTATTAGTGTGCGGCACAGTCTTCTAAACTCAGGACAAGTTCTACAATGTAGCAATATGATCTACTAGCATTACCCATGAGCCCTTGCGCTCTGTCACTCAACAGCTGATCGTATTAGTGTGTGGCACAGCCTTCTAAACTCAGGACAAGTTCTACAATGTAGCATTATGATCTACGAGAATTACCCATGAGCCCTTGCGCTCTGTCACTCAACAGCTGATCGTATTAGTGTGCGGCACAGCCTTCTAAACTCAGGACAAGTTCTACAATGTAGCAATATAATCTGCGAGCATTACCCATGAGCCCTTGCACTCTGTCACTCAACAGCTGATCGTATTAGTGTGAGGCACAGCCTTCTAAACTCAGGACAAGTTCTACAATGTAGCAATATGATCTACGAGCATTACCCATGAGCCCTTGCACTCTGTCACTCAACAGCTGATCGTATTAGTGTGTGGCACAGCCTTCTATACTGAGAACAAGTTCTACAGTGTAGCAATATGATCTACGAGCATTACCCATGAGCCCTTGCGCTCTGTCACTCAACAGCTGATCGTATTAGTGTATGGCACAGCCTTCTAAACTCAAGACAAGTTCTACAATGTAGCAATATGATCTACGAGCATTACCCATGAGCCCTTGCACTCTGTCACTCAACAGCTGATCGTATTAGTGTGGGGCACAGCCTCCTAAACTCAGGACAAGCTCTACAATGTAGCAATATGATCTACGAGCATTACCCATGAGCCCTTGCGCTCTGTCACTCAACAGCTGATCGTATTAGTGTATGGCACAGCCTTCTAAACTCAGGACAAGTTCTACAATGTAGCAATATGATGTACGAGCATTACCCATGAGCCCTTGCCCTCTGTCACTCAACAGCTGATCGTATTAGTGTGGGGCACAGCCTCCTAAACTCAGGACAAGCTCTACAATGTAGCAATATGATCTACGAGCATTACCCATGAGCCCTTGCGCTCTGTCACTCAACAGCTGATCGTATTAGTGTATGGCACAGCCTTCTAAACTCAAGACAAGTTCTACAATGTAGCAATATGATCTACGAGCATTACCCATGAGCCCTTGCACTCTGTCACTCAACAGCTGATCGTATTAGTGTGGGGCACAGCCTCCTAAACTCAGGACAAGCTCTACAATGTAGCAATATGATCTACGAGCATTACCCATGAGCCCTTGCGCTCTGTCACTCAACAGCTGATCGTATTAGTGTATGGCACAGCCTTCTAAACTCAGGACAAGTTCTACAATGTAGCAATATGATGTACGAGCATTACCCATGAGCCCTTGCCCTCTGTCACTCAACAGCTGATCGTATTAGTGTATGGCACAGCCTTCTAAACTCAGGACAAGTTCTACAATGTAACAATATGATCTGCGAGCATTACCCATGAGCCCTTGCGCTCTGTCACTCAACAGCTGATCGTATTAGTGTATGGCACAGCCTTATAAACTCAGGACAAGTTCTAGAATGTAACAATATGATCTGCGAGCATTACCCATGAGCCCTTGCGCTCTGTCACTCAACAGCTGATCGTATTAGTGTATGGCACAGCCTTCTAAACTCAGGACAAGCTCTACAATGTAGCAATATGATCTACGAGCATTACCCATGAGCCCTTGCACTCTGTCACTCAACAGCTGATCGTATTAGTGTGTGGCACGGCCTTCTAAACTCAGGACAAGTTCTACAATGTAACAATATGATCTGCGAGCATTACCCATGAGCCCTTGCGCTCTGTCACTCAACAGCTGATCGTATTAGTGTATGGCACAGCCTTCTAAACTCAGGACAAGTTCTACAATGTAACAATATGATCTACGAGCATTACCCATGAGCCCTTGCGCTCTGTCACTCAACAGCTGATCGTATTAGTGTATGGCACAGCCTTCTAAACTCAGGACAAATTCTACAATGTAGCAATATGATCTACGAGCATTACCCATGAGCCCTTTCCCTCTGTCACTCAACAGCTGATCGTATTAGTGTGTGGCACAGCCTTCTAAACTCAGGACAAGTTCTACAATATAGCAATATGATCTGTGAGCATTACCCATGAGCCCTTGCGCTCTGTCACTCAACACCTGACCGTATTAGTGTGTAGCACAGCCTTCTAAACTCAGGACAAGTTCTACAATGTAGCAATATGATCTACGAGCATTACCCATGAGCCCTTGCGCTCTGTCACTCAACAGCTGATCGTATTAGTGTGTGGCACAGCCTTCTAAACTCAGGACGAGTTCTACAATGTAGCAATATGATGTACGAGCATTACCCATGAGCCCTTGCGCTCTGTCACTCAACAGCTGATCGTATTAGTGTGTGGCACAGTCTTCTAAACTCAGGACAAGTTCTACAATGTAGCAATATAATCCACAAGCATTACCCATGAGCCCTTGCACTCTGTCACTCAACAGCTGATCGTATTAGTGTGTGGCACAGTCTTCTAAACTCAGGACAAGTTCTACAATGTAGCAATATGATCTACGAGCATTACCCATGAGCCCTTGCACTCTGTCACTCAACAGCTGATCGTATTAGTGTGTGGCACAGCCTTCTAAACTCAGGACAAGTTCTACAATGTAGCAATATGATCTACGAGCATTAACCATGAGCCCTTGCACTCTGTCACTCAACAGCTGATCGTATTAGTGTGTGGCACAGTCTTCTAAACTCAGGACAAGTTCTACAATGTAGCAATATGATCTACGAGCATTACCCATGAGCCCTTGCACTCTGTCACTCAACAGCTGATCGTATTAGTGTATGGCACAGCCTTCTAAACTTAGGACAAGTTCTACAATGTAGCAATATGATCTACGAGCATTACCCATGAGCCCTTGCGCTCTGTCACTCAACAGCTGATCGTATTAGTGCATGGCACAGCCTTCTAAACTCAGGACAAGTACTACAATGTAGCAATATGATCTACGAGCATTACCCATGAGCCCTTGCGCTCTGTCACTCAACAGCTGATCGTATTAGTGTGTGGCACAGTCTTCTAAACTCAGGACAAGTTCTACAATGTAGCAATATGATCTACGAGCATTACCCATGAGCCCTTGCACTCTGTCACTCGACAGCTGATCGTATTAGTGTGTGGCACAGCCTTCTAAACTCAGGACAAGTTCTACAATGTAGCAATATGATCTACGAGCATTACCCATGAGCCCTTGCACTCTGTCACTCAACAGCTGATCGTATTAGTGTATGGCACAGCCTTTTAAACTCAGGACAAGTTCTACAATGTAACAATATGATCTGCGAGCATTACCCATGAGCCCTTGCGCTCTGTCACTCAACAGCTGATCGTATTAGTGTATGGCACAGCCTTCTAAACTCAGGATAAGCTCTACAATGTAGCAATATGATCTACGAGCATTACCCATGAGCTCTTGCACTCTGTCACTCAACAGCTGATCGTATTAGTGTGTGGCACAGCCTTCTAAACTCAGGACAAGTTCTACAATGTAACAATATGATCTGCGAGCATTACCCACGAGCCATTGCGCTCTGTCACTCAACAGCTGATCTTATTAGTGTATGGCACAGCCTTCTAAACTCAGGACAAGTTCTACAATGTAATAATATGATCTACGAGCATTACCCATGAGCCCTTTCCCTCTGTCACTCAACAGCTGATCGTATTAGTGTGTGGCACAGCCTTCTAAACTCAGGACAAGTTCTACAATATAGCAATATGATCTGTGAGCATTACCCATGAGCCCTTGCGCTCTGTCACTCAACAGCTGACCGTATTAGTGTGTAGCACAGCCTTCTAAACTCAGGACAAGTTCTACAATGTAGCAATATGATCTACGAGCATTACCCATGAGCCCTTGCGCTCTGTCACTCAACAGCTGATCGTATTAGTGTGTGGCACAGCCTTCTAAACTCAGGACGAGTTCTACAATGTAGCAATATGATGTACGAGCATTACCCATGAGCCCTTGCGCTCTGTCACTCAACAGCTGATCGTATTAGTGTGTGGCACAGTCTTCTAAACTCAGGACAAGTTCTACGATGTAGCAATATGATCCACAAGCATTACCCATGAGCCCTTGCACTCTGTCACTCAACAGCTGATCGTATTAGTGTGTGGCACAGTCTTCTAAACTCAGGACAAGTTCTACAATGTAGCAATATGATCTACGAGCATTACCCATGAGCCCTTGCACTCTGTCACTCAACAGCTGATCGTATTAGTGTGTGGCACAGCCTTCTAAACTCAGGACAAGTTCTACAATGTAGCAATATGATCTACGAGCATTAACCATGAGCCCTTGCACTCTGTCACTCAACAGCTGATCGTATTAGTGTGTGGCACAGTCTTCTAAACTCAGGACAAGTTCTACAATGTAGCAATATGATCTACGAGCATTACCCATGAGCCCTTGCACTCTGTCGCTCAACAGCTGATCGTATTAGAGTATGGCACAGCCTTCTAAACTTAGGACAAGTTCTACAATGTAGCAATATGATCTACGAGCATTACCCATGAGCCCTTGCGCTCTGTCACTCAACAGCTGATCGTATTAGTGCATGGCACAGCCTTCTAAACTCAGGACAAGTACTACAATGTAGCAATATGATCTACGAGCATTACCCATGAGCCCTTGCGCTCTGTCACCCAACAGCTGATCGTATTAGTGTGTGGCACAGTCTTCTAAACTCAGGACAAGTTCTACAATGTAGCAATATGATCTACGAGCATTACCAATGAGCCCTTGCACTCTGTCACTCGACAGCTGATCGTATTAGTGTGTGGCACAGCCTTCTAAACTCAGGACAAGTTCTACAATGTAGCAATATGATCTACGAGCATTACCCATGAGCCCTTGCACTCTGTCACTCAACAGCTGATCGTATTAGTGTATGGCACAGCCTTTTAAACTCAGGACAAGTTCTACAATGTAACAATATGATCTGCGAGCATTACCCATGAGCCCTTGCGCTCTGTCACTCAACAGCTGATCGTATTAGTGTATGGCACAGCCTTCTAAACTCAGGATAAGCTCTACAATGTAGCAATATGATCTACGAGCATTACCCGTGAGCTCTTGCACTCTGTCACTCAACAGCTGATCGTATTAGTGTGTGGCACAGCCTTCTAAACTCAGGACAAGTTCTACAATGTAACAATATGATCTGCGAGCATTACCCATGAGCCATTGCGCTCTGTCACTCAACAGCTGATCTTATTAGTGTATGGCACAGCCTTCTAAACTCAGGACAAGTTCTACAATGTAACAATATGATCTACGAGCATTACCCATGAGCCCTTGCGCTCTGTCACTCAACAGCTGATCGTATTAGTGTATGGCACAGACTTCTAAACTCAGGACAAGTTCTACAATGTAGCAATATGATCTACGAGCATTACCCATGAGCCCTTGCCCTCTGTCACTCAACAGCTGATCGTATTAGTGTGTGGCACAGCCTTCTAAACTCAGGACAAGTTCTACAATGTAGCAATATGATCTGTGAGCATTACCCATGAGCCCTTGCGCTCTGTCACTCAACAGCTGACCGTATTAGTGTGTAGCACAGCCTTCTAAACTCAGGAGAAGTTCTACAATGTAGCAATATGATCTACGAGCATTACCCATGAGCCCTTGAGCTCTGTCACTCAACAGCTGATCGTATTAGTGTGTGGCACAGCCATCTAAACTCAGGACAAGTTCTACAATGTAGCAATATGATGTACGAGCATTACCCATGAGCCCTTGCGCTCTGTCACTCAACAGCTGATCGTATTAGTGTGTGGCACAGTCTTCTAAACTCAGGACAAGTTCTACAATGTAGCAATATGATCTACAAGCATTACCCATGAGCCCTTGCACTCTGTCACTCAACAGTTGATCGTATTAGTGCATGGCACAGTCTTCTAAACTCAGGACAAGTTCTACAATGTAGCAATATGATCTACAAGCATTACCCATGAGCCCTTGCGCTCTGTCACTCAACAGCTGATCGTATTAGTGCGTGGCACAGTCTTCTAAACTCAGGACAAGTTCTACAATGTAGCAATATGATCTACGAGCATTACCCATGAGCCCTTGCGCTCTGCCACTCAACAGCTGATCGTATTAGTGTATGGCACAGCCTTCTAAACTCAGGACAAGTTCTACAATGTAGCAATATGATCTACGAGCATTACCCATGAGCCCTTGTGCTCTGTCACTCAACAGCTGATCGTATTAGTGTGTGGCACAGTCTTCTAAACTCAGGACAAGTTCTACAATGTAGCAATATGATCTACGAGCATTACCCATGAGCCCTTGCACTCTGTCACTCAACAGCTGATCGTATTAGTGTGTGGCACAGCCTTCTAAACTCAGGACAAGTTCTACAATGTAGCAATATGATCTACGAGCATTACCCATGAGCCCTTGCACTCTGTCACTCAACAGCTGATCGTATTAGTGTGTGGCACAGTCTTCTAAACTCAGGACAAGTTCTACAATGTAGCAATATGATCTACGAGCATTACCCATGAGCCCTTGCACTCTGTCACTCAACAGCTGATCGTATTAGTGTATGGCACAGCCTTCTAAACTCAGGACAAGTTCTACAATGTAGCAATATGATCTACGAGCATTACCCATGAGCCCTTGCGCTCTGTCACTCAACAGCTGATCGTATTAGTGCATGGCACAGCCTTCTAAACTCAGGACAAGTACTACAATGTAGCAATATGATCTACGAGCATTACCCATGAGCCCTTGCGCTCTGTCACTCAACAGCTGATCGTATTAGTGTGTGGCACAGTCTTCTAAACTCAGGACAAGTTCTACAATGTAGCAATATGATCTACGAGCATTACCCATGAGCCCTTGCACTCTGTCACTCGACAGCTGATCGTATTAGTGTGTGGCACAGCCTTCTAAATTCAGGACAAGTTCTACAATGTAGCAATATGATCTACGAGCATTACCCATGAGCCCTTGCACTCTGTCACTCAACGGCTGATCGTATTAGTGTGTGGCACAGTCTTCTAAACTCAGGACAAGTTCTACAATGTAGCAATATGATCTACGAGCATTACCCATGAGCCCTTGCACTCTGTCACTCAACAGCTGATCGTATTAGTGTATGGCACAGCCTTCTAAACTCAGGACAAGTTCTACAATGTAGCAATATGATCTACGAGCATTACCCATGAGCCCTTGCGCTCTGTCACTCAACAGCTGATCGTATTAGTGTGTGGCACAGCCTTCTAAACTGAGGACAAGTTCTACAATGTAGCAATATGATCTACGAGCATTACCCATGAGCCCTTGCGCTCTGTCAATCAACAGCTGATCGTATTAGTGCATGGCACAGCTTTCTAAACTCAGGACAAGTTCTACAATGTAGCAATATGATCTACTAGCATTACCCATGAGCCCTTGCACTCTGTCACTCAACAGCTGATCGAATTAGAGTATGGCACAGCCTTCTAATCTCAGGACAAGTTCTACAATGTAGCAATATGATCTACGAGCATTACCCATGAGCCCTTGCACTCTGTCACTCGACAGCTGATCGTATTAGTGTGTGGCACAGTCTTCTAAACACAGGACAAGTTCTACAATGTAGCAATATGATCTACGAGCATTACCAATGAGCCCTTGCACTCTGTCACTCAACAGCTGATCGAAATAGAGTATGGCACAGCCTTCTAAACTCAGGACAAGTTCCAAAATGTAGCAATATGATCTACGAGCATTACCCATGAGCCCTTGTGCTCTGTCACTCAACAGCTGATCGTATTAGTGTGTGGCACAGTCTTCTAAACTCAGGACAAGTTCTACAATGTAGCAATATGATCTACGAGCATTACCCATGAGCCCTTGCACTCTGTCACTCAACAGCTGATCGTATTAGTGAGTGGCACAGCCTTCTAAACTGAGGACAAGTTCTACAATGTAGCAATATGATCTACGGGCATTACCCATGAGCCCTCGCGCTCTGTCACTCAACAGCTGATCGTATTAGTGCATGGCACAGCCTTCTAAACTCAGGACAAGTTCTACAATGTAGCAATATGATCTAAGAGCATTACCCATGAGCCCTTGCGCTCTGCCACTCAACAGCTGATCGTATTAGTGTGTGGCACAGTCTTCTAAACTCAGGACAAGATCTACAATGTAGCAATATGATCTACGAGCATTACCCATGAGCCCTTGCGCTCTGCCACTCAACAGCTGATCGTATTAGTGTGTGGCACAGTCTTCTAAACTCAGGACAAGTTCTACAATGTAGCAATATGATCTACGAGCATTACCCATGAGCCCTCGCGCTCTGTCACTCAACAGCTGATCGTATTAGCGTGTGACACAGCCTTCTAAACTCAGGACAAGTTCTACAATGTAGCAATATGATCTACGAGCATTACCCATGAGCCCTTGCGCTCTGCCACTCAACAGCTGATCGTATTAGTGTGTGGCACAGTCTTCTAAACTCAGGACAAATTCTACAATGTAGCAATATGATCTACGAGCATTACCCATGAGCCCTTGCGCTCTGTCACTAAACAGCTGATCGTATTAGTGTGTGGCACAGCCTTCTAAACTCAAGACAAGTTCTACAATGTAGCAATATGATCTACGAGCATTACCCATGAGCCCTTGCGCTCTGTCACTCAACAGCTGATCGTATTAGTGTGTGGCACAGCCTTCTAAACTCAGGACAAGTTCTACAATGTAGCAATATGATCTACGAGCATTACCCATGAGCCCTTGCGCTCTGTCACTCAACAGCTGATCGTATTAGTGTGTGGCACAGTCTTCTAAACTCAAGACAAGTTCTACAATGTAGCAATATGATCTACGAGCATTACTCATGAGCCCTTGCGCTCTGTCACTCAACAACTGATCGTATTAGTGTGTGGCACAGCCTTCTAAATTCAGGACAAGTTCTACAATGTAGCAATATGATCTACGAGCATTACCCATGAGCCCTCGCGCTCTGTCACTCAACAGCTGATCGTATTAGTGTGCGGCAGAGTCTTCTAAACTCAGGACAAGTTCTACAATGTAGCAATATGATCTACTAGCATTACCCATGAGCCCTTGCGCTCTGTCACTCAACAGCTGATCGTATTAGTGTGTGGCACAGCCTTCTAAACTCAGGACAAGTTCTACAATGTAGCATTATGATCTACGAGAATTACCCATGAGCCCTTGCGCTCTGTCACTCAACAGCTGATCGTATTAGTGTGCGGCACAGCCTTCTAAACTCAGGACAAGTTCTACAATGTAGCAATATAATCTGCGAGCATTACCCATGACCCCTTGCACTCTGTCACTCAACAGCTGATTGTATTAGTGTGAGGCACAGCCTTCTAAACTCAGGACAAGTTCTACAATGTAGCAATATGATCTACGAGCATTACCCATGAGCCCTTGCACTCTGTCACTCAACAGCTGATCGTATTAGTGTGTGGCACAGCCTTCTATACTGAGAACAAGTTCTACAGTGTAGCAATATGATCTACGAGCATTACCCATGAGCCCTTGCGCTCTGTCACTCAACAGCTGATCGTATTAGTGTATGGCACAGCCTTCTAAACTCAAGACAAGTTCTACAATGTAGCAATATGATCTACGAGCATTACCCATGAGCCCTTGCACTCTGTCACTCAACAGCTGATCGTATTAGTGTGGGGCACAGCCTCCTAAACTCAGGACAAGCTCTACAATGTAGCAATATGATCTACGAGCATTACCCATGAGCCCTTGCGCTCTGTCACTCAACAGCTGAACGTATTAGTGTATGGCACAGCCTTCTAAACTCAGGACAAGTTCTACAATGTAGCAATATGATGTACGAGCATTACCCATGAGCCCTTGCGCTCTGTCACTCAACAGCTGATCGTATTAGTGTATGGCACAGCCTTCTAAACTCAGGACAAGTTCTACAATGTAACAATATGATCTGCGAGCATTACCCATGAGCCCTTGCGCTCTGTCACTCAACAGCTGATCGTATTAGTGTATGGCACAGCCTTCTAAACTCAGGACAAGTTCTACAATGTAACAATATGATCTGCGAGCATTACCCATGAGCCCTTGCGCTCTGTCACTCAACAGCTGATCGTATTAGTGTATGGCACAGCCTTCTAAACTCAGGACAAGCTCTACAATGTAGCAATATGATCTACGAGCATTACCCATGAGCCCTTGCACTCTGTCACTCAACAGCTGATCGTATTAGTGTGTGGCACAGCCTTCTAAACTCAGGACAAGTTCTACAATGTAACAATATGATCTGCGAGCATTACCCATGAGCCCTTGCGCTCTGTCACTCAACAGCTGATCGTATTAGTGTATGGCACAGCCTTCTAAACTCAGGACAAGTTCTACAATGTAACAATATGATCTACGAGCATTACCCATGAGCCCTTGCGCTCTGTCACTCAACAGCTGATCGTATTAGTGTATGGCACAGCCTTCTAAACTCAGGACAAATTCTACAATGTAGCAATATGATCTACGAGCATTACCCATGAGCCCTTTCCCTCTGTCACTCAACAGCTGATCGTATTAGTGTGTGGCACAGGCTTCTAAACTCAGGACAAGTTCTACAATATAGCAATATGATCTGTGAGCATTACCCATGAGCCCTTGCGCTCTGTCACTCAACAGCTGACCGTATTAGTGTGTAGCACAGCCTTCTAAACTCAGGACAAGTTCTACAATGTAGCAATATGATCTGCGAGCATTACCCATGAGCCCTTGCGCTCTGTCACTCAACAGCTGATCGTATTAGTGTGTGGCACAGCCTTCTAAACTCAGGACGAGTTCTACAATGTAGCAATATGATGTACGAGCATTACCCATGAGCCCTTGCGCTCTGTCACTCAACAGCTGATCGTATTAGTGTGTGGCACAGTCTTCTAAACTCAGGACAAGTTCTACAATGTAGCAATATGATCCACAAGCATTACCCATGAGCCCTTGCACTCTGTCACTCAACAGCTGATCGTATTAGTGTGTGGCACAGTCTTCTAAACTCAGGACAAGTTCTACAATGTAGCAATATGATCTACGAGCATTACCCATGAGCCCTTGCACTCTGTCACTCAACAGCTGATCGTATTAGTGTGTGGCACAGCCTTCTAAACTCAGGACAAGTTCTACAATGTAGCAATATGATCTACGAGCATTAACCATGAGCCCTTGCACTCTGTCACTCAACAGCTGATCGTATTAGTGTGTGGCACAGTCTTCTAAACTCAGGACAAGTTCTACAATGTAGCAATATGATCTACGAGCATTACCCATGAGCCCTTGCACTCTGTCACTCAACAGCTGATCGTATTAGTGTATGGCACAGCCTTCTAAACTCAGGACAAGTTCTACAATGTAGCAATATGATCTACGAGCATTACCCATGAGCCCTTGAGCTCTGTCACTCAACAGCTGATCGTATTAGTGCATGGCACAGCCTTCTAAACTCAGGACAAGTACTACAATGTAGCAATATGATCTACGAGCATTACCCATGAGCCCTTGCGCTCTGTCACTCAACAGCTGATCGTATTAGTGTGTGGCACAGTCTTCTAAACTCAGGACAAGTTCTACAATGTAGCAATATGATCTACGAGCATTACCCATGAGCCCTTGCACTCTGTCACTCGACAGCTGATCGTATTAGTGTGTGGCACAGCCTTCTAAACTCAGGACAAGTTCTACAATGTAGCAATATGATCTACGAGCATTACCCATGAGCCCTTGCACTCTGTCACTCAACAGCTGATCGTATTAGTGTATGGCACAGCCTTCTAAACTCAGGACAAGTTCTACAATGTAACAATATGATCTGCGAGCATTACCCATGAGCCCTTGCGCTCTGTCACTCAACAGCTGATCGTATTAGTGTATGGCACAGCCTTCTAAACTCAGGATAAGCTCTACAATGTAGCAATATGATCTACGAGCATTACCCATGAGCTCTTGCACTCTGTCACTCAACAGCTGATCGTATTAGTGTGTGGCACAGCCTTCTAAACTCAGGACAAGTTCTACAATGTAACAATATGATCTGCGAGCATTACCCATGAGCCATTGCGTTCTGTCACTCAACAGCTGATCTTATTAGTGTATGGCACAGCCTTCTAAACTCAGGACAAGTTCTACAATGTAACAATATGATCTACGAGCATTACCCATGAGCCCTTGCGCTCTGTCACTCAACAGCTGACCGTATTAGTGTATGGCACAGACTTCTAAACTCAGGACAAGTTCTACAATGTAGCAATATGATCTACGAGCATTACCCATGAGCCCTTGCCCTCTGTCACTCAACAGCTGATCGTATTAGTGTGTGGCACAGCCTTCTAAACTCAGGACAAGTTCTACAATGTAGCAATATGATCTGTGAGCATTACCCATGAGCCCTTGCGCTCTGTCACTCAACAGCTGACCGTATTAGTGTGTAGCACAGCCTTCTAAACTCAGGAGAAGTTCTACAATGTAGCAATATGATCTACGAGCATTACCCATGAGCCCTTGAGCTCTGTCACTCAACAGCTGATCGTATTAGTGTGTGGCACAGCCATCTAAACTCAGGACAAGTTCTACAATGTAGCAATATGATGTACGAGCATTACCCATGAGCCCTTGCGCTCTGTCACTCAACAGCTGATCGTATTAGTGTGTGGCACAGTCTTCTAAACTCAGGACAAGTTCTACAATGTAGCAATATGATGTACGAGCATTACCCATGAGCCCTTGCGCTCTGTCACTCAACAGCTGATCGTATTAGTGTATGGCACAGCCTTCTAAACTAAGGACAAGTTCTACAATGTAACAATATGATCTGCGAGCATTACCCATGAGCCCTTGCGCTCTGTCACTCAACAGCTGATCGTATTAGTGTATGGCACAGCCTTCTAAACTCAGGACAAGTTCTACAATGTAACAATATGATCTGCGAGCATTACCCATGAGCCCTTGCGCTCTGTCACTCAACAGCTGATCGTATTAGTGTATGGCACAGCCTTCTAAACTCAGGACAAGCTCTACAATGTAGCAATATGATCTACGAGCATTACCCATGAGCCCTTGCACTCTGTCACTCAACAGCTGATCGTATTAGTGTGTGGCACAGCCTTCTAAACTCAGGACAAGTTCTACAATGTAACAATATGATCTGCGAGCATTACCCATGAGCCCTTGCGCTCTGTCACTCAACAGCTGATCGTATTAGTGTATGGCACAGCCTTCTAAACTCAGGACAAGTTCTACAATGTAACAATATGATCTACGAGCATTACCCATGAGCCCTTGCGCTCTGTCACTCAACAGCTGATCGTATTAGTGTATGGCACAGCCTTCTAAACTCAGGACAAATTCTACAATGTAGCAATATGATCTACGAGCATTACCCATGAGCCCTTTCCCTCTGTCACTCAACAGCTGATCGTATTAGTGTGTGGCACAGCCTTCTAAACTCAGGACAAGTTCTACAATATAGCAATATGATCTGTGAGCATTACCCATGAGCCCTTGCGCTCTGTCACTCAACAGCTGACCGTATTAGTGTGTAGCACAGCCTTCTAAACTCAGGACAAGTTCTACAATGTAGCAATATGATCTGCGAGCATTACCCATGAGCCCTTGCGCTCTGTCACTCAACAGCTGATCGTATTAGTGTGTGGCACAGCCTTCTAAACTCAGGACGAGTTCTACAATGTAGCAATATGATGTACGAGCATTACCCATGAGCCCTTGCGCTCTGTCACTCAACAGCTGATCGTATTAGTGTGTGGCACAGTCTTCTAAACTCAGGACAAGTTCTACAATGTAGCAATATGATCCACAAGCATTACCCATGAGCCCCTGCACTCTGTCACTCAACAGCTGATCGTATTAGTGTGTGGCACAGTCTTCTAAACTCAGGACAAGTTCTACAATGTAGCAATATGATCTACGAGCATTACCCATGAGCCCTTGCACTCTGTCACTCAACAGCTGATCGTATTAGTGTGTGGCACAGCCTTCTAAACTCAGGACAAGTTCTACAATGTAGCAATATGATCTACGAGCATTAACCATGAGCCCTTGCACTCTGTCACTCAACAGCTGATCGTATTAGTGTGTGGCACAGTCTTCTAAACTCAGGACAAGTTCTACAATGTAGCAATATGATCTACGAGCATTACCCATGAGCCCTTGCACTCTGTCACTCAACAGCTGATCGTATTAGTGTATGGCACAGCCTTCTAAACTCAGGACAAGTTCTACAATGTAGCAATATGATCTACGAGCATTACCCATGAGACCTTGCGCTCTGTCACTCAACAGCTGATTGTATTAGTGCATGGCACAGCCTTCTAAACTCAGGACAAGTACTACAATGTAGCAATATGATCTACGAGCATTACCCATGAGCCCTTGCGCTCTGTCACTCAACAGCTGATCGTATTAGTGTGTGGCACAGTCTTCTAAACTCAGGACAAGTTCTACAATGTAGAAATATGATCTACGAGCATTACCCATGAGCCCTTGCACTCTGTCACTCGACAGCTGATCGTATTAGTGTGTGGCACAGCCTTCTAAACTCAGGACAAGTTCTACAATGTAGCAATATGATCTACGAGCATTACCCATGAGCCCTTGCACTCTGTCACTCAACAGCTGATCGTATTAGTGTATGGCACAGCCTTCTAAACTCAGGACAAGTTCTACAATGTAACAATATGATCTGCGAGCATTACCCTTGAGCCCTTGCGCTCTGTCACTCAACAGCTGATCGTATTAGTGTATGGCACAGCCTTCTAAACTCAGGATAAGCTCTACAATGTAACAATATGATCTACGAGCATTACCCATGAGCTCATGCACTATGTCACTCAACAGCTGATCGTATTAGTGTGTGGCACAGCCTTCTAAACTCAGGACAAGTTCTACAATGTAACAATATGATCTGCGAGCATTACCCATGAGCCATTGCGTTCTGTCACTCAACAGCTGATCTTATTAGTGTATGGCACAGCCTTCTAAACTCAGGACAAGTTCTACAATGTAACAATATGATCTACGAGCATTACCCATGAGCCCTTGCGCTCTGTCACTCAACAGCTGACCGTATTAGTGTATGGCACAGACTTCTAAACTCAGGACAAGTTCTACAATGTAGCAATATGATCTACGAGCATTACCCATGAGCCCTTGCCCTCTGTCACTCAACAGCTGATCGTATTAGTGTGTGGCACAGCCTTCTAAACTCAGGACAAGTTCTACAATGTAGCAATATGATCTGTGAGCATTACCCATGAGCCCTTGCGCTCTGTCACTCAACAGCTGACCGTATTAGTGTGTAGCACAGCCTTCTAAACTCAGGAGAAGTTCTACAATGTAGCAATATGATCTACGAGCATTACCCATGAGCCCTTGAGCTCTGTCACTCAACAGCTGATCGTATTAGTGTGTGGCACAGCCATCTAAACTCAGGACAAGTTCTACAATGTAGCAATATGATGTACGAGCATTACCCATGAGCCCTTGCGCTCTGTCACTCAACAGCTGATCGTATTAGTGTGTGGCACAGTCTTCTAAACTCAGGACAAGTTCTACAATGTAGCAATATGATCTACAAGCATTACCCATGAGCCCTTGCACTCTGTCACTCAACAGTTGATCGTATTAGTGCAAGGCACAGTCTTCTAAACTTAGGACAAGTTCTACAATGTAGCAATATGATCTACAAGCATTACCCATGAGCCCTTGCGCTCTGTCACTCAACAGCTGATCGTATTAGTGCGTGGCACAGTCTTCTAAACTCAGGACAAGTTCTACAATGTAGCAATATGATCTACGAGCATTACCCATGAGCCCTTGCGCTCTGCCACTCAACAGCTGATCGTATTAGTGTATGGCACAGCCTTCTAAACTCAGGACAAGTTCTACAATGTAGCAATATGATCTACGAGCATTACCCATGAGCCCTTGTGCTCTGTCACTCAACAGCTGATCGTATTAGTGTGTGGCACAGTCTTCTAAACTCAGGACAAGTTCTACAATGTAGCAATATGATCTACGAGCATTACCCATGAGCCCTTGCACTCTGTCACTCAACAGCTGATCGTATTAGTGTGTGGCACAGCCTTCTAAACTCAGGACAAGTTCTAAAATGTAGCAATATGATCTACGAGCATTACCCATGAGCCCTTGCACTCTGTCACTCAACAGCTGATCGTATTAGTGTGTGGCACAGTCTTCTAAACTCAGGACAAGTTCTACAATGTAGCAATATGATCTACGAGCATTACCCATGAGCCCTTGCACTCTGTCACTCAACAGCTGATCGTATTAGTGTATGGCACAGCCTTCTAAACTCAGGACAAGTTCTACAATGTAGCAATATGATCTACGAGCATTACCCATGAGCCCTTGCGCTCTGTCACTCAACAGCTGATCGTATTAGTGCATGGCACAGCCTTCTAAACTCAGGACAAGTACTACAATGTAGCAATATGATCTACGAGCATTACCCATGAGCCCTTGCGCTCTGTCACTCAACAGCTGATCGTATTAGTGTGTGGCACAGTCTTCTAAACTCAGGACAAGTTCTACAATGTAGCAATATGATCTACGAGCATTACCCATGAGCCCTTGCACTCTGTCACTCGACAGCTGATCGTATTAGTGTGTGGCACAGCCTTCTAAATTCAGGACAAGTTCTACAATGTAGCAATATGATCTACGAGCATTACCCATGAGCCCTTGCACTCTGTCACTCAACAGCTGATCGTATTAGTGTGTGGCACAGTCTTCTAAACTCAGGACAAGTTCTACAATGTAGCAATATGATCTACGAGCATTACCCATGAGCCCTTGCACTCTGTCACTCAACAGCTGATCGTATTAGTGTATGGCACAGCCTTCTAAACTCAGGACAAGTTCTACAATGTAGCAATATGATCTACGAGCATTACCCATGAGCCCTTGCGCTCTGTCACTCAACAGCTGATCGTATTAGTGTGTGGCACAGCCTTCTAAACTGAGGACAAGTTCTACAATGTAGCAATATGATCTAGGAGCATTACCCATGAGCCCTTGCGCTCTGTCAATCAACAGCTGATCGTATTAGTGCATGGCACAGCTTTCTAAACTCAGGACAAGTTCTACAATGTAGCAATATGATCTACTAGCATTACCCATGAGCCCTTGCACTCTGTCACTCAACAGCTGATCGAATTAGAGTATGGCACAGCCTTCTAATCTCAGGACAAGTTCTACAATGTAGCAATATGATCTACGAGCATTTCCCATGAGCCCTTGCACTCTGTCACTCGACAGCTGATCGTATTAGTGTGTGGCACAGTCTTCTAAACACAGGACAAGTTCTACAATGTAGCAATATGATCTACGAGCATTACCAATGAGCCCTTGCACTCTGTCACTCAACAGCTGATCGAAATAGAGTATGGCTCAGCCTTCTAAACTCAGGACAAGTTCCAAAATGTAGCAATATGATCTACGAGCATTACCCATGAGCCCTTGCGCTCTGTCACTCAACAGCTAATCGTATTAGTGTATGGCACAGCCTTCTAAACTCAGGACAAGTTCTACAATGTAGCAATATGATCTACGAGCATTACCCATGAGCCCTTGCACTCTGTCACTCAACAGCTGATCGTATTAGTGTATGGCACAGCCTTCTAAACTAAGGACAAGTTCTACAATGTAGAAATATGATCAACGAGCATTACCCATGAGCCCTTGCGCTCTGTCACTCAACAGCTGATCGTATTAGTGCATGGCACAGCCTTCTAAACTCAGGACAAGTACTACAGTGTAGCAATATGATCTGCGAGCATTACCCATGAGCCATTGCGCTCTGTCACTCAACAGCTGATCGTATTAGTGTGTGGCACAGTCTTCTAAACTCAGGACAAGTTCTACAATGTAGCAATATGATCTACGAGCATTACCCATGAGCCCTTGCACTCTGTCACTCGACAGCTGATCGTATTAGTGTGTGGCACAGCCTTCTAAACTCAGGACAAGTTCTACAATGTAGCAATATGATCTACGAGCATTACCCATGAACCCTTGCACTCTGTCGCTCAACAGCTGATCGTATTAGTGTGTGGCACAGTCTTCTAACCTCAGGACAAGTTCTACAATGTAGCAATATGATCTACGAGCATTACCCATGAGCCCTTGCACTCTGTGACTCAACAGCTGATCGTCTTAGTGTATGGCACAGCCTTCTAAACTCAGGACAAGTTCTACAATGTAGCAATATGATCTACGAGCATTACCCATGAGCCCTTGCGCTCTGTCACTCAACAGCTAATCGTATTAGTGTATGGCACAGCCTTCTAAACTCAGGACAAGTTCTACAATGTAGCAATATGATCTACGAGCATTACCCATGAGCCCTCGCGCTCTGTCACTCAACAGCTGATCGTATTAGTGTATGGCACAGCCTTCTAAACTCAGGGCAAGTTTTACAATGTAACAATATGATCTATGAGCATTACCCATGAGCCCTTGCGCTCTGTCACTCAACAGCTGATCGTATAAGTGTGTGGCACAGCCGCCTATACTGAGGACAAGTTCTACAGTGTAACACTATGATCTACGAGCATTACCCATGAGCCCTTGCGCTCTGTCACTCAACAGCTGATCGTATTAGTGTATGGCACAGCCTTCTAAACTCAAGACAAGTTCTACAATGTAGCAATATGATCTACGAGCATTACCCATGAGCCCTTGCGCTCTGTCACTCAACAGCTGATCGTATTAGTGTGTGGCACAGTCTTCTAAACTCAGGACAAGTTCTACAATGTAGCAATATGATCTACGAGCATTACCCACGAGCCCTTGCACTCTGTCACTCGACAGCTGATCGTATTAGTGTGTGGCACAGCCTTCTAAACTCAGGACAAGTTCTACAATGTAGCAATATGATCTACGAGCATTACCCATGAGCCCTTGCACTCTGTCACTCAACAGCTGATCGTATTAGTGTGTGGCACAGTCTTCTAAACTCAGGACAAGTTCTACAATGTAGCAATATGATCTACGAGCATTACCCATGAGCCCTTGCACTCTGTCACTCAACAGCTGATCGTATTAGTGTATGGCACAGCCTTCTAAACTCAGGACAAGTTCTACAATGTAGCAATATGATCTACGAGCATTACCCATGAGCCCTTGCGCTCTGTCACTCAACAGCTGATCGTATTAGTGTGTGGCACAGCCTTCTAAACTGAGGACAAGTTCTACAATGTAGCAATATGATCTACGAGCATTACCCATGAGCCCTTGCGCTCTGTCACTCAACAGCTGATCGTATTAGTGCATGGCACAGCTTTCTAAACTCAGGACAAGTTCTACAATGTAGCAATATGATCTACTAGCATTACCCATGAGCCCTTGCGCTCTGTCACTCAACAGCTGATCGTATGTGTGTGTGGCACAGCCGCCTATACTGAGGACAAGTTCTACAATGTAACACTATGATCTACGAGCATTACCCATGAGCCCTTGCGCTCTGTCACTCAACAGCTGATCGTATTAGTGTATGGCACAGCCTTCTAAACTCAAGACAAGTTCTACAATGTAGCAATATGATCTACGAGCATTATCCATGAGCCCTTGCGCTCTGTCACTCAACAGCTGATCGTATTAGTGTGTGGCACAGTCTTCTAAACTCAGGACAAGTTCTACAATGTAGCAATATGATCTACGAGCATTACCCATGAGCCCTTGCACTCTGTCACTCGACAGCTGATCGTATTAGTGTGTGGCACAGCCTTCTAAACTCAGGACAAGTTCTACAATGTAGCAATATGATCTACGAGCATTACCCATGAGCCCTTGCACTCTGTCACTCAACAGCTGATCGTATTAGTGTGTGGCACAGTCTTCTAAACTCAGGACAAGTTCTACAATGTAGCAATATGATCTACGAGCATTACCCATGAGCCCTTGCACTCTGTCACTCAACAGCTGATCGTATTAGTGTATGGCACAGCCTTCTAAACTCAGGACAAGTTCTACAATGTAGCAATATGATCTACGAGCATTACCCATGAGCCCTTGCGCTCTGTCACTCATTAGCTGATCGTATTAGTGTGTGGCACAGCCTTCTAAACTGAGGACAAGTTCTACAATGTAGCAATATGATATACGAGCATTACCCATGAGCCCTTGCGCTCTGTCACTCAACAGCTGATCGTATTAGTGCATGGCACAGCTTTCTAAACTCAGGACAAGTTCTACAATGTAGCAATATGATCTACTAGCATTACCCATGAGCCCTTGCACTCTGTCACTCAACAGCTGATCGAATTAGAGTATGGCACAGCCTTCTAAACTCAGGACAAGTTCTACAATGTAGCAATATGATCTACGAGCATTACCCATGAGCTCTTGCGCTCTGTCACTCAACAGCTGATCGTATTAGTGTGTGGCACAGCCTTCTAAACTCAGGACAAGTTCTACAATGTAGCAATATGATCTACGAGCATTACCCATGAGCCCTTGCACTCTGTCACTCAACACCTGATCGTATTAATGTGTGGCACAGTCTTCAAATCTCAGGACAAGTTCTACAATGTAGCAGTATGATCTACGAGCATTACCCATGAGCCCTTGCACTCTGTCACTCAACAGCTGATCGTATTAGTGTGTGGCACAGTCTTCTAAACACAGGACAAGTTCTACAATGTAGCAATCTGATCTACGAGCATTACCAATGAGCCCTTGCACTCTGTCACTCAACAGCTGATCGAAATAGAGTATGGCACAGCCTTCAAAACTCAGGACAAGTTCCACAATGTAGCAATATGATCTACGAGCATTACCCATGAGCCCTTGCGCTCTGTCACTCAACAGCTAATCGTATTAGTGTATGGCACAGCCTTCTAAACTCAGGACAAGTTCTACAATGTAGCAATATGATCTACGAGCATTACCCATGAGCCCTTGCCGTCTGTCACTCAACAGCTGATCGTATTAGTGTGTGGCACAGTCTTCTAAACTCAGGACAAGTTCTACAATGTAGCAATATGATCTACTAGCATTACCCATGAGCCCTTGCACTCTGTCACTCAACAGCTGATCGTATTAGTGTGTGGCACAGTCTTCTAAACTCAAGACAAGTTCTACAATGTAGCAATATGATCTATGAGCATTACCCATGAGCCCTTGCACTCTGTCACTCAACAGCTGATCGTGTTAGTGTGTGGCACAGTCTTCTAACCTCAGGACAAGTTCTACAATGTAGCAATATGATCTACTAGCATTACCCATGAGCCCTTGCACTCTGTCACTCAACAGCTGATCGTATTAGTGTGTGGCACAGTCTTCTAAACTCAGGACAAGTTCTACAATGTAGCAATATGATCTACGAGCATTACCCATGAGCCCTTGCCCTCTGTCACTCAACAGCAGATCGTATTAGTGTGTGGCACAGTCTTCTAAACTCAGGACAAGTTCTACAATGTAGCAATATGATCTACGAGCATTACCCATGAGCCCTCGCGCTCTGTCACTCAACAGCTGATCGTATTAGTGTATGGCACAGCCTTCTAAACTCAGGGCAAGTTCTACAATGTAGCAATATGATCTATGAGCATTACCCATGAGCCCTTGTGCTCTGTCACTCAACAGCTGATCGTATTAGTGGGTGGCACAGCCGCCTATACTGAGGACAAGTTCTACAATGTAACATTATGATCTACAAGCATTACCCATGAGCCCTTGCGCTCTGTCACTCAACAGCTGATCGTATTAGTGTATGGCACAGCCTTCTAAACTCAGGACAAGTTCTACAATGTAGCAATATGATCTACGAGCATTACCCATGAGCCCTTGCGCTCTGTCACTCAACAGCTGATCGTATTAGTGTGTGGCACAGCCTTCTAAACTGAGGACAAGTTCTACAATTTAGCAATATGATCTACGAGCATTACCCATGAGCCCTTGCGCTCTGTCACTCAACAGCTGATCGTATTAGTGTATGGCACAGCCTTCTAAACTCAGGGCAAGTTCTACAATGTAGCAATATGATCTATGAGCATTACCCATGAGCCCTTGCGCTCTGTCACTCAACAGCTGATCGTATTAGTGTGTGGCACAGTCTTCTAAACTCAGGACAAGTTCTACAATGTAACAATATGATCTACGAGCATTACCCATGAGCCCTCGCACTCTGTCACTCAACAGCGGATCGTATTAGTGCATGGCACAGCCTTCTAAACTCAAGACAAGTTCTACAATGTAGCAATATGATCTACGAGCATTACCCATGAGCCCTTGCGCTCTGTCACTCAACAGCTGATCGTATTAGTGTGTGGCACAGCCTTCTAAACTCAGGACAAGTTCTACAATGTAGCAATATGATCTACGAGCATTACCCATGAGCCCTCGCGCTATGTCACTCAACAGCTGATCGTATTAGTGTATGGCACAGACTTCTAAACTCAGGACAAGTTCTACAATGTAGCAATATGATCTACGAGCATTACCCATGAGCCCTTGCCCTCTGTCACTCAACAGCTGATCGTATTAGTGTGTGGCACAGCCTTCTAAACTCAGGACAAGTTCTACAATGTAGCAATATGATCTGTGAGCATTACCCATGAGCCCTTGCGCTCTGTCACTCAACAGCTGACCGTATTAGTGTGTAGCACAGCCTTCTAAACTCAGGAGAAGTTCTACAATGTAGCAATATGATCTACGAGCATTACCCATGAGCCCTTGAGCTCTGTCACTCAACAGCTGATCGTATTAGTGTGTGGCACAGCCATCTAAACTCAGGACAAGTTCTACAATGTAGCAATATGATGTACGAGCATTACCCATGAGCCCTTGCGCTCTGTCACTCAACAGCTGATCGTATTAGTGTGTGGCACAGTCTTCTAAACTCAGGACAAGTTCTACAATGTAGCAATATGATCTACAAGCATTACCCATGAGCCCTTGCACTCTGTCACTCAACAGTTGATCGTATTAGTGCATGGCACAGTCTTCTAAACTCAGGACAAGTTCTACAATGTAGCAATATGATCTACAAGCATTACCCATGAGCCCTTGCGCTCTGTCACTCAACAGCTGATCGTATTAGTGCGTGGCACAGTCTTCTAAACTCAGGACAAGTTCTACAATGTAGCAATATGATCTACGAGCATTACCCATGAGCCCTTGCGCTCTGCCACTCAACAGCTGATCGTATTAGTGTATGGCACAGCGTTCTAAACTCAGGACAAGTTCTACAATGTAGCAATATGACCTACGAGCATTACCCATGAGCCCTTGTGCTCTGTCACTCAACAGCTGATCGTATTAGTGTGTGGCACAGTCTTCTAAACTCAGGACAAGTTCTACAATGTAGCAATATGATCTACGAGCATTACCCATGAGCCCTTGCACTCTGTCACTCAACAGCTGATCGTTTTAGTGTGTGGCACAGCCTTCTAAACTCAGGACAAGTTCTACAATGTAGCAATATGATCTACGAGCATTACCCATGAGCCCTTGCACTCTGTCACTCAACAGCTGATCGTATTAGTGTGTGGCACAGTCTTCTAAACTCAGGACAAGTTCTACAATGTAGCAATATGATCTACGAGCATTACCCATGAGCCTTTGCACTCTGTCACTCAACAGCTGATCGTATTAGTGTATGGCACAGCCTTCTAAACTCAGGACAAGTTCTACAATGTAGCAATATGATCTACGAGCATTACCCATGAGCCCTTGCGCTCTGTCACTCAACAGCTGATCGTATTAGTGCATGGCACAGCCTTCTAAACTCAGGACAAGTACTACAATGTAGCAATATGATCTACGAGCATTACCCATGAGCCCTTGCGCTCTGTCACTCAACAGCTGATCGTATTAGTGTGTGGCACAGTCTTCTAAACTCAGGACAAGTTCTACAATGTAGCAATATGATCTACGAGCATTACCCATGAGCCCTTGCACTCTGTCACTCGACAGCTGATCGTATTAGTGTGTGGCACAGCCTTCTAAATTCAGGACAAGTTCTACAATGTAGCAATATGATCTACGAGCATTACCCATGAGCCCTTGCACTCTGTCACTCAACAGCTGATCGTATTAGTGTGTGGCACAGTCTTCTAAACTCAGGACAAGTTCTACAATGTAGCAATATGATCTACGAGCATTACCCATGAGCCCTTGCACTCTGTCACTCAACAGCTGATCGTATTAGTGTATGGCACAGCCTTCTTAACTCAGGACAAGTTCTACAATGTAGCAATATGATCTACGAGCATTACCCATGAGCCCTTGCGCTCTGTCACTCAACAGCTGATCGTATTAGTGTGTGGCACAGCCTTCTAAACTGAGGACAAGTTCTACAATGTAGCAATATGATCTACGAGCATTACCCATGAGCCTTTGCGCTCTGTCAATCAACAGCTGATCGTATTAGTGCATGGCACAGCTTTCTAAACTCAGGACAAGTTCTACAATGTAGCAATATGATCTACTAGCATTACCCATGAGCCCTTGCACTCTGTCACTCAACAGCTGATCGAATTAGAGTATGGCACAGCCTTCTAATCTCAGGACAAGTTCTACAATGTAGCAATATGATCTACGAGCATTACCCATGAGCCCATGCACTCTGTCACTCGACAGCTGATCGTATTAGTGTGTGGCACAGTCTTCTAAACACAGGACAAGTTCTACAATGTAGCAATATGATCTACGAGCATTACCAATGAGCCCTTGCACTCTGTCACTCAACAGCTGATCGAAATAGAGTATGGCACAGCCTTCTAAACTCAGGACAAGTTCCAAAATGTAGCAATATGATCTACGAGCATTACCCATGAGCCCTTGCGCTCTGTCACTCAACAGCTAATCGTATTAGTGTATGGCACAGCCTTCTAAACTCAGGACAAGTTCTACAATGTAGCAATATGATCTACGAGCATTACCCATGAGCCCTTGCACTCTGTCACTCAACAGCTGATCGTATTAGTGTATGGCACAGCCTTCTAAACTAAGGACAAGTTCTACAATGTAGCAATATGATCAACGAGCATTACCCATGAGCCCTTGCGCTCTGTCACTCAACAGCTGATCGTATTAGTGCATGGCACAGCCTTCTAAACTCAGGACAAGTACTACAGTGTAGCAATATGATCTGCGAGCATTACCCATGAGCCCTTGCGCTCTGTCTCTCAACAGCTGATCGTATTAGTGTGTGGCACAGTCTTCTAAACTCAGGACAAGTTCTACAATGTAGCAATATGATCTACGAGCATTACCCATGAGCCCTTGCACTCTGTCACTCGACAGCTGATCGTATTAGTGTGTGGCACAGCCTTCTAAACTCAGGACAAGTTCTACAATGTATCAATATGATCTACGAGCATTACCCATGAACCCTTGCACTCTGTCGCTCAACAGCTGATCGTATTAGTGTGTGGCACAGTCTTCTAACCTCAGGACAAGTTCTACAATGTAGCAATATGATCTACGAGCATTACCCATGAGCCCTTGCACTCTGTGACTCAACAGCTGATCGTATTAGTGTATGGCACAGCCTTCTAAACTCAGGACAAGTTCTACAATGTAGCAATATGATCTACGAGCATTACCCATGAGCCCTTGCGCTCTGTCACTCAACAGCTAATCGTATTAGTGAATGGCACAGCCTTCTAAACTCAGGACAAGTTCTACAATGTAGCAATATGATCTACGAGCATTACCCATGAGCCCTCGCGCTCTGTCACTCAACAGCTGATCGTATTAGTGTATGGCACAGCCTTCTAAACTCAGGGCAAGTTTTACAATGTAACAATATGATCTATGAGCATTACCCATGAGCCCTTGCGCTCTGTCACTCAACAGCTGATCGTATAAGTATGTGGCACAGCCGCCTATACTGAGGACAAGTTCTACAGTGTAACACTATGATCTACGAGCATTACCCATGAGCCCTTGCGCTCTGTTACTCAACAGCTGATCGTATTAGTGTATGGCACAGCCTTCTAAACTCAAGACAAGTTCTACAATGTAGCAATATGATCTACGAGCATTACCCATGAGCCCTTGCGCTCTGTCACTCAACAGCTGATCGTATTAGTGTGTGGCACAGTCTTCTAAACTCAGGACAAGTTCTACAATGTAGCAATATGATCTACGAGCATTACCCATGAGCCCTTGCACTCTGTCACTCGACAGCTGATCGTATTAGTGTGTGGCACAGCCTTCTAAACTCAGGACAAGTTCTACAATGTAGCAATATGATCTACGAGCATTACCCATGAGCCCTTGCACTCTGTCACTCAACAGCTGATCGTATTAGTGTGTGGCACAGTCTTCTAAACTCAGGACAAGTTCTACAATGTAGCAATATGATCTACGAGCATTACCCATGAGCCCTTGCACTCTGTCACTCAACAGCTGATCGTATTAGTGTATGGCACAGCCTTCTAAACTCAGGACAAGTTCTACAATGTAGCAATATGATCTACGAGCATTACCCATGAGCCCTTGCGCTCTGTCACTCAACAGCTGATCGTATTAGTGTGTGGCACAGCCTTCTAAACTGAGGACAAGTTCTACAATGTAGCAATATGATCTACGAGCATTACCCATGAGCCCTTGCGCTCTGTCACTCAACAGCTGATCGTATTAGTGCATGGCACAGCTTTCTAAACTCAGGACAAGTTCTACAATGTAGCAATATGATCTACTAGCATTACCCATGAGCCCTTGCGCTCTGTCACTCAACAGCTGATCGTATGTGTGTGTGGCACAGCCGCCTATACTGAGGACAAGTTCTACAACGTAACACTATGATCTACGAGCATTACCCATGAGCCCTTGCGCTCTGTCACTCAACAGCTGATCGTATTAGTGTATGGCACAGCCTTCTAAACTCAAGACAAGTTCTACAATGTAGCAATATGATCTACGAGCATTATCCATGAGCCCTTGCGCTCTGTCACTCAACAGCTGATCGTATTAGTGTGTGGCACAGTCTTCTAAACTCAGGACAAGTTCTACAATGTAGCAATATGATCTACGAGCATTACCCATGAGCCCTTGCACTCTGTCACTCGACAGCTGATCGTATTAGTGTGTGGCACAGCCTTCTAAACTCAGGACAAGTTCTACAATGTAGCAATATGATCTACGAGCATTACCCATGAGCCCTTGCACTCTGTCACTCAACAGCTGATCGTATTAGTGTGTGGCACAGTCTTCTAAACTCAGGACAAGTTCTACAATGTAGCAATATGATCTACGAGCATTACCCATGAGCCCTTGCACTCTGTCACTCAACAGCTGATCGTATTAGTGTATGGCACAGCCTTCTAAATTCAGGACAAGTTCTACAATGTAGCAATATGATCTACGAGCATTACCCATGAGCCCTTGCGCTCTGTCACTCATTAGCTGATCGTATTAGTGTGTGGCACAGCCTTCTAAACTGAGGACAAGTTCTACAATGTAGCAATATGATCTACGAGCATTACCCATGAGCCCTTGCGCTCTGTCACTCAACAGCTGATCGTATTAGTGCATGGCACAGCTTTCTAAACTCAGGACAAGTTCTACAATGTAGCAATATGATCTACTAGCATTACCCATGAGCCCTTGCACTCTGTCACTCAACAGCTGATCGAATTAGAGTATGGCACAGCCTTCTAAACTCAGGACAAGTTCTACAATGTAGCAATATGATCTACGAGCATTACCCATGAGCTCTTGCGCTCTGTCACTCAACAGCTGAGATCGTATTAGTGTGTGGCACAGCCTTCTAAACTCAGGACAAGTTCTACAATGTAGCAATATGATCTACGAGCATTACCCATGAGCCCTTGCACTCTGTCACTCAACAGCTGATCGTATTAGTGTGTGGCACAGTCTTCAAATCTCAGGACAAGTTCTACAATGTAGCAGTATGATCTACGAGCATTACCCATGAGCCCTTGCACTCTGTCACTCAACAGCTGATCGTATTAGTGTGTGGCACAGTCTTTTAAACACAGGACAAGTTCTACAATGTAGCAATCTGATCTACGAGCATTACCAATGAGCCCTTGCACTCTGTCACTCAACAACTGATCGAAATAGAGTATGGCACAGCCTTCTAAACTCAGGACAAGTTCCACAATGTAGCAATATGATCTACGAGCATTACCCATGAGCCCTTGCACTCTGTCACTCGACAGCTGATCGTATTAGTGTGTGGCACAGCCTTCTAAACTCAGGACAAGTTCTACAATGTAGCAATATGATCTACGAGCATTACCCATGAACCCTTGCACTCTGTCGCTCAACAGCTGATCGTATTAGAGTAGTGGAGTAGTACGGGTTCTGCTTCACTTGACACTCCTGTGCCCAATAAACCAACATGGCCGCCGCGCGAAGTTGAAACATTTAAATAGACTTTTCTCTCGAACCCATGGTCGGAGTTTCACGAATGAGGTGTTCATAGGACTTGAGGTGACGCCCCTTTGCTATGGACCACTCGTTATACTTTTGAAAAAAAAAAATGAAAATTTTTGTTTTTGAAACTAGGTGATAGTTTGAAAACTAAACATGATAGAACGTTGTGCCATAGCTCAAACGAATGGTCTTTATGCCCTTTATTTTCTATAATGAAACTTTTTTATTTTTTATATTTTTTTGAAAACACTCGAATTTTGAAAATCCTATATTTTGGAAACTAGGAACTCTACAAAAAAAATTGTTTAACGTAAATCAATGGTCCCTACCCCCTCTACCCCCAAAATAAATTTCAAGTCTCTAGGATGAAAACCTGCAGTAGTGTGGTAGTGGGGGAGCTGTCTCACTTAGGAAGTTGTGAGCCCCTGCGACCTTGGAATGGAAGGAGCCATGCTAGGAGGGCGTGCTTGGATTCGTTTTTTTCGTCTCGTTGTGCTCTTTACGGGAATGTAGGTGTCGAAAAGGTGAAAATCTGGAAACACGGTCTTTTTGGGGTAAAAACGTGATTTTAGACTTTTTGCTATATCTCGCGAACCAAGTATGCTAGAGACATGAACGAGGGGTCCAAGGACTCGGAGTGACGTCCTCTTTGCTATGGACCACTCGTTATATTTTAAAAAAAAAATTGGAAACGCGATTTTGGGGTAAACACGTGTTTTTTGTGATTTTTGCCGATATCTCACGAACCAATAACGCTAGAGACGTGTAGGAGGTGTCCTAGGACTCGGGGTAACGCCCCCTTTCGAGTGTGGTAGATATTTTTTCCAAAAATAATTCACAAAGGGCCTAACGCCATACATGTTGAAAAAACGTTTTCTTTTTCTTTACCTGTTTATAATGTCCATGAAGCGTGGTGGTTGAGAGAGACGATACGGCTGGGTGTGTGTGTGTTTCAACGAACCTGTCGCTGACCACGGTGGCTGTGCTCAATAGATCAATCGCTATTTCGGCGGGTCGGTGTATGACAGAGCGAGGGTGCGTTTTCTGATATTTTACCTTTAACGTGTAAACGGTGATGAGAACTAGGTTCTATGTTGGTCGAAGCGAGTACAGAAAACAAACTTACAGGAGGTGAAGGTCATTTGAGCTTATTGGAAGGCATTGATCTGACTTGACAACAAGTGCAATGGAAAAAATGACCAAGACGCTTGAAGGTGAAATAATCTGACCATCGTGGTTGCAGGGGAGTGTGAAAGGCATGCACACACACATTTGTGAAACCACATGTAGGCTAAACCAGTGACATCCTGTTTTGCTTCGTACGTGACAAAATGCAAGTTCATGTGAAATTTGATCTTTCACAGGTGTTCGCTTGGGTGTTAGCTGTCCACGTGCGCGATAACTGTTAACAAGTTACATCCTGTCTTGCTTCGTACGTGACAAAATGCAAGTTCAGGTGAAATTTGATCCGGCACAGGTGTTCGCTTGGGTGTTATCTGTCCACGTGCACGATAAGAGAATCTTCAAAGCGTGGGAAAAATGATTATACATGCAACATAGCATATATAAAGACATGTCGTTATCATTTCCACGCTCACTTAAGTGACTACCTTTGAACACACTGCGTTGCAAGAAACCCCTGGTCTTGTTTATCAGTTTTGGTGTTGGTAGAAAATACTTAACCTTGTTGTGGGGTAGGTATATATTTATTTATATATTTATTGATTTTTATATAAATACATGCAATTATTTATTGATTAGGTAATTAATGATTTTTATTTATTTATTTGTTTGCAGATAACGTGTATAGCCTACCTGTCGTGTGTCTGTGGGAAATATATATTAAAGAAAGAGAGAAAGACAGAAAAGAAAACCATTTCCACACTAGCCCACGAGACGGGAATATAGCAAAGCATTATACGTCAAGGTGAGATTTGTTTTATTATATAATATAACCTGTTTGATTTTGTTTTGTTTATGAAATACATAAACTATATGGAATGGATATACTTATGGTGGTTTATTTTATTTCTTTTTAGATATTTGGAGAAAAAAAAAGGGTTCACTGCTACAGCAAATACAGTTGAAAACCAAGTGGCTTTAGAGTGGAACCATTGTCAAGCAGTCTACAGCTGAAAACTCAGGTGAGAGTGTTCTTTCTAAAATAATGTCATTTGCTACTGCTACCGATAGCCTAACTTGGGAACCTCTAAACAGTTGTTTCAAATCACGTGTGTGCTCTGGCCGCGTAGTCAATGTTAGAAAAAGTTTGATTCCCAAAGAATTTTTACAATCTTGTTTTGAAATTTTTAAAATTGAAATTTGCACAGCGCAAAGGTTGCATACGGCTTTAAAGGTGAATACAGAACTAGTGTGCGATTTCATATATAAAAAGAAGGACGTAGAGCATAAAGAGACATTTTATATTTGCAGTAAAATGCAAGAGCTATTCATAGCCCATAATTTGGAACAGTGGTATGAAACCCACGTGGTGAATGCCTTGCTATCAAAATTTGATAAACTGCAACAAGGACCGAGTGGCCTTGCCTTAGACAAAATTCACCATTTACAAATCAACATTTGTCATTTCAACCCGTTGAATGCTGGGTCTAGCTTTATTAAAACACCACCAGCAATAGCATTGAAAAAGGCTGTGGTAAATATTAAGAATTATGACAATGATTGCTTTCTGTGGTCCATGGCCGCGTATTTGCAGCCAGCACAAGACCGTAATGGTTCTCGACCAGGAAAGTACAAGGCCAAGTTTGATGAATTGAAACAAACGTTAAATTTAACTCGAGTGTCGTTCCCTATGGACTTAACCGAGATCCATAGGTTTGAACAAGACAACCAGGACTTTTCGTTCATGGTGTATGGCCTTGATGGTGATGAGATTGTGGGTCCTCTTTATGCCACAAAAGAACCGAAACGACACCACATTCATCTTTTATATCTGTCTGAGGGAGAGGTGAATCACTATTGCCTTATTAAGAGCCTAAGTAGATTGCTAAGCAGTCAAATGTCAAAGGACAAGTGTGCAAAACATATTTGTGACCGTTGCTTGCAATATTTTACAACCTCCATGCTCTTAGAACGTCATAGGGTAGATTGTGTTACTCAGGAAGCGGTGAGACTGATATTGCCACAAGGGGACAAGGCTGTGTTAAACTTTAAAGACATTCATAAGCGTGACACTGTTCCCTATGTGGTATATGCAGATTTCGAAGCACTCACCACACCCATGGCGGGATGTGAACCAGATCCCACCGTTAGCTCAACCACACCCATTCAAAAACATGAACCCTTTGCCATAGGATTTAATGTGGTGTGTGCCTACGACCCCACGCAATCCGTTTACAAATACCGCGAGGGGCCAGATTGTGCCAAATGGTTCTTGGATGAACTTGTCAAGTTGACCGACCATGTACAGGAATTACTGGACCACCCAGTACCCATGAGCCTATCTCCAGAACAACAGCAGCAGTATGAGCATGCCATGACATGCCATATCTGCGAAAAGCCTATTTTAAGTGGAGAGGAAAAAGTCAGAGACCACTCGCATTTTACAGGGGAGTTTCGTGGAGCTGCGCACAGCAAATGCAACTTGAGCTTTCCAGCTCCTCGTTTCATCAGTGTCTTTTTCCACAATCTGGCGAATTATGACATTCAGTTTTTGATTCGTGAATTGGGCCATGTCAATAAGGGCTCGTTTACCATTATTCCCCAAAACCATGAGCGTTTTACAGCCCTGACATGGTGGTTGGGCGACTTTAGCATTCGATTTTTGGATTCCTTTAAGTTTATGGCATCCTCGCTAGACAGCCTTGTGAATGGCTTGAATGAGGAGGAATTAAAAAATACTAGAATGCATTTTAATGATCCTGAGCAATTTCAGTTGTGCATTCGGAAAGGTATATTCCCGTATGATTTCTGCAACAGCTGGGACGTGTTAAAGCAAAGAAAACTCCCTCCACAAGAGAAATTTTACTCGAAACTAACACGCAGTACCGTTTCCGATGAAGACTATGCACATGCATGTCAAGTTTGGCGAGTGTTTGGCATGAACACGCTAAGTGAATATGCTTTGCATTACCTAAAACTGGATGTATTGCTGCTCACTGATGTGTTTGAAAAATTCCGTGAGTTGTGTCAACACATTTACGGTCTTGACCCGGCTCGCTATTATACGAGTCCTGGACTCTCGTTTGATGCCGCTTTGAAATACACTCAAGTGGAATTGGATTTACTCACTGACGTAGACATGGTTCTATTTTTTGAAAAGGGCATTCGTGGCGGCTTTGTGTCACTTAACCAACGCCATGCCGAAGCGAACAATGTCTACATGCCTGATTATTCACTAGACAAACCAGAATCGTACTTAATGTACTATGACGTGAATAATTTGTACGGTTACGCCATGAGTCAGCCTTTGCCCTATGGAAAGTTTGCTTGGCTGACAGAGAAACAAGTGTCAGAATTTGATGTAATGAAGGCTAGCCAAGAAACAGGCTGTGGATATGTGCTAGAAGTGGATATTGAATATCCCTCATTCTTGTATGATGAACATGCCGATTTCCCATTCTGCCTTGAGCAAATGGTTCCCCCTGACAGTAAAGTGAAGATTGAAAAACTCATGGGCACACTTTACAACAAAAATCGGTATGTGGTACATATCCAAATGTTGGTGCAATGCCTCGCCCAAGGCTTGGTGTTGAAGAAAATCCACAGGGGTATTTCTTTTGCTCAAAAAGCATGGCTTGAGCCATACATGCGACTCAACACAGAGCACCGACAAATGGCAACACAGCAGTTTGAAATTAATTTTTTTAAATTAATGAACAACTGCATCTATGGCAAGTCCATGGAGAATGTCCGCAAATACCGTGACATTAAATTGGTGAATGTCTGGGAGGGGCGGTGGGGTGCCCGGCGGTACATTGCCAAGCCAAATTTCAAATCGATCAAAATTATCGATGAGGATTTAGCTACTATTGAAATGAGTAAGACCAGCGTGACCATGGATAAGCCCATTTACTTGGGTCAAGTCATTTTAGACTTTTCTAAATCGGTCATGTATCGATTCCACTATGAGTTTGCCAAACGCCATTTTGAGGACGTCTCTCTTTTGTATATGGACACGGACTCATTCATTTACCACATTCGCCACTGCAACCCCTATGACGTCATGAGGCAACATAGTGACTGGTTCGACACCTCTTGCTATAGCGCTGACAACGTGTTTCAGCTGCCCATAAAAAACAAAAAGAAAATGGGCGTTTTAAAAGATGAATGCGGTGATTCCATTATGACGGAATTCGTAGGTTTGGCCTCAAAAATGTATGCTTACCGCACACTCGACTGTAAGGAAGCCAAAAGAGCAAAAGGTGTAGGTAGGGCAGTGGTAAAATCGCTACGTGTAGACGATTACCTAGCGGTTTTACGCACGGGCAAAGCTATGTCTCATACACAGTGCAGGATACAATCCAGCAACCATCATTTGTATCTTGTGGAACAGAGAAAACGCACCCTCGCCTCCATGGATAACAAACGTGTGTGGGCTAATGACCTGCTCACCAGCCTGCCCTGGGGTTATGATCGCAACGAGGAGGAGGTGTGATTTCATTGTTTAATCGTTTATGGGACATAGCTTTATGTAACTTGTAGATTTAGTATTTTGTAAATATTGGTTTCTGTCATTGTAAATAGTAGATTTTGTAAATAGTGACAACCCACTTGGACCTTTTGCTCTTTAAAATGTTCTATGCAACCTTATTTTTTAATTTTTTTTTTGATTGGTTAATAGTGTGATTATTTTAACGCTGTACAAAGTTGAGTTTTTTTGTAAATATGAAATAAGTAAGATTTTTAGTAACTTTAATAACTAGTATTTAATTATTTTCGTAATGTAAATGATAAACTAAAAAGTTCTTTTGGGATGAGTGTGCATGTCGAGAATGTGCTTTTGGGAATAAATAAAGTGGTTGTGTTTGTTCCCAAAGACAGGTGTGAATGTATGAGTGGAGAGAGAAAACTGATGTATATGGTTGACCAGAGCAAACACGGTGAGGTAGGGTGGGTGGGTGGGGAGGGGGTAAATGGTCACTTATATACTCATTTTGTTTTAAATAGTTTCGTTTTTTCATTGAAATGTGGCAGTCAAAAGACATTATTTTTGTAAAAACAGTCTTACCTGCAGTAGTCGTAGACCTCGACGTTTCTCCAAACACACATTAACACATTGCAGTATTATCAAGGTCAAGCACTCGCATCAACATCATTGTCAAATCTCAACTTTCGACATACACCAAATGGAAAAAATGTGAAAACAGCAAAATGAAAAATCCATGTTTCCATATCACCAAAAACAGGAAAACTTAAAACGGACATTTTTAAAAACTGGAAATGGCCACGTGTGAAATTTGAAAATTTAAAAACTTCAAACAGACATTGTTTAAAATGTGTCATCAACAAAATGGAAAAATCCATTTCATCAAAATCATAAAACTTGAAACGAACATTTTTCACATCTGTAAATTGCAAAATGACAAATGGCAATGTGTGAAATGTGTAAAATGAAAAAAATCAGCCATCAACATCACGATTTCTTAAAATTAAAAATAACAAATCATTATGCTTTGGTATACCTTTGTTTTTATTTCATAGTCATAGTGAATTGACAAAAGAAAAATAGAATACAAACAAATCCCAATTCCTCACTCCTCAATGTTTATGTCCATGCATTATCAACTTTCCTTTCATAGCACTCATGACAATTAGGGCTGCCATCCTTTCACCCACTGAGGCATCACTGGATGTGAAACGTTGTTTAGCTTTCTTTAATAACAATTTATCTGCCACATGTCTTAAACCAGGATGACTATGGCGATAAGAAAGGTCATGTTCCTTGCATGCTTGATCCAAAAGATTAATGGGTACATCACCACGTTGTAAACGTTTTTCGAGACGAGTTCCAGGGCCGCAAAAACGATAACCTGGAAGATGGATTTCGAAAGGTAGGTATTGAATCACTTTGTCAATGACGCCATTGCCAGTACAGGTCTGGCATATCCTTTTCCATCGATGGTAAAAAGGTTTGGTCTTCCTCCTCCTCTGTGGACGATGTTTGTGTTTGTTGTTGTTGTTGTTGTTGTTGCTTTTTCTCGCCATGACACCCATGGAATGATTCAACAAAGTCTTTACATGGACTTTTATGACCGTGATACAGTTTCACTAGCTGGCAAGTCGCACACTGACGCATAGACGGTATTTTTGCCATGGCCACTTGCTTATGGTGATCGTAATCCGTACAGGGTTGCAATTCACTCAACACAGGGTCTTGAGTCCATGATTTTGGTACATGTTGCCAGATTTCTTTCACTGCATTGGCGGCCACATAATAAATGAACGACTTGGGCAGCGCCAAGAGTTCCTCTTTGGTAAAACTGTCTAGTTTCTTTTTGCACACAAAGAACTTGCCGATGGCTTTGTCCGTAGCATTGCCTTTCTCCATGGTATCACGTGCTGTAGATGTTTACACGTCGCTTGTAGAAATCTCACTGACGTCATTCACAGGTAAATCTTGAGTTATAATTTTGTTCAACAACTCCCAGCAGGCATGAGTGGTTAACCAATGAAAGAGATGCCACGCATGCGATAGGGCTGTATGGGTAATGTTGCCACAGGAACAAGTATCCATGAGCGTTTGCAGGGAGGGGCAGCCCAACTCCATGAGGTCGATACATTGGCAGTAAGACGCCAAAAATGGTTGCAACCATTGACGTTTTTCATTACCTTTCACAAATACCACATTGGCCGAGGACAAGTGTGCTTTCATGACCACGTCCAAATATTTATAGGAAATGGTTCCCTGATTCCAGTCTAGTTGCCTATGATTTTCAATCCACTGGGTTTGTTTACGGTCTTTTTCACACAACAAATCAAAAGCATGGGGTGGTTTAAATAGCAAATGCGTAGCTTGCGATATCCAAAACGTGGTACAATCGATCATGGCCACTTGTTTAAATATAAATTTGTTGTCACCAATTTTAAACCCTTGGCAATCCACAATGAGTGTGCGCAACATGTTGACGCTTGCATGGACCAAGTTCAACTGACGACTGACTGACGATCAGGTGTGATCATGACATGGACTTACCTGCCATGCTAGTTTCAAAAAAGAAGGTTAGGGTAGGACAGGGGGACCTGCAAAAATTAGAATTTAAGAATTACATCATTTTATTATCATAACACGTCTTACAGGCTTTTCTCATTTTAGGATAAGGACGATAGCAACTGATACAACAATATAGTCTCTTGTGTTTGTAACGTCCATAACACCGATGATGTCCCAATGTCTCTAAACTAGGCGTTTTTGATGGTGAGCTGCTCACCGAAGCACCATGGATACCATACGGCCCACATGTATCATAACTTGTATTTTTTTCATCACCCAGAGACACAAGTGAGGGATAGCTTGAATGACAGGGTATATTTCCCACTTTCATTCTGCACAGGTAGGGGCAGGTGGGTGACCAGCGCTGATGTTCCTGCATGGGTTCATCGCCCTCCTGCCATTGGTCTATGATGATGGGACAAAAGGCACATTTCACTTCATCTCTTGTTTTTAAATAGTAGAATCCAGCAGCCGCCAAGGCTTGAGGGTTTATGAAAGGCACTGGCCATGTGGCAAAAGTCTTGAAACGTTGTTCCTCAGAGTTTAAATTCATGGATGTAACGTCTCTTGAGGCTTTAAAGCAAGACATGACTGAGCGACTTGACGTGGGTTGAGCTGTTATTTATACACTCGTCACTTGGTTGGACAGTGGATAATAGTTGACTTGTTTGTGATGAATAATTAAACAGTAGGCTGTCGTATTGGCTGGTACATTGTCATGCGTTTCAAAATCTAGTCGAATGTCGATATTGGATGGCTTGACAGACTCTTCCAGGTAAGAACAGTCAAAAACAATCAGTGGTGCTCTTGCCTTAAACGCTTGGGGTAGTAGCATGGGACCGTTCTCTTTTTGATAATACGACCATCGAAATTTAGAAAACAAGTCGTACAGGGGGCCAAACTTATTTTTTGAAAAATCCAAATCCAGTCCTTCATAGGGAAACACAGCTCCGTTGAGGAAAAGACGTGCATTTCTCAATTGCAGGTGATCAAATTGCGTGGCATCTTTGGTTTGTTGATACTTGCGATTCGTTTGAAAACCCACGATCAGGTAGAGAGGTCTCTCTGTATAGCGAGCTGTTTTTACAGACCAACTGTGTGTGTTGGTGGTGGGCAATAGCGGATACTCATGGAGTGCCCAGCTTCTAAATTCCATGGGTAGAGGCATATCTCTCTTTACCATTTTGAGTATGTCCAGTTTTTTGCTATCGTTAAGGGTCACATGAGGCACTTTCCATAGCAAGCGTTGTAGTTGAATTTTTGAATCGATGGGGGCATTGTCGGCCCCCTTGAGTGCATTGTTATCACTCCTGTCTCTCACTAGATAAAGCACTTGCCTTGCGTTAACCACAATGCGTTGGTGATCTTCGGCAAAGCCTAGAACCAGTTTAAGAGGTAAATATCCAGTAAAGGTCCCATCGGTGTGTACCATCCAGTCATTGGTCGAGTCAGGGCACCAAGCTGCCATGCAAAGTGTTTTACCTTCTTCCTCACTATAAGAGGGGTATAGTTTCATGACACTGGAAATACCCACATTTCGAGTGCTATCCACCACGATATCGTTAATGACATAACGTACTTCAGAAAACAGAAAGGCTAAACCATGGTTGGCCAACTTGGATGTAGTGGGTGTAGAGCCATCGGCTTTGGTGAGCCGACCTTCAATCTGAATAACACTTTCATGCGGTAGGGTGTAAATATCTTGGTTGTTGATAACAAATTGAATTTCATCATTGTTATTGAGTCCAGGTGTTTGAGCTTGATAGGAATGGAGATCAATTCTTACCACTCCTGGTTGCTCCTCGATGTGGTTCGCTATCTCTAGGATAGAATTCATTATAAGGGTTGACGTGGTAACCCAAATGCTGTAAAATCTGCTTGCCTTGAGATGTTAACGTGTATTCACGTGGCAAACAACTAACACTGTTCCTAGACGGTGTTGTTGCTTTATACACAAATTTCATAGTGGCTTTAGCACCAACTTGTAAGTCACTGGTGTAGTGGAATCTAGATCAATGAGTTGTTGATCTCTATTGATCAGTCTTAATGTTATATTACTAATACTATCAACAGCCACAGCATGAAAAAGCACCACTGGAGGGTTTTCACGAATAATATACCCATTGGGCGATGTCACAATAAAGTCATAAAGCGAATGCGATGGTTCTTGATTGGTGTACACTTGGCTAATAATATTACACGTCACCGACACATGATGGTCCTCAATGAATTTCACTTCATGGTCCGATTCATGTTTTTTGTTGGGCTCCAACACACGTGGTTTAAATCCGAGTAATGGGCCAATGGAATCGGGGTGTGTTTTAAAGTCAATGTTGAAGGTAGAGAAAATACTGCAGCGATGAGTGTTAGTATTGCCTACAAGTTCAAACTTGTGCGTTCCGTCGAGAAATGACTTTAAACCATACTGATTGATCAACACCACATAAATGTGTTCATAAATATCATCGATCGTGTATCCACCAGAGTTCAGGGTGAGCACAGAATCATCATAGTAAAACTTGTTGTTCACATTTTCACGTATGTTGTATATTCGATTGTACGTTTCAAGAGAAACAAGTCCTAAACCATAGGGTTTTTCACTCAATTCGATAGGCGGGTAAAAGTCTAGGCTGACTTCAGGTCCACGTCCATGCACTGTAAACGTTTTACTTTCTACCGACATACTGGTGGCGTTTTTGCTTATGCTGCGTCTTATATAAAAAAATTAAACACAAACGTCCACACTGTTGGCTGTTAAACGTTTGCTCACGTTTCACATTATAATATATCTTGATCCTGTTTCCAAAATAGGTCACTAGTTCCATGGGCGGGGGCAAATTCCCAAAACTGTCAAAGTACCATACCGTGGATCCCTCTTTGACATAAGCTACATAATGCGTTCCTGGTCCTCGGTGATCATCCAAATTGACAACAGCACATTCCTGTTTCCAGGGTCGTGGGGGTAATTGGTTTCGCATAAACACACCTCGAAAATGAGAAAGCTTTAGTTGTTTAGCATAGCTTTCCACTTGTTGATGCGTCAGGGCATGTCTCGCTATGGCTGAGGTTAAATTTTTTTTTTTTTAATATTTCGAAATGGTGAAATCCCAAATCCTTGTTGATAAAAGGCTGGCTTTAAATTGGCATTTCTAGCCCCCATGGCAATCGCTTCCATCGTTTCATTGTGTCGCTGACTTTCTTTGAGTTGTTGCTTGCCCTGCTGCGCGGCTTTAATGGTTTTCGCCACTGCACTGGCACCGCCCAAAAGTGAGCCCAGAGCAGCCAAACCAGCAAATAATGCAGGTAAAAATCCCGCTCGTTTGGGAACGGGAATCACTCGCCCTTGGTTTGAAACCTGTCGCCGACGTTTTGGAATAACCTGTCTCTGTGCTGCTCGAAGGGCTTTCCTTATGGTCAATACATTATTTTTTCTTTTTTTCTTTCGCAAGGGCTTGTCCTCGAATGTTGTAAGCCCTGGCTTTGCCAAGGACAAAGTCCTTTTTTTAGTCTTTCTCACTGCATACCTTTGTTTCACCATGATGATAATGACCCACAACCTTTCACAAGAAAGTTTAAATCACAACTAACGTCAGATGGTTATTTCATGGCTGTATATTCCAATTCCACATAAAGTGGGAAGTCGTTTATGGTTTTTCCCGCTTGCTTTTCATCCCATGTCAACATGAGATAAAAGGATAATTCGTCACCTGCATTGACCATTTCATGGTTATGAAGCAACATCCTATGACCATTTATCTTTATTTGTAAATGGTTCTCATCAGGTATGGCATATTTGATGTGAATGGTTCCATCATAGTGTAATCGATAGTGGCTTAAACCCGAAGCAAGCGCATAGGTCAAGTGCTGATCATGGACTAGCGGTAAATGGTTTCTGTCATTCACAGGTTTTTCATTTGTCAGATACACTAAAAACACAGATGGGATAAATTTATAAAGCCTTTTCATTTCATGGGTCACGTAACGCTTGGTACAAACATCGTCTTCGTCTTGTGGGTCTTCCACGTGAATAATCCGATGGTGATTAGCGCTATAGCCATTCACCATAAGCTGGGGCACTTTGTCATAAAACTCATACACTTTGTTATCCACATACTTTTTCGTAGTAACGTCTGTAGACACTTGAGGATGTTTTACATGGGTTAACCGCTTTCCCTTAAAGTCATAATCTCCCTGTTTTGTGCGTGGCACTACTGACCTATCCACATAGTGTTTATTAGCAGGATCTGTTTCCTGTTTAGGATCATGTATGGGGACAGGCCTAGCTTTGGCCATCAACGCACGTCCAAAGACATCCATCGTCAACCTGTAGTACCAGTCTACTGTTTCTATGACAAGGCTCGGTGTCCTGTATATAGACAGCCTGCTAGCCTTTCTAAGCCTTAGTTGAAATGAAGATTATTAAGCAGCAAGAGTCATTCCCCGTGGGGGACATGGTTTCCCATCTCTGTCCCACATCACGTGAACAACGCCATGGTTCACTGTTTCCATCTTCCATTCGCTGCATCATTGTGGGGCCTTCCGGCTGTGGAAAGACTAATCTTTTGCTAACGCTCATTACAGCGCCCAATGGTCTGCGTTTTCAAAATATTTATATTTTTGCAAAATCTCTCTACCAACCCCTCTACGTGTTTCTGGATCAAGTCATGTCTGGATTACAAAAAGAGAATATGGGTTATTTTACATTTTCCATGCAAGAAAATGTGATTTCACCGGATGAGGTAAAGCCTGATTCACTCATGATTTTCGATGATGTATCCACTGAACGTCAAGGCATCATTCAAAGCTATTTCAGCATGGGTCGACACAAACATATCGATTGCTTCTATCTTGGGCAAACGTATTCAAAAATGTCCAAACAGTTGATTCGTGACAATGCCAATGTCATTGTTTTATTTCGTCAGGACGAGAGGAACAGTCGTCACATTTATAATGAACATGTGAATCCTGATATGACCTTTCAAATGTTTACAGAATTGTGTGCCAAATGCTGGAACACTCAACGTCATGCCTGTTTAGTGATTGACAAACAAAGTGAACTCAACCAAGGACGGTATCGCTTAGGGTTTGATCATTTTATTGCTATTTAAGGCCCTGTCTCATTCCCCATCAAGTCATTTGTCAAGACACCATGGCCTTAGCAGAGAGTCAATTAAAAAAGCATATTATTAGAGCAAAAAATACTATTCGCCAAAAGTTTCGTCAATTGAAACAATCACGTGCCAATCATGCTTTGTTTATTCAGCAACATTTAGCACCTCCACTAAAAGCCATGTTGAAACCCTCTTTCAAGCCATCTGAAACGCTACCCACCGTTTCACAAGCCACGCAGACGCTGCACGAGGACCCTGAGGAAGAGGAACAGGAAGATTTGACTAGTGTTAGTGAAGTTGAGGATGAGGAGGAACAAGTGTTTACGCCTCAAAAAAAGGCCGCACCCCTTGCAGAGTTTTTGAGAAAAAAGAAATCCTTGGCCATGGTCGAAACACCTTGCCCTTCCAGAGCGTCTCCGTTTTCACAACTCTTGGCCACCCCTCAACATAAAGCTCAACTGAAAACCATTTTAATAAAATATTATGGATCAACATTGGAACCCTATTTCACCGATCTATTTATTGGAAACACAGATACCACGTATGGTGTTCGCTATGAGGATGATAGTTTTAAAATTGGCGATTCATCCATTAAATTTTCTCGTACTAAAGCTGTCATTAAAAACATCAACTATAAATTAACGCCAGGACTGTTAAAACTGCTCTTTTCTCGGACCCCCTCTTCCCATGATTATACGTCAGAGGATCTCGACAAATATAAATCCATTTTATTGGATACCCATGCTCACAAAAGACAGTATGATCCCACGCAACAAGTGAATGCCAATATATCTCAAAAATATAAAACCATCATTGCAAAAATGTTTCCCACTAGTCAAAGTACTCGTCGTAAAGTGTCCGCTTCGGGAGTGACATTTAAACCGTTAAAACCCCTTGTGGATGTTACCTACTGGCACAATCCCAATAAGCTCGTCCAGCGGCTACAGTTGTTGCATGCCTCACGTCAAGCTGGCCATACCGGTCACGATTGGGAAATTCAAGAAATTGAACAAGAACTTCGAAATGCCAAAATTATTGTTTAAGCCCTCACCCATTAAAATGGGTATTGCTCACGAGTTGCATCGCCCAGCTAGGCGTCACTATCCGCGACTCAAGGTGATTTCACGAGGTGTGGATGAACTTTGGCAGGCTGACTTGGTTGAAATGATACCCTATGCTGGCGTTAACGACGGTGTACGCTATATGTTGACCGTCATTGATGTCTATTCCAAAATGGCCTTTGTTGAACCTGTGCGTCGCAAGTCTGGCCCACTAGTTACCAAGGCCTTTCAACATATTATTCAACACTCCAAACGTCAACCTCAGCTGCTACAAACCGACCAGGGGAAAGAATTTTTCAACAAGGATTTCTCCAGTTTTCTCAAATCTAAGGATATTCACCATTACACCACGTACAGCAATCTCAAAGCCAGTGTGGTCGAGCGGTTCAACCGAACATTGAAAACCCATATGTGGAAAGCGTTTACCGCTCAGGGCACGTATCGCTGGTTGGACATGTTACCTGAGCTAGTATCACGTTACAATGACACCAAACATAGAACGATTGGGACCAAGCCACGTCTCGTAACTAAAAATATTCAGCGATTGGATAAACTGTTTAACCCCATAAAAACAGCCGATCCTAAACGTCACCGACTGAACATTGGGGATTTTGTTCGTGTGAGCAAATTTAAGTCTGCCTTCAATAAGGGCTACACGCCTCAGTGGGGGACTGAACTATTTCGAATTCGTCGAGTCTACTTGGACAGTCCAGTCACCTATTTACTCGAGGACCTCAACCATCAACCCATAAAAGGTAGATTTTATCTACATGAACTTCAGAAAACAGCATTTCCTCAGCACTATCTTGTGGAAAAAGTGTTGAAACAAAAAGGAAATAAACTCTACGTCAAATGGTTAGGGTTTAACTCTACGTTTAATTCCTGGATCAATAAATTACATGTTGTGTGAACCTGTGTACTTTTTATTTATTCACCCATGTTGTACACCACCTATAGCTCTATGTATACAGCGCTCCGCGCTTCATGCATGTTCATACATGTTTGTCTTTCCCTTTCCTCCTGTGTTCTCTCATACATCACCCCCTCCCCTCTCCCTCCCTTCACCTCCCACCACTGCTGTTTGCAGCTCTTGCCTATCTATTGGTTGTGACATGATTCCCACAAGTTGCATTATACTTTTTACTGATTCAGCGATTCCCACGCTTTGAACATTCTCTTATCGTGCACGTGGACAGATAACACCCAAGCGAACACCTGTGCCGGATCAAATTTCACCTGAACTTGCATTTTGTCACGTACGAAGCAAGACAGGATGTAACTTGTTAACAGTTATCGCGCACGTGGACAGCTAACACCCAAGCGAACACCTGTGAAAGATCAAATTTCACATGAACTTGCATTTTGTCACGTACGAAGCAAAACAGGATGTCACTGGTTTAGCCTACATGTGGTTTCACAAATGTGTGTGTGCATGCCTTTCACACTCCCCTGCAACCACGATGGTCAGATTATTTCACCTTCAAGCGTCTTGGTCATTTTTTCCATTGCACTTGTTGTCAAGTCAGATCAATGCCTTCCAATAAGCTCAAATGACCTTCACCTCCTGTAAGTTTGTTTTCTCTACTCGCTTCGACCAACATAGAACCTAGTTCTCATCACCGTTTACACGTTAAAGGTAAAATATCAGAAAACGCACCCTCGCTCTGTCATACACCGACCCGCCGAAATAGCGATTGATCTATTGAGCACAGCCACCGTGGTCAGCGACAGGTTCGTTGAAACGCACACACACCCAGCCGTATCGTCTCTCTCAACCACCACGCTTCATGGACATTATAAACAGGTAAAGAAAAAGAAAACGTTTTTTCAACATGTATGGCGTTAGGCCCTTTGTGAATTAATTTTGGAAAAAATATCTACCACACTCGAAAGGGGGCGTTACCCCGAGTCCTAGGACACCTCCTACACGTCTCTAGCGTTATTGGTTCGTGAGATATCGGCAAAAATCACAAAAAACACGTGTTTACCCCAAAATCGCGTTTCCAATTTTTTTTTTAAAATATAACGAGTGGTCCATAGCAAAGAGGACGTCACTCCGAGTCCTTGGACCCCTCGTTCATGTCTCTAGCATACTTGGTTCGCGAGATATAGCAAAAAGTCTAAAATCACGTTTTTACCCCAAAAAGACCGTGTTTCCAGATTTTCACCTTTTCGACACCTACATTCCCGTAAAGAGCACAACGAGACGAAAAAAACGAATCCAAGCACGCCCTCCTAGCATGGCTCCTTCCATTCCAAGGTCGCAGGGGCTCACAACTTCCTAAGTGAGACAGCTCCCCCACTACCACACTACTGCAGGTTTTCATCCTAGAGACTTGAAATTTATTTTGGGGGTAGAGGGGGTAGGGACCATTGATTTACGTTAAACAATTTTTTTTGTAGAGTTCCTAGTTTCCAAAATATAGGATTTTCAAAATTCGAGTGTTTTCAAAAAAATATAAAAAATAAAAAAGTTTCATTATAGAAAATAAAGGGCATAAAGACCATTCGTTTGAGCTATGGCACAACGTTCTATCATGTTTAGTTTTCAAACTATCACCTAGTTTCAAAAACAAAAATTTTCATTTTTTTTTTTCAAAAGTATAACGAGTGGTCCATAGCAAAGGGGCGTCACCTCAAGTCCTATGAACACCTCATTCGTGAAACTCCGACCATGGGTTCGAGAGAAAAGTCTATTTAAATGTTTCAACTTCGCGCGGCGGCCATGTTGGTTTATTGGGCACAGGAGTGTCAAGTGAAGCAGAACCCGTACTACTCCACTACTTATTAGTGTGTGGCACAGTCTTCTAACCTCAGGACAAGTTCTACAATGTAGCAATATGATCTACGAGCATTACCCATGAGCCCTTACACTCTGTCACTCGACAGCTGATCGTATTAGTGTGTGGTACAGCCTTCTAAACTCAGGACAAGTTCTACAATGTAGCAATATGATCTACGAGCATTACCCATGAGCCCTTGCACTCTGTCACTCAACAGCTGATCGTATTAGTGTGTGGCACAGTCTTCTAAACTCAGGACAAGTTCTACAATGTAGCAATATGATCTACGAGCATTACCAATGAGCCCTTGCACTCTGTCACTCAACAGCTGATCGTATTAGTGTATGGCACAGCCTTCTAAACTCAGGACAAGTTCTACAATGTAGCAATATGATCTACGAGCATTACCCATGAGCCCTTGCGCTCTGTCACTCAACAGCTGATCGTATTAGTGTGTGGCACAGCCTTCTAAACTGAGGACAAGTTCTACAATGTAGCAATATGATCTACGAGCATTACCCATGAGCCCTTGCGCTCTGTCACTCAACAGCTGATCGTATTAGTGCATGGCACAGCTTTCTAAACTCAGGACAAGTTCTACAATGTAGCAATATGATCTACTAGCATTACCCATGAGCTCTTGCGCTCTGTCACTCAACAGCTGATCGTATTAGTGTGTGGCACAGCCTTCTAAACTCAGGACAAGTTCTACAATGTAGCAATATGATCTACGAGCATTACCCATGAGCCCTTGCACTCTGTCACTCAACAGCTGATCGTATTAGTGTGTGGCACAGTCTTCAAATCTCAGGACAAGTTCTACAATGTAGCAGTATGATCTACGAGCATTACCCATGAGCCCTTGCACTCTGTCACTCAACAGCTGATCGTATTAGTGTGTGGCACAGTCTTCTAAACACAGGACAAGTTCTACAATGTAGCAATCTGATCTACGAGCATTACCAATGAGCCCTTGCACTCTGTCACTCAACAACTGATCGAAATAGAGTATGGCACAGCCTTCTAAACTCAGGACAAGTTCCACAATGTAGCAATATGATCTACGAGCATTACCCATGAGCCCTTGCACTCTGTCACTCGACAGCTGATCGTATTAGTGTGTGGCACAGCCTTCTAAACTCAGGACAAGTTCTACAATGTAGCAATATGATCTACGAGCATTACCCATGAACCCTTGCACTCGGTCGCTCAACAGCTGATCGTATTAGTGTGTGGCACAGTCTTCTAACCTCAGGACAAGTTCTACAATGTAGCAATATGATCTACGAGCATTACCCATGAGCCCTTGCACTCTGTGACTCAACAGCTGATCGTCTTAGTGTATGGCACAGCCTTCTAAACTCAGGACAAGTTCTACAATGTAGCAATATGATCTACGAGCATTACCCATGAGCCCTTGCGCTCTGTCACTCAACAGCTGATCGTATTAGTGTGTGGCACAGCCTTCTAAACTCAAGACAAGTTCTACAATGTAGCAATATGATCTACGAGCATTACCCATGAGCCCTTGCACTCTGTGACTCAACAGCTGATCGTCTTAGTGTGTGGCACAGCCGCCTATACTGAGGACAAGTTCTACAGTGTAACACTATGATCTACGAGCATTACCCATGAGCCCTTGCGCTCTGTCACTCAACAGCTGATCGTATTAGTGTATGGCACAGCCTTCTAAACTCAAGACAAGTTCTACAATGTAGCAATATGATCTACGAGCATTACCCATGAGCCCTTGCGCTCTGTCACTCAACAGCTGATCGTATTAGTGTGTGGCACAGTCTTCTAAACTCAGGACAAGTTCTACAATGTAGCAATATGATCTACGAGCATTACCCACGAGCCCTTGCACTCTGTCACTCGACAGCTGATCGTATTAGTGTGTGGCACAGCCTTCTAAACTCAGGACAAGTTCTACAATGTAGCAATATGATCTACGAGCATTACCCATGAGCCCTTGCACTCTGTCACTCAACAGCTGATCGTATTAGTGTGTGGCACAGTCTTCTAAACTCAGGACAAGTTCTACAATGTAGCAATATGATCTACGAGCATTACCCATGAGCCCTTGCACTCTGTCACTCAACAGCTGATCGTATTAGTATATGGCACAGCCTTCTAAACTCAGGACAAGTTCTACAATGTAGCAATATGATCTACGAGCATTACCCATGAGCCCTTGCGCTCTGTCACTCAACAGCTGATCGTATTAGTGTGTGGCACAGCCTTCTAAACTGAGGACAAGTTCTACAATGTAGCAATATGATCTACGAGCATTACCCATGAGCCCTTGCGCTCTGTCACTCAACAGCTGATCGTATTGGTGCATGGCACAGCTTTCTAAACTCAGGACAAGTTCTACAATGTAGCAATATGATCTACTAGCATTACCCATGAGCCCTTGCGATCTGTCACTCAACAGCTGATCATATGTGTGTGTGGCACAGCCGCCTATACTGAGGACAAGTTCTACAATGTAACACTATGATCTACGAGCATTACCCATGAGCCCTTGCGCTCTGTCACTCAACAGCTGATCGTATTAGTGTATGGCACAGCCTTCTAAACTCAAGACAAGTTCTACAATGTAGCAATATGATCTACGAGCATTATCCATGAGCCCTTGCGCTCTGTCACTCAACAGCTGATCGTATTAGTGTGTGGCACAGTCTTCTAAACTCAGGACAAGTTCTACAATGTAGCAATATGATCTACGAGCATTACCCATGAGCCCTTGCACTCTGTCACTCGACAGCTGATCGTATTAGTGTGTGGCACAGCCTTCTAAACTCAGGACAAGTTCTACAATGTAGCAATATGATCTACGAGCATTACCCATGAGCCCTTGCACTCTGTCACTCAACAGCTGATCGTATTAGTGTGTGGCACAGTCTTCTAAACTCAGGACAAGTTCTACAATGTAGCAATATGATCTACGAGCATTACCCATGAGCCCTTGCACTCTGTCACTCAACAGCTGATCGTATTAGTGTATGGCACAGCCTTCTAAACTCAGGACAAGTTCTACAATGTAGCAATATGATCTACGAGCATTACCCATGAGCCCTTGCGCTCTGTCACTCATTAGCTGATCGTATTAGTGTGTGGCACAGCCTTCTAAACTGAGGACAAGTTCTACAATGTAGCAATATGATCTACGAGCATTACCCATGAGCCCTTGCGCTCTGTCACTCAACAGCTGATCGTATTAGTGCATGGCACAGCTTTCTAAACTCAGGACAAGTTCTACAATGTAGCAATATGATCTACTAGCATTACCCATGAGCCCTTGCACTCTGTCACTCAACAGCTGATCGAATTAGAGTATGGCACAGCCTTCTAAACTCAGGACAAGTTCTACAATGTAGCAATATGATCTACGAGCATTACCCATGAGCTCTTGCGCTCTGTCACTCAACAGCTGATCGTATTAGTGTGTGGCACAGCCTTCTAAACTCAGGACAAGTTCTACAATGTAGCAATATGATCTACGAGCATTACCCATGAGCCCTTGCACTCTGTCACTCAACAGCTGATCGTATTAATGTGTGGCACAGTCTTCAAATCTCAGGACAAGTTCTACAATGTAGCAGTATGATCTACGAGCATTACCCATGAGCCCTTGCACTCTGTCACTCAACAGCTGATCGTATTAGTGTGTGGCACAGTCTTCTAAACACAGGACAAGTTCTACAATGTAGCAATCTGATCTACGAGCATTACCAATGAGCCCTTGCACTCTGTCACTCAACAGCTGATCGAAATAGAGTATGGCACAGCCTTCAAAACTCAGGACAAGTTCCACAATGTAGCAATATGATCTACGAGCATTACCCATGAGCCCTTGCGCTCTGTCACTCAACAGCTAATCGTATTAGTGTATGGCACAGCCTTCTAAACTCAGGACAAGTTCTACAATGTAGCAATATGATCTACGAGCATTACCCATGAGCCCTTGCCCTCTGTCACTCAACAGCTGATCGTATTAGTGTGTGGCACAGTCTTCTAAACTCAGGACAAGTTCTACAATGTAGCAATATGATCTACTAGCATTACCCATGAGCCCTTGCACTCTGTCACTCAACAGCTGATCGTACTAGTGTGTGGCACAGTCTTCTAAACTCAAGACAAGTTCTACAATGTAGCAATATGATCTACGAGCATTACCCATGAGCCCTTGCACTCTGTCACTCAACAGCTGATCGTGTTAGTGTGTGGCACAGTCTTCTAACCTCAGGACAAGTTCTACAATGTAGCAATATGATCTACTAGCATTACCCATGAGCCCTTGCACTCTGTCACTCAACAGCTGATCGTATTAGTGTGTGGCACAGTCTTCTAAACTCAGGACAAGTTCTACAATGTAGCAATATGATCTACGAGCATTACCCATGAGCCCTTGCCCTCTGTCACTCAACAGCAGATCGTATTAGTGTGTGGCACAGTCTTCTAAACTCAGGACAAGTTCTACAATGTAGCAATATGATCTACGAGCATTACCCATGAGCCCTCGCGCTCTGTCACTCAACAGCTGATCGTATTAGTGTATGGCACAGCCTTCTAAACTCAGGGCAAGTTCTACAATGTAGCAATATGATCTATGAGCATTACCCATGAGCCCTTGTGCTCTGTCACTCAACAGCTGATCGTATTAGTGTGTGGCACAGCCGCCTATACTGAGGACAAGTTCTACAATGTAACATTATGATCTACGAGCATTACCCATGAGCCCTTGCGCTCTGTCACTCATTAGCTGATCGTATTAGTGTATGGCACAGCCTTCTAAACTCAGGACAAGTTCTACAATGTAGCAATATGATCTACGAGCATTACCCATGAGCCCTTGCGCTCTGTCACTCAACAGCTGATCGTATTAGTGTGTGGCACAGCCTTCTAAACTGAGGACAAGTTCTACAATTTAGCAATATGATCTACGAGCATTACCCATGAGCCCTTGCGCTCTTTCACTCAACAGCTGATCGTATTAGTGTATGGCACAGCCTTCTAAACTCAGGGCAAGTTCTACAATGTAGCAATATGAACTATGAGCATTACCCATGAGCCCTTGCGCTCTGTCACTCAACAGCTGATCGTATTAGTGTGTGGCACAGTCTTCTAAACTCAGGACAAGTTCTACAATGTAACAATATGATCTACGAGCATTACCCATGAGCCCTCGCACTCTGTCACTCAACAGCGGATCGTATTAGTGCATGGCACAGCCTTCTAAACTCAAGACAAGTTCTACAATGTAGCAATATGATCTACGAGCATTACCCATGAGCCCTTGCGCTCTGTCACTCAACAGCTGATCGTATTAGTGTGTGGCACAGCCTTCTAAACTCAGGACAAGTTCTACAATGTAGCAATATGATCTACGAGCATTACCCATGAGCCCTCGCGCTCTGTCACTCAACAGCTGATCGTATTAGTGTATGGCACAGACTTCTAAACTCAGGACAAGTTCTACAATGTAGCAATATGATCTACGAGCATTACCCATGAGCCCTTGCCCTCTGTCACTCAACAGCTGATCGTATTAGTGTGTGGCACAGCCTTCTAAACTCAGGACAAGTTCTACAATGTAGCAATATGATCTGTGAGCATTACCCATGAGCCCTTGCGCTCTGTCACTCAACAGCTGACCGTATTAGTGTGTAGCACAGCCTTCTAAACTCAGGAGAAGTTCTACAATGTAGCAATATGATCTACGAGCATTACCCATGAGCCCTTGAGCTCTGTCACTCAACAGCTGATCGTATTAGTGTGTGGCACAGCCATCTAAACTCAGGACAAGTTCTACAATGTAGCAATATGATGTACGAGCATTACCCATGAGCCCTTGCGCTCTGTCACTCAACAGCTGATCGTATTAGTGTGTGGCACAGTCTTCTAAACTCAGGACAAGTTCTACAATGTAGCAATATGATCTACAAGCATTACCCATGAGCCCTTGCACTCTGTCACTCAACAGTTGATCGTATTAGTGCATGGCACAGTCTTCTAAACTCAGGACAAGTTCTACAATGTAGCAATATGATCTACAAGCATTACCCATGAGCCCTTGCGCTCTGTCACTCAACAGCTGATCGTATTAGTGCGTGGCACAGTCTTCTAAACTCAGGACAAGTTCTACAATGTAGCAATATGATCTACGAGCATTACCCATGAGCCCTTGCGCTCTGCCACTCAACAGCTGATCGTATTAGTGTATGGCACAGCCTTCTAAACTCAGGACAAGTTCTACAATGTAGCAATATGATCTACGAGCATTACCCATGAGCCCTTGTGCTCTGTCACTCAACAGCTGATCGTATTAGTGTGTGGCACAGTCTTCTAAACTCAGGACAAGTTCTACAATGTAGCAATATGATCTACGAGCATTACCCATGAGCCCTTGCACTCTGTCACTCAACAGCTGATCGTATTAGTGTGTGGCACAGCCTTCTAAACTCAGGACAAGTTCTACAATGTAGCAATATGATCTACGAGCATTACCCATGAGCCCTTGCACTCTGTCACTCAACAGCTGATCGTATTAGTGTGTGGCACAGTCTTCTAAACTCAGGACAAGTTCTACAATGTAGCAATATGATCTACGAGCATTACCCATGAGCCCTTGCACTCTGTCACTCAACAGCTGATCGTATTAGTGTATGGCACAGCCTTCTAAACTCAGGACAAGTTCTACAATGTAGCAATATGATCTACGAGCATTACCCATGAGCCCTTGCGCTCTGTCACTCAACAGCTGATCGTATTAGTTCATGGCACAGCCTTCTAAACTCAGGACAAGTACTACAATGTAGCAATATGATCTACGAGCATTACCCATGAGCCCTTGCGCTCTGTTACTCAACAGCTGATCGTATTAGTGTGTGGCACAGTCTTCTAAACTCAGGACAAGTTCTACAATGTAGCAATATGATCTACGAGCATTACCCATGAGCCCTTGCACTCTGTCACTCGACAGCTGATCGTATTAGTGTGTGGCACAGCCTTCTAAATTCAGGACAAGTTCTACAATGTAGCAATATGATCTACGAGCATTACCCATGAGCCCTTGCACTCTGTCACTCAACAGCTGATCGTATTAGTGTGTGGCACAGTCTTCTAAACTCAGGACAAGTTCTACAATGTAGCAATATGATCTACGAGCATTACCCATGAGCCCTTGCACTCTGTCACTCAACAGCTGATCGTATTAGTGTATGGCACAGCCTTCTTAACTCAGGACAAGTTCTACAATGTAGCAATATGATCTACGAGCATTACCCATGAGCCCTTGCGCTCTGTCACTCAACAGCTGATCGTATTAGTGTGTGGCACAGCCTTCTAAACTGAGGACAAGTTCTACAATGTAGCAATATAATCTACGAGCATTACCCATGAGCCTTTGCGCTCTGTCAATCAACAGCTGATCGTATTAGTGCATGGCACAGCTTTCTAAACTCAGGACAAGTTCTACAATGTAGCAATATGATCTACTAGCATTACCCATGAGCCCTTGCACTCTGTCACTCAACAGCTGATCGAATTAGAGTATGGCACAGCCTTCTAATCTCAGGACAAGTTCTACAATGTAGCAATATGATCTACGAGCATTACCCATGAGCCCATGCACTCTGTCACTCGACAGCTGATCGTATTAGTGTGTGGCACAGTCTTCTAAACACAGGACAAGTTCTACAATGTAGCAATATGATCTACGAGCATTACCAATGAGCCCTTGCACTCTGTCACTCAACAGCTGATCGAAATAGAGTATGGCACAGCCTTCTAAACTCAGGACAAGTTCCAAAATGTAGCAATATGATCTACGAGCATTACCCATGAGCCCTTGCGCTCTGTCACTCAACAGCTAATCGTATTAGTGTATGGCACAGCCTTCTAAACTCAGGACAAGTTCTACAATGTAGCAATATGATCTACGAGCATTACCCATGAGCCCTTGCACTCTGTCACTCAACAGCTGATCGTATTAGTGTATGGCACAGCCTTCTAAACTAAGGACAAGTTCTACAATGTAGCAATATGATCAACGAGCATTACCCATGAGCCCTTGCGCTCTGTCACTCAACAGCTGATCGTATTAGTGCATGGCACAGCCTTCTAAACTCAGGACAAGTACTACAGTGTAGCAATATGATCTGCGAGCATTACCCATGAGCCCTTGCGCTCTGTCACTCAACAGCTGATCGTATTAGTGTGTGGCACAGTCTTCTAAACTCAGGACAAGTTCTACAATGTAGCAATATGATCTACGAGCATTACCCATGAGCCCTTGCACTCTGTCACTCGACAGCTGATCGTATTAGTGTGTGGCACAGCCTTCTAAACTCAGGACAAGTTCTACAATGTATCAATATGATCTACGAGCATTACCCATGAACCCTTGCACTCTGTCGCTCAACAGCTGATCGTATTAGTGTGTGGCACAGTCTTCTAACCTCAGGACAAGTTCTACAATGTAGCAATATGATCTACGAGCATTACCCATGAGCCCTTGCACTCTGTGACTCAACAGCTGATCGTATTAGTGTATGGCACAGCCTTCTAAACTCAGGACAAGTTCTACAATGTAGCAATATGATCTACGAGCATTACCCATGAGCCCTTGCGCTCTGTCACTCAACAGCTAATCGTATTAGTGTATGGCACAGCCTTCTAAACTCAGGACAAGTTCTACAATGTAGCAATATGATCTACGAGCATTACCCATGAGCCCTCGCGCTCTGTCACTCAACAGCTGATCGTATTAGTGTATGGCACAGCCTTCTAAACTCAGGGCAAGTTTTACAATGTAACAATATGATCTATGAGCATTACCCATGAGCCCTTGCGCTCTGTCACTCAACAGCTGATCGTATAAGTGTGTGGCACAGCCGCCTATACTGAGGACAAGTTCTACAGTGTAACACTATGATCTACGAGCATTACCCATGAGCCCTTGCGCTCTGTCACTCAACAGCTGATCGTATTAGTGTATGGCACAGCCTTCTAAACTCAAGACAAGTTCTACAATGTAGCAATATGATCTACGAGCATTACCCATGAGCCCTTGCGCTCTGTCACTCAACAGCTGATCGTATTAGTGTGTGGCACAGTCTTCTAAACTCAGGACAAGTTCTACAATGTAGCAATATGATCTACGAGCATTACCCATGAGCCCTTGCACTCTGTCACTCGACAGCTGATCGTATTAGTGTGTGGCACAGCCTTCTAAACTCAGGACAAGTTCTACAATGTAGCAATATGATCTACGAGCATTACCCATGAGCCCTTGCACTCTGTCACTCAACAGCTGATCGTATTAGTGTGTGGCACAGTCTTCTAAACTCAGGACAAGTTCTACAATGTAGCAATATGATCTACGAGCATTACCCATGAGCCCTTGCACTCTGTCACTCAACAGCTGATCGTATTAGTGTATGGCACAGCCTTCTAAACTCAGGACAAGTTCTACAATGTAGCAATATGATCTACGAGCATTACCCATGAGCCCTTGCGCTCTGTCACTCAACAGCTGATCGTATTAGTGTGTGGCACAGCCTTCTAAACTGAGGACAAGTTCTACAATGTAGCAATATGATCTACGAGCATTACCCATGAGCCCTTGCGCTCTGTCACTCAACAGCTGATCGTATTAGTGCATGGCACAGCTTTCTAAACTCAGGACAAGTTCTACAATGTAGCAATATGATCTACTAGCATTACCCATGAGCCCTTGCGCTCTGTCACTCAACAGCTGATCGTATGTGTGTGTGGCACAGCCGCCTATACTGAGGACAAGTTCTACAATGTAACACTATGATCTACGAGCATTACCCATGAGCCCTTGCGCTCTGTCACTCAACAGCTGATCGTATTAGTGTATGGCACAGCCTTCTAAACTCAAGACAAGTTCTACAATGTAGCAATATGATCTACGAGCATTATCCATGAGCCCTTGCGCTCTGTCACTCAACAGCTGATCGTATTAGTGTGTGGCACAGTCTTCTAAACTCAGGACAAGTTCTACAATGTAGCAATATGATCTACGAGCATTACCCATGAGCCCTTGCACTCTGTCACTCGACAGCTGATCGTATTAGTGTGTGGCACAGCCTTCTAAACTCAGGACAAGTTCTACAATGTAGCAATATGATCTACGAGCATTACCCATGATCCCTTGCACTCTGTCACTCAACAGCTGATCGTATTAGTGTGTGGCACAGTCTTCTAAACTCAGGACAAGTTCTACAATGTAGCAATATGATCTACGAGCATTACCCATGAGCCCTTGCACTCTGTCACTCAACAGCTGATCGTATTAGTGTATGGCACAGCCTTCTAAACTCAGGACAAGTTCTACAATGTAGCAATATGATCTACGAGCATTACCCATGAGCCCTTGCGCTCTGTCACTCATTAGCTGATCGTATTAGTGTGTGGCACAGCCTTCTAAACTGAGGACAAGTTCTACAATGTAGCAATATGATCTACGAGCATTACCCATGAGCCCTTGCGCTCTGTCACTCAACAGCTGATCGTATTAGTGCATGGCACAGCTTTCTAAACTCAGGACAAGTTCTACAATGTAGCAATATGATCTACTAGCATTACCCATGAGCCCTTGCACTCTGTCACTCAACAGCTGATCGAATTAGAGTATGGCACAGCCTTCTAAACTCAGGACAAGTTCTACAATGTAGCAATATGATCTACGAGCATTACCCATGAGCCCTTGCGCTCTGTCACTCAACAGCTAATCGTATTAGTGTATGGCACAGCCTTCTAAACTCAGGACAAGTTCTACAATGTAGCAATATGATCTACGAGCATTACCCATGAGCCCTTGCCCTCTGTCACTCAACAGCTGATCGTATTAGTGTGTGGCACAGTCTTCTAAACTCAGGACAAGTTCTACAATGTAGCAATATGATCTACTAGCATTACCCATGAGCCCTTGCACTCTGTCACTCAACAGCTGATCGTATTAGTGTGTGGCACAGTCTTCTAAACTCAAGACAAGTTCTACAATGTAGCAATATGATCTACGAGCATTACCCATGAGCCCTTGCACTCTGTCACTCAACAGCTGATCGTGTTAGTGTGTGGCACAGTCTTCTAACCTCAGGACAAGTTCTACAATGTAGCAATATGATCTACTAGCATTACCCATGAGCCCTTGCACTCTGTCACTCAACAGCTGATCGTATTAGTGTGTGGCACAGTCTTCTAAACTCAAGACAAGTTCTACAATGTAGCAATATGATCTACGAGCATTACCCATGAGCCCTTGCACTCTGTCACTCAACAGCTGATCGTGTTAGTGTGTGGCACAGTCTTCTAACCTCAGGACAAGTTCTACAATGTAGCAATATGATCTACTAGCATTACCCATGAGCCCTTGCACTCTGTCACTCAACAGCTGATCGTATTAGTGTGTGGCACAGTCTTCTAAACTCAGGACAAGTTCTACAATGTAGCAATATGATCTACGAGCATTACCCATGAGCCCTTGCCCTCTGTCACTCAACAGCAGATCGTATTAGTGTGTGGCACAGCCATCTAAACTCAGGACAAGTTCTACAATGTAGCAATATGATCTACGAGCATTACCCATGAGCCCTTGCACTCTGTCACTCGACAGCTGATCGTATTAGTGTGTGGCACAGTCTTCAAATCTCAGGACAAGTTCTACAATGTAGCAGTATGATCTACGAGCATTACCCATGAGCCCTTGCACTCTGTCACTCAACAGCTGATCGTATTAGTGTGTGGCACAGTCTTTTAAACACAGGACAAGTTCTACAATGTAGCAATCTGATCTACGAGCATTACCAATGAGCCCTTGCACTCTGTCACTCAACAACTGATCGAAATAGAGTATGGCACAGCCTTCTAAACTCAGGACAAGTTCCACAATGTAGCAATATGATCTACGAGCATTACCCATGAGCCCTTGCACTCTGTCACTCGACAGCTGATCGTATTAGTGTGTGGCACAGCCTTCTAAACTCAGGACAAGTTCTACAATGTAGCAATATGATCTACGAGCATTACCCATGAACCCTTGCACTCTGTCGCTCAACAGCTGATCGTATTAGTGTGTGGCACAGTCTTCAAATCTCAGGACAAGTTCTACAATGTAGCAGTATGATCTACGAGCATTACCCATGAGCCCTTGCACTCTGTCACTCAACAGCTGATCGTATTAGTGTGTGGCACAGTCTTTTAAACACAGGACAAGTTCTACAATGTAGCAATCTGATCTACGAGCATTACCAATGAGCCCTTGCACTCTGTCACTCAACAACTGATCGAAATAGAGTATGGCACAGCCTTCTAAACTCAGGACAAGTTCCACAATGTAGCAATATGATCTACGAGCATTACCCATGAGCCCTTGCACTCTGTCACTCGACAGCTGATCGTATTAGTGTGTGGCACAGCCTTCTAAACTCAGGACAAGTTCTACAATGTAGCAATATGATCTACGAGCATTACCCATGAACCCTTGCACTCTGTCGCTCAACAGCTGATCGTATTAGTGTGTGGCACAGTCTTCTAACCTCAGGACAAGTTCTACAATGTAGCAATATGATCTACGAGCATTACCCATGAGCCCTTACACTCTGTCACTCGACAGCTGATCGTATTAGTGTGTGGTACAGCCTTCTAAACTCAGGACAAGTTCTACAATGTAGCAATATGATCTACGAGCATTACCCATGAGCCCTTGCACTCTGTCACTCAACAGCTGATCGTATTAGTGTGTGGCACAGTCTTCTAAACTCAGGACAAGTTCTACAATGTAGCAATATGATCTACGAGCATTACCAATGAGCCCTTGCACTCTGTCACTCAACAGCTGATCGTATTAGTGTATGGCACAGCCTTCTAAACTCAGGACAAGTTCTACAATGTAGCAATATGATCTACGAGCATTACCCATGAGCCCTTGCGCTCTGTCACTCAACAGCTGATCGTATTAGTGTGTGGCACAGCCTTCTAAACTGAGGACAAGTTCTACAATGTAGCAATATGATCTACGAGCATTACCCATGAGCCCTTGCGCTCTGTCACTCAACAGCTGATCGTATTAGTGCATGGCACAGCTTTCTAAACTCAGGACAAGTTCTACAATGTAGCAATATGATCTACTAGCATTACCCATGAGCTCTTGCGCTCTGTCACTCAACAGCTGATCGTATTAGTGTGTGGCACAGCCTTCTAAACTCAGGACAAGTTCTACAATGTAGCAATATGATCTACGAGCATTACCCATGAGCCCTTGCACTCTGTCACTCAACAGCTGATCGTATTAGTGTGTGGCACAGTCTTCAAATCTCAGGACAAGTTCTACAATGTAGCAGTATGATCTACGAGCATTACCCATGAGCCCTTGCACTCTGTCACTCAACAGCTGATCGTATTAGTGTGTGGCACAGTCTTCTAAACACAGGACAAGTTCTACAATGTAGCAATCTGATCTACGAGCATTACCAATGAGCCCTTGCACTCTGTCACTCAACAACTGATCGAAATAGAGTATGGCACAGCCTTCTAAACTCAGGACAAGTTCCACAATGTAGCAATATGATCTACGAGCATTACCCATGAGCCCTTGCACTCTGTCACTCGACAGCTGATCGTATTAGTGTGTGGCACAGCCTTCTAAACTCAGGACAAGTTCTACAATGTAGCAATATGATCTACGAGCATTACCCATGAACCCTTGCACTCGGTCGCTCAACAGCTGATCGTATTAGTGTGTGGCACAGTCTTCTAACCTCAGGACAAGTTCTACAATGTAGCAATATGATCTACGAGCATTACCCATGAGCCCTTGCACTCTGTGACTCAACAGCTGATCGTCTTAGTGTATGGCACAGCCTTCTAAACTCAGGACAAGTTCTACAATGTAGCAATATGATCTACGAGCATTACCCATGAGCCCTTGCGCTCTGTCACTCAACAGCTGATCGTATTAGTGTGTGGCACAGCCTTCTAAACTCAAGACAAGTTCTACAATGTAGCAATATGATCTACGAGCATTACCCATGAGCCCTTGCACTCTGTGACTCAACAGCTGATCGTCTTAGTGTGTGGCACAGCCGCCTATACTGAGGACAAGTTCTACAGTGTAACACTATGATCTACGAGCATTACCCATGAGCCCTTGCGCTCTGTCACTCAACAGCTGATCGTATTAGTGTATGGCACAGCCTTCTAAACTCAAGACAAGTTCTACAATGTAGCAATATGATCTACGAGCATTACCCATGAGCCCTTGCGCTCTGTCACTCAACAGCTGATCGTATTAGTGTGTGGCACAGTCTTCTAAACTCAGGACAAGTTCTACAATGTAGCAATATGATCTACGAGCATTACCCACGAGCCCTTGCACTCTGTCACTCGACAGCTGATCGTATTAGTGTGTGGCACAGCCTTCTAAACTCAGGACAAGTTCTACAATGTAGCAATATGATCTACGAGCATTACCCATGAGCCCTTGCACTCTGTCACTCAACAGCTGATCGTATTAGTGTGTGGCACAGTCTTCTAAACTCAGGACAAGTTCTACAATGTAGCAATATGATCTACGAGCATTACCCATGAGCCCTTGCACTCTGTCACTCAACAGCTGATCGTATTAGTATATGGCACAGCCTTCTAAACTCAGGACAAGTTCTACAATGTAGCAATATGATCTACGAGCATTACCCATGAGCCCTTGCGCTCTGTCACTCAACAGCTGATCGTATTAGTGTGTGGCACAGCCTTCTAAACTGAGGACAAGTTCTACAATGTAGCAATATGATCTACGAGCATTACCCATGAGCCCTTGCGCTCTGTCACTCAACAGCTGATCGTATTGGTGCATGGCACAGCTTTCTAAACTCAGGACAAGTTCTACAATGTAGCAATATGATCTACTAGCATTACCCATGAGCCCTTGCGATCTGTCACTCAACAGCTGATCATATGTGTGTGTGGCACAGCCGCCTATACTGAGGACAAGTTCTACAATGTAACACTATGATCTACGAGCATTACCCATGAGCCCTTGCGCTCTGTCACTCAACAGCTGATCGTATTAGTGTATGGCACAGCCTTCTAAACTCAAGACAAGTTCTACAATGTAGCAATATGATCTACGAGCATTATCCATGAGCCCTTGCGCTCTGTCACTCAACAGCTGATCGTATTAGTGTGTGGCACAGTCTTCTAAACTCAGGACAAGTTCTACAATGTAGCAATATGATCTACGAGCATTACCCATGAGCCCTTGCACTCTGTCACTCGACAGCTGATCGTATTAGTGTGTGGCACAGCCTTCTAAACTCAGGACAAGTTCTACAATGTAGCAATATGATCTACGAGCATTACCCATGAGCCCTTGCACTCTGTCACTCAACAGCTGATCGTATTAGTGTGTGGCACAGTCTTCTAAACTCAGGACAAGTTCTACAATGTAGCAATATGATCTACGAGCATTACCCATGAGCCCTTGCACTCTGTCACTCAACAGCTGATCGTATTAGTGTATGGCACAGCCTTCTAAACTCAGGACAAGTTCTACAATGTAGCAATATGATCTACGAGCATTACCCATGAGCCCTTGCGCTCTGTCACTCATTAGCTGATCGTATTAGTGTGTGGCACAGCCTTCTAAACTGAGGACAAGTTCTACAATGTAGCAATATGATCTACGAGCATTACCCATGAGCCCTTGCGCTCTGTCACTCAACAGCTGATCGTATTAGTGCATGGCACAGCTTTCTAAACTCAGGACAAGTTCTACAATGTAGCAATATGATCTACTAGCATTACCCATGAGCCCTTGCACTCTGTCACTCAACAGCTGATCGAATTAGAGTATGGCACAGCCTTCTAAACTCAGGACAAGTTCTACAATGTAGCAATATGATCTACGAGCATTACCCATGAGCTCTTGCGCTCTGTCACTCAACAGCTGATCGTATTAGTGTGTGGCACAGCCTTCTAAACTCAGGACAAGTTCTACAATGTAGCAATATGATCTACGAGCATTACCCATGAGCCCTTGCACTCTGTCACTCAACAGCTGATCGTATTAATATGTGGCACAGTCTTCAAATCTCAGGACAAGTTCTACAATGTAGCAGTATGATCTACGAGCATTACCCATGAGCCCTTGCACTCTGTCACTCAACAGCTGATCGTATTAGTGTGTGGCACAGTCTTCTAAACACAGGACAAGTTCTACAATGTAGCAATCTGATCTACGAGCATTACCAATGAGCCCTTGCACTCTGTCACTCAACAGCTGATCGAAATAGAGTATGGCACAGCCTTCAAAACTCAGGACAAGTTCCACAATGTAGCAATATGATCTACGAGCATTACCCATGAGCCCTTGCGCTCTGTCACTCAACAGCTAATCGTATTAGTGTATGGCACAGCCTTCTAAACTCAGGACAAGTTCTACAATGTAGCAATATGATCTACGAGCATTACCCATGAGCCCTTGCCCTCTGTCACTCAACAGCTGATCGTATTAGTGTGTGGCACAGTCTTCTAAACTCAGGACAAGTTCTACAATGTAGCAATATGATCTACTAGCATTACCCATGAGCCCTTGCACTCTGTCACTCAACAGCTGATCGTACTAGTGTGTGGCACAGTCTTCTAAACTCAAGACAAGTTCTACAATGTAGCAATATGATCTACGAGCATTACCCATGAGCCCTTGCACTCTGTCACTCAACAGCTGATCGTGTTAGTGTGTGGCACAGTCTTCTAACCTCAGGACAAGTTCTACAATGTAGCAATATGATCTACTAGCATTACCCATGAGCCCTTGCACTCTGTCACTCAACAGCTGATCGTATTAGTGTGTGGCACAGTCTTCTAAACTCAGGACAAGTTCTACAATGTAGCAATATGATCTACGAGCATTACCCATGAGCCCTTGCCCTCTGTCACTCAACAGCAGATCGTATTAGTGTGTGGCACAGTCTTCTAAACTCAGGACAAGTTCTACAATGTAGCAATATGATCTACGAGCATTACCCATGAGCCCTCGCGCTCTGTCACTCAACAGCTGATCGTATTAGTGTATGGCACAGCCTTCTAAACTCAGGGCAAGTTCTACAATGTAGCAATATGATCTATGAGCATTACCCATGAGCCCTTGTGCTCTGTCACTCAACAGCTGATCGTATTAGTGTGTGGCACAGCCGCCTATACTGAGGACAAGTTCTACAATGTAACATTATGATCTACGAGCATTACCCATGAGCCCTTGCGCTCTGTCACTCATTAGCTGATCGTATTAGTGTATGGCACAGCCTTCTAAACTCAGGACAAGTTCTACAATGTAGCAATATGATCTACGAGCATTACCCATGAGCCCTTGCGCTCTGTCACTCAACAGCTGATCGTATTAGTGTGTGGCACAGCCTTCTAAACTGAGGACAAGTTCTACAATTTAGCAATATGATCTACGAGCATTACCCATGAGCCCTTGCGCTCTTTCACTCAACAGCTGATCGTATTAGTGTATGGCACAGCCTTCTAAACTCAGGGCAAGTTCTACAATGTAGCAATATGATCTATGAGCATTACCCATGAGCCCTTGCGCTCTGTCACTCAACAGCTGATCGTATTAGTGTGTGGCACAGTCTTCTAAACTCAGGACAAGTTCTACAATGTAACAATATGATCTACGAGCATTACCCATGAGCCCTCGCACTCTGTCACTCAACAGCGGATCGTATTAGTGCATGGCACAGCCTTCTAAACTCAAGACAAGTTCTACAATGTAGCAATATGATCTACGAGCATTACCCATGAGCCCTTGCGCTCTGTCACTCAACAGCTGATCGTATTAGTGTGTGGCACAGCCTTCTAAACTCAGGACAAGTTCTACAATGTAGCAATATGATCTACGAGCATTACCCATGAGCCCTCGCGCTCTGTCACTCAACAGCTGATCGTATTAGTGTATGGCACAGACTTCTAAACTCAGGACAAGTTCTACAATGTAGCAATATGATCTACGAGCATTACCCATGAGCCCTTGCCCTCTGTCACTCAACAGCTGATCGTATTAGTGTGTGGCACAGCCTTCTAAACTCAGGACAAGTTCTACAATGTAGCAATATGATCTGTGAGCATTACCCATGAGCCCTTGCGCTCTGTCACTCAACAGCTGACCGTATTAGTGTGTAGCACAGCCTTCTAAACTCAGGAGAAGTTCTACAATGTAGCAATATGATCTACGAGCATTACCCATGAGCCCTTGAGCTCTGTCACTCAACAGCTGATCGTATTAGTGTGTGGCACAGCCATCTAAACTCAGGACAAGTTCTACAATGTAGCAATATGATGTACGAGCATTACCCATGAGCCCTTGCGCTCTGTCACTCAACAGCTGATCGTATTAGTGTGTGGCACAGTCTTCTAAACTCAGGACAAGTTCTACAATGTAGCAATATGATCTACAAGCATTACCCATGAGCCCTTGCACTCTGTCACTCAACAGTTGATCGTATTAGTGCATGGCACAGTCTTCTAAACTCAGGACAAGTTCTACAATGTAGCAATATGATCTACAAGCATTACCCATGAGCCCTTGCGCTCTGTCACTCAACAGCTGATCGTATTAGTGCGTGGCACAGTCTTCTAAACTCAGGACAAGTTCTACAATGTAGCAATATGATCTACGAGCATTACCCATGAGCCCTTGCGCTCTGCCACTCAACAGCTGATCGTATTAGTGTATGGCACAGCCTTCTAAACTCAGGACAAGTTCTACAATGTAGCAATATGATCTACGAGCATTACCCATGAGCCCTTGTGCTCTGTCACTCAACAGCTGATCGTATTAGTGTGTGGCACAGTCTTCTAAACTCAGGACAAGTTCTACAATGTAGCAATATGATCTACGAGCATTACCCATGAGCCCTTGCACTCTGTCACTCAACAGCTGATCGTATTAGTGTGTGGCACAGCCTTCTAAACTCAGGACAAGTTCTACAATGTAGCAATATGATCTACGAGCATTACCCATGAGCCCTTGCACTCTGTCACTCAACAGCTGATCGTATTAGTGTGTGGCACAGTCTTCTAAACTCAGGACAAGTTCTACAATGTAGCAATATGATCTACGAGCATTACCCATGAGCCCTTGCACTCTGTCACTCAACAGCTGATCGTATTAGTGTATGGCACAGCCTTCTAAACTCAGGACAAGTTCTACAATGTAGCAATATGATCTACGAGCATTACCCATGAGCCCTTGCGCTCTGTCACTCAACAGCTGATCGTATTAGTTCATGGCACAGCCTTCTAAACTCAGGACAAGTACTACAATGTAGCAATATGATCTACGAGCATTACCCATGAGCCCTTGCGCTCTGTTACTCAACAGCTGATCGTATTAGTGTGTGGCACAGTCTTCTAAACTCAGGACAAGTTCTACAATGTAGCAATATGATCTACGAGCATTACCCATGAGCCCTTGCACTCTGTCACTCGACAGCTGATCGTATTAGTGTGTGGCACAGCCTTCTAAATTCAGGACAAGTTCTACAATGTAGCAATATGATCTACGAGCATTACCCATGAGCCCTTGCACTCTGTCACTCAACAGCTGATCGTATTAGTGTGTGGCACAGTCTTCTAAACTCAGGACAAGTTCTACAATGTAGCAATATGATCTACGAGCATTACCCATGAGCCCTTGCACTCTGTCACTCAACAGCTGATCGTATTAGTGTATGGCACAGCCTTCTTAACTCAGGACAAGTTCTACAATGTAGCAATATGATCTACGAGCATTACCCATGAGCCCTTGCGCTCTGTCACTCAACAGCTGATCGTATTAGTGTGTGGCACAGCCTTCTAAACTGAGGACAAGTTCTACAATGTAGCAATATAATCTACGAGCATTACCCATGAGCCTTTGCGCTCTGTCAATCAACAGCTGATCGTATTAGTGCATGGCACAGCTTTCTAAACTCAGGACAAGTTCTACAATGTAGCAATATGATCTACTAGCATTACCCATGAGCCCTTGCACTCTGTCACTCAACAGCTGATCGAATTAGAGTATGGCACAGCCTTCTAATCTCAGGACAAGTTCTACAATGTAGCAATATGATCTACGAGCATTACCCATGAGCCCATGCACTCTGTCACTCGACAGCTGATCGTATTAGTGTGTGGCACAGTCTTATAAACACAGGACAAGTTCTACAATGTAGCAATATGATCTACGAGCATTACCAATGAGCCCTTGCACTCTGTCACTCAACAGCTGATCGAAATAGAGTATGGCACAGCCTTCTAAACTCAGGACAAGTTCCAAAATGTAGCAATATGATCTACGAGCATTACCCATGAGCCCTTGCGCTCTGTCACTCAACAGCTAATCGTATTAGTGTATGGCACAGCCTTCTAAACTCAGGACAAGTTCTACAATGTAGCAATATGATCTACGAGCATTACCCATGAGCCCTTGCACTCTGTCACTCAACAGCTGATCGTATTAGTGTATGGCACAGCCTTCTAAACTAAGGACAAGTTCTACAATGTAGCAATATGATCAACGAGCATTACCCATGAGCCCTTGCGCTCTGTCACTCAACAGCTGATCGTATTAGTGCATGGCACAGCCTTCTAAACTCAGGACAAGTACTACAGTGTAGCAATATGATCTGCGAGCATTACCCATGAGCCCTTGCGCTCTGTCACTCAACAGCTGATCGTATTAGTGTGTGGCACAGTCTTCTAAACTCAGGACAAGTTCTACAATGTAGCAATATGATCTACGAGCATTACCCATGAGCCCTTGCACTCTGTCACTCGACAGCTGATCGTATTAGTGTGTGGCACAGCCTTCTAAACTCAGGACAAGTTCTACAATGTATCAATATGATCTACGAGCATTACCCATGAACCCTTGCACTCTGTCGCTCAACAGCTGATCGTATTAGTGTGTGGCACAGTCTTCTAACCTCAGGACAAGTTCTACAATGTAGCAATATGATCTACGAGCATTACCCATGAGCCCTTGCACTCTGTGACTCAACAGCTGATCGTATTAGTGTATGGCACAGCCTTCTAAACTCAGGACAAGTTCTACAATGTAGCAATATGATCTACGAGCATTACCCATGAGCCCTTGCGCTCTGTCACTCAACAGCTAATCGTATTAGTGTATGGCACAGCCTTCTAAACTCAGGACAAGTTCTACAATGTAGCAATATGATCTACGAGCATTACCCATGAGCCCTCGCGCTCTGTCACTCAACAGCTGATCGTATTAGTGTATGGCACAGCCTTCTAAACTCAGGGCAAGTTTTACAATGTAACAATATGATCTATGAGCATTACCCATGAGCCCTTGCGCTCTGTCACTCAACAGCTGATCGTATAAGTGTGTGGCACAGCCGCCTATACTGAGGACAAGTTCTACAGTGTAACACTATGATCTACGAGCATTACCCATGAGCCCTTGCGCTCTGTCACTCAACAGCTGATCGTATTAGTGTATGGCACAGCCTTCTAAACTCAAGACAAGTTCTACAATGTAGCAATATGATCTACGAGCATTACCCATGAGCCCTTGCGCTCTGTCACTCAACAGCTGATCGTATTAGTGTGTGGCACAGTCTTCTAAACTCAGGACAAGTTCTACAATGTAGCAATATGATCTACGAGCATTACCCATGAGCCCTTGCACTCTGTCACTCGACAGCTGATCGTATTAGTGTGTGGCACAGCCTTCTAAACTCAGGACAAGTTCTACAATGTAGCAATATGATCTACGAGCATTACCCATGAGCCCTTGCACTCTGTCACTCAACAGCTGATCGTATTAGTGTGTGGCACAGTCTTCTAAACTCAGGACAAGTTCTACAATGTAGCAATATGATCTACGAGCATTACCCATGAGCCCTTGCACTCTGTCACTCAACAGCTGATCGTATTAGTGTATGGCACAGCCTTCTAAACTCAGGACAAGTTCTACAATGTAGCAATATGATCTACGAGCATTACCCATGAGCCCTTGCGCTCTGTCACTCAACAGCTGATCGTATTAGTGTGTGGCACAGCCTTCTAAACTGAGGACAAGTTCTACAATGTAGCAATATGATCTACGAGCATTACCCATGAGCCCTTGCGCTCTGTCACTCAACAGCTGATCGTATTAGTGCATGGCACAGCTTTCTAAACTCAGGACAAGTTCTACAATGTAGCAATATGATCTACTAGCATTACCCATGAGCCCTTGCGCTCTGTCACTCAACAGCTGATCGTATGTGTGTGTGGCACAGCCGCCTATACTGAGGACAAGTTCTACAATGTAACACTATGATCTACGAGCATTACCCATGAGCCCTTGCGCTCTGTCACTCAACAGCTGATCGTATTAGTGTATGGCACAGCCTTCTAAACTCAAGACAAGTTCTACAATGTAGCAATATGATCTACGAGCATTATCCATGAGCCCTTGCGCTCTGTCACTCAACAGCTGATCGTATTAGTGTGTGGCACAGTCTTCTAAACTCAGGACAAGTTCTACAATGTAGCAATATGATCTACGAGCATTACCCATGAGCCCTTGCACTCTGTCACTCGACAGCTGATCGTATTAGTGTGTGGCACAGCCTTCTAAACTCAGGACAAGTTCTACAATGTAGCAATATGATCTACGAGCATTACCCATGATCCCTTGCACTCTGTCACTCAACAGCTGATCGTATTAGTGTGTGGCACAGTCTTCTAAACTCAGGACAAGTTCTACAATGTAGCAATATGATCTACGAGCATTACCCATGAGCCCTTGCACTCTGTCACTCAACAGCTGATCGTATTAGTGTATGGCACAGCCTTCTAAACTCAGGACAAGTTCTACAATGTAGCAATATGATCTACGAGCATTACCCATGAGCCCTTGCGCTCTGTCACTCATTAGCTGATCGTATTAGTGTGTGGCACAGCCTTCTAAACTGAGGACAAGTTCTACAATGTAGCAATATGATCTACGAGCATTACCCATGAGCCCTTGCGCTCTGTCACTCAACAGCTGATCGTATTAGTGCATGGCACAGCTTTCTAAACTCAGGACAAGTTCTACAATGTAGCAATATGATCTACTAGCATTACCCATGAGCCCTTGCACTCTGTCACTCAACAGCTGATCGAATTAGAGTATGGCACAGCCTTCTAAACTCAGGACAAGTTCTACAATGTAGCAATATGATCTACGAGCATTACCCATGAGCTCTTGCGCTCTGTCACTCAACAGCTGATCGTATTAGTGTGTGGCACAGCCTTCTAAACTCAGGACAAGTTCTACAATGTAGCAATATGATCTACGAGCATTACCCATGAGCCCTTGCACTCTGTCACTCAACAGCTGATCGTATTAGTGTGTGGCACAGTCTTCAAATCTCAGGACAAGTTCTACAATGTAGCAGTATGATCTACGAGCATTACCCATGAGCCCTTGCACTCTGTCACTCAACAGCTGATCGTATTAGTGTGTGGCACAGTCTTCTAAACACAGGACAAGTTCTACAATGTAGCAATCTGATCTACGAGCATTACCAATGAGCCCTTGCACTCTGTCACTCAACAACTGATCGAAATAGAGTATGGCACAGCCTTCTAAACTCAGGACAAGTTCCACAATGTAGCAATATGATCTACGAGCATTACCCATGAGCCCTTGCGCTCTGTCACTCAACAGCTAATCGTATTAGTGTATGGCACAGCCTTCTAAACTCAGGACAAGTTCTACAATGTAGCAATATGATCTACGAGCATTACCCATGAGCCCTTGCCCTCTGTCACTCAACAGCTGATCGTATTAGTGTGTGGCACAGTCTTCTAAACTCAGGACAAGTTCTACAATGTAGCAATATGATCTACTAGCATTACCCATGAGCCCTTGCACTCTGTCACTCAACAGCTGATCGTATTAGTGTGTGGCACAGTCTTCTAAACTCAAGACAAGTTCTACAATGTAGCAATATGATCTACGAGCATTACCCATGAGCCCTTGCACTCTGTCACTCAACAGCTGATCGTGTTAGTGTGTGGCACAGTCTTCTAACCTCAGGACAAGTTCTACAATGTAGCAATATGATCTACTAGCATTACCCATGAGCCCTTGCACTCTGTCACTCAACAGCTGATCGTATTAGTGTGTGGCACAGTCTTCTAAACTCAAGACAAGTTCTACAATGTAGCAATATGATCTACGAGCATTACCCATGAGCCCTTGCACTCTGTCACTCAACAGCTGATCGTGTTAGTGTGTGGCACAGTCTTCTAACCTCAGGACAAGTCCTACAATGTAGCAATATGATCTACTAGCATTACCCATGAGCCCTTGCACTCTGTCACTCAACAGCTGATCGTATTAGTGTGTGGCACAGTCTTCTAAACTCAGGACAAGTTCTACAATGTAGCAATATGATCTACGAGCATTACCCATGAGCCCTTGCCCTCTGTCACTCAACAGCAGATCGTATTAGTGTGTGGCACAGCCATCTAAACTCAGGACAAGTTCTACAATGTAGCAATATGATCTACGAGCATTACCCATGAGCCCTTGCACTCTGTCACTCGACAGCTGATCGTATTAGTGTGTGGCACAGCCTTCTAAATTCAGGACAAGTTCTACAATGTAGCAATATGATCTACGAGCATTACCCATGAGCCCTTGCACTCTGTCACTCAACAGCTGATCGTATTAGTGTGTGGCACAGTCTTCTAAACTCAGGACAAGTTCTACAATGTAGCAATATGATCTACGAGCATTACCCATGAGCCCTTGCACTCTGTCACTCAACAGCTGATCGTATTAGTGTATGGCACAGCCTTCTTAACTCAGGACAAGTTCTACAATGTAGCAATATGATCTACGAGCATTACCCATGAGCCCTTGCGCTCTGTCACTCAACAGCTGATCGTATTAGTGTGTGGCACAGCCTTCTAAACTGAGGACAAGTTCTACAATGTAGCAATATAATCTACGAGCATTACCCATGAGCCTTTGCGCTCTGTCAATCAACAGCTGATCGTATTAGTGCATGGCACAGCTTTCTAAACTCAGGACAAGTTCTACAATGTAGCAATATGATCTACTAGCATTACCCATGAGCCCTTGCACTCTGTCACTCAACAGCTGATCGAATTAGAGTATGGCACAGCCTTCTAATCTCAGGACAAGTTCTACAATGTAGCAATATGATCTACGAGCATTACCCATGAGCCCATGCACTCTGTCACTCGACAGCTGATCGTATTAGTGTGTGGCACAGTCTTCTAAACACAGGACAAGTTCTACAATGTAGCAATATGATCTACAAGCATTACCAATGAGCCCTTGCACTCTGTCACTCAACAGCTGATCGAAATAGAGTATGGCACAGCCTTCTAAACTCAGGACAAGTTCCAAAATGTAGCAATATGATCTACGAGCATTACCCATGAGCCCTTGCGCTCTGTCACTCAACAGCTAATCGTATTAGTGTATGGCACAGCCTTCTAAACTCAGGACAAGTTCTACAATGTAGCAATATGATCTACGAGCATTACCCATGAGCCCTTGCACTCTGTCACTCAACAGCTGATCGTATTAGTGTATGGCACAGCCTTCTAAACTAAGGACAAGTTCTACAATGTAGCAATATGATCAACGAGCATTACCCATGAGCCCTTGCGCTCTGTCACTCAACAGCTGATCGTATTAGTGCATGGCACAGCCTTCTAAACTCAGGACAAGTACTACAGTGTAGCAATATGATCTGCGAGCATTACCCATGAGCCCTTGCGCTCTGTCACTCAACAGCTGATCGTATTAGTGTGTGGCACAGTCTTCTAAACTCAGGACAAGTTCTACAATGTAGCAATATGATCTACGAGCATTACCCATGAGCCCTTGCACTCTGTCACTCGACAGCTGATCGTATTAGTGTGTGGCACAGCCTTCTAAACTCAGGACAAGTTCTACAATGTATCAATATGATCTACGAGCATTACCCATGAACCCTTGCACTCTGTCGCTCAACAGCTGATCGTATTAGTGTGTGGCACAGTCTTCTAACCTCAGGACAAGTTCTACAATGTAGCAATATGATCTACGAGCATTACCCATGAGCCCTTGCACTCTGTGACTCAACAGCTGATCGTATTAGTGTATGGCACAGCCTTCTAAACTCAGGACAAGTTCTACAATGTAGCAATATGATCTACGAGCATTACCCATGAGCCCTTGCGCTCTGTCACTCAACAGCTAATCGAATTAGTGTATGGCACAGCCTTCTAAACTCAGGACAAGTTCTACAATGTAGCAATATGATCTACGAGCATTACCCATGAGCCCTCGCGCTCTGTCACTCAACAGCTGATCGTATTAGTGTATGGCACAGCCTTCTAAACTCAGGGCAAGTTTTACAATGTAACAATATGATCTATGAGCATTACCCATGAGCCCTTGCGCTCTGTCACTCAACAGCTGATCGTATAAGTGTGTGGCACAGCCGCCTATACTGAGGACAAGTTCTACAGTGTAACACTATGATCTACGAGCATTACCCATGAGCCCTTGCGCTCTGTCACTCAACAGCTGATCGTATTAGTGTATGGCACAGCCTTCTAAACTCAAGACAAGTTCTACAATGTAGCAATATGATCTACGAGCATTACCCATGAGCCCTTGCGCTCTGTCACTCAACAGCTGATCGTATTAGTGTGTGGCACAGTCTTCTAAACTCAAGACATGTTCTACAATGTAGCAATATGATCTACGAGCATTACCCATGAGCCCTTGCACTCTGTCACTCGACAGCTGATCGTATTAGTGTGTGGCACAGCCTTCTAAACTCAGGACAAGTTCTACAATGTAGCAATATGATCTACGAGCATTACCCATGAGCCCTTGCACTCTGTCACTCAACAGCTGATCGTATTAGTGTGTGGCACAGTCTTCTAAACTCAGGACAAGTTCTACAATGTAGCAATATGATCTACGAGCATTACCCATGAGCCCTTGCACTCTGTCACTCAACAGCTGATCGTATTAGTGTATGGCACAGCCTTCTAAACTCAGGACAAGTTCTACAATGTAGCAATATGATCTACGAGCATTACCCATGAGCCCTTGCGCTCTGTCACTCAACAGCTGATCGTATTAGTGTGTGGCACAGCCTTCTAAACTGAGGACAAGTTCTACAATGTAGCAATATGATCTACGAGCATTACCCATGAGCCCTTGCGCTCTGTCACTCAACAGCTGATCGTATTAGTGCATGGCACAGCTTTCTAAACTCAGGACAAGTTCTACAATGTAGCAATATGATCTACTAGCATTACCCATGAGCCCTTGCGCTCTGTCACTCAACAGCTGATCGTATGTGTGTGTGGCACAGCCGCCTATACTGAGGACAAGTTCTACAATGTAACACTATGATCTACGAGCATTACCCATGAGCCCTTGCGCTCTGTCACTCAACAGCTGATCGTATTAGTGTATGGCACAGCCTTCTAAACTCAAGACAAGTTCTACAATGTAGCAATATGATCTACGAGCATTATCCATGAGCCCTTGCGCTCTGTCACTCAACAGCTGATCGTATTAGTGTGTGGCACAGTCTTCTAAACTCAGGACAAGTTCTACAATGTAGCAATATGATCTACGAGCATTACCCATGAGCCCTTGCACTCTGTCACTCGACAGCTGATCGTATTAGTGTGTGGCACAGCCTTCTAAACTCAGGACAAGTTCTACAATGTAGCAATATGATCTACGAGCATTACCCATGAGCCCTTGCACTCTGTCACTCAACAGCTGATCGTATTAGTGTGTGGCACAGTCTTCTAAACTCAGGACAAGTTCTACAATGTAGCAATATGATCTACGAGCATTACCCATGAGCCCTTGCACTCTGTCACTCAACAGCTGATCGTATTAGTGTATGGCACAGCCTTCTAAACTCAGGACAAGTTCTACAATGTAGCAATATGATCTACGAGCATTACCCATGAGCCCTTGCGCTCTGTCACTCATTAGCTGATCGTATTAGTGTGTGGCACAGCCTTCTAAACTGAGGACAAGTTCTACAATGTAGCAATATGATCTACGAGCATTACCCATGAGCCCTTGCGCTCTGTCACTCAACAGCTGATCGTATTAGTGCATGGCACAGCTTTCTAAACTCAGGACAAGTTCTACAATGTAGCAATATGATCTACTAGCATTACCCATGAGCCCTTGCACTCTGTCACTCAACAGCTGATCGAATTAGAGTATGGCACAGCCTTCTAAACTCAGGACAAGTTCTACAATGTAGCAATATGATCTACGAGCATTACCCATGAGCTCTTGCGCTCTGTCACTCAACAGCTGATCGTATTAGTGTGTGGCACAGCCTTCTAAACTCAGGACAAGTTCTACAATGTAGCAATATGATCTACGAGCATTACCCATGAGCCCTTGCACTCTGTCACTCAACAGCTGATCGTATTAGTGTGTGGCACAGTCTTCAAATCTCAGGACAAGTTCTACAATGTAGCAGTATGATCTACGAGCATTACCCATGAGCCCTTGCACTCTGTCACTCAACAGCTGATCGTATTAGTGTGTGGCACAGTCTTCTAAACACAGGACAAGTTCTACAATGTAGCAATCTGATCTACGAGCATTACCAATGAGCCCTTGCACTCTGTCACTCAACAACTGATCGAAATAGAGTATGGCACAGCCTTCTAAACTCAGGACAAGTTCCACAATGTAGCAATATGATCTACGAGCATTACCCATGAGCCCTTGCGCTCTGTCACTCAACAGCTAATCGTATTAGTGTATGGCACAGCCTTCTAAACTCAGGACAAGTTCTACAATGTAGCAATATGATCTACGAGCATTACCCATGAGCCCTTGCCCTCTGTCACTCAACAGCTGATCGTATTAGTGTGTGGCACAGTCTTCTAAACTCCGGACAAGTTCTACAATGTAGCAATATGATCTACTAGCATTACCCATGAGCCCTTGCACTCTGTCACTCAACAGCTGATCGTATTAGTGTGTGGCACAGTCTTCTAAACTCAAGACAAGTTCTACAATGTAGCAATATGATCTACGAGCATTACCCATGAGCCCTTGCACTCTGTCACTCAACAGCTGATCGTGTTAGTGTGTGGCACAGTCTTCTAACCTCAGGACAAGTTCTACAATGTAGCAATATGATCTACTAGCATTACCCATGAGCCCTTGCACTCTGTCACTCAACAGCTGATCGTATTAGTGTGTGGCACAGTCTTCTAAACTCAGGACAAGTTCTACAATGTAGCAATATGATCTACGAGCATTACCCATGAGCCCTTGCCCTCTGTCACTCAACAGCAGATCGTATTAGTGTGTGGCACAGTCTTCTAAACTCAGGACAAGTTCTACAATGTAGCAATATGATCTACGAGCATTACCCATGAGCCCTCGCGCACTGTCACTCAACAGCTGATCGTATTAGTGTATGGCACAGCCTTCTAAACTCAGGGCAAGTTCTATAATGTAGCAATATGATCTATGAGCATTACCCATGAGCCCTTGTGCTCTGTCACTCAACAGCTGATCGTATTAGTGTGTGGCACAGCCGCCTATACTGAGGACAAGTTCTACAATGTAACACTATGATCTACGAGCATTACCCATGAGCCCTTGCGCTCTGTCACTCAACAGCTGATCGTATTAGTGTATGGCACAGCCTTCTAAACTCAGGACAAGTTCTGCAATGTAGCAATATGATCTACGAGCATTACCCATGAGCCCTTGCGCTCTGTCACTCAACAGCTGATCGTATTAGTGTGTGGCACAGCCTTCTAAACTGAGGACAAGTTCTACAATTTAGCAATATGATCTACGAGCATTACCCATGAGCCCTTGCGCTCTGTCACTCAACAGCTGATCGTATTAGTGTATGGCACAGCCTTCTAAACTCAGGGCAAGTTCTACAATGTAGCAATATGATCTATGAGCATTACCCATGAGCCCTTGCGCTCTGTCACTCAACAGCTGATCGTATTAGTGTGTGGCACAGTCTTCTAAACTCAGGACAAGTTCTACAATGTAACAATATGATCTACGAGCATTACCCATGAGCCCTCGCACTCTGTCACTCAACAGCGGATCGTATTAGTGCATGGCACAGCCTTCTAAACTCAAGACAAGTTCTACAATGTAGCAATATGATCTACGAGCATTACCCATGAGCCCTTGCGCTCTGTCACTCAACAGCTGATCGTATTAGTGTGTGGCACAGCCTTCTAAACTCAGGACAAGTTCTACAATGTAGCAATATGATCTACGAGCATTACCCATGAGCCCTCGCGCTCTGTCACTCAACAGCTGATCGTATTAGTGTGTGGCACAGTCTTCTAAACTCAGGACAAGTTCTACAATGTAGCAATATGATCTACGAGCATTACCCATGAGCCCTTGCGCTCTGTCACTCAACAGCTGATCGAATTAGTGTGTGGCACAGCCTTCTAAACTCAAGACAAGTTCTACAATGTAGCAATATGATCTACGGGCATTACCCATGAGACCTTGCACTCTGTCACTCAACAGCTGATCGTATTAGTGTATGGCACAGCCTTCTATACTGAGGACAAGTTCTACAATGTAGCACTATGATCTTCGAGCATTACCCATGAGCCCTTGCGCTCTGTCACTCAACAGCTGATCGTATTAGTGTATGGCACAGCCTTCTAAACTCAGGACAAGTTCTACAATGTAGCAATATGATCTACGAGCATTACCCATGAGCCCTTGCGCTCTGTCACTCAACAGCTGATCGTATTAGTGTATGGCACAGCCTTCTAAACTCAGGACAAGTTCTACAATGTAGCCATATGATCTACGAGCATTACCCATGAGCCCTTGCGCTCTGTCCCTCAACAGCTGATCGTATTAGTGCATGGCACAGCCTTCTAAACTCAGGACAAGTTCTAAAATGTAGCAATATGATCTACGAGCATTACCCATGAGCCCTTGCGCTCTGTCACTCAACAGCTGATCGTATTAGTGTGTGGCACAGCCTTCTAAACTGAGGACAAGTTCTACAATGTAGCAATATGATCTACGAGCATTACCCATTAGCCCTTGCGCTCTGTCACTCAACAGCTGATCGTATTAGTTTGTGGCAGCCTGCTAAACTCAGGACTAGTTCTACAATGTAGCAATATGATCTACGAGCATTACCCATGAGCCCTTGGGCTCTGCCACTCAACAGCTGATCGTATTAGTGTGAGGCACAGCCTTCTAAACTCAGGACAAGATCTACAATGTAGCAATATGATCTACGAGCATTACCCATGAGCCCTTGCGCTCTGTCACTCAACAGCTGATCGTATTAGTGTGTGGCAGCCTGCTAAACTCAGGACTAGTTCTACAATGTAGCAATATGATCTACGAGCATTACCCATGAGCCCTTGGGCTCTGCCACTCAACAGCTGATCGTATTAGTGTGAGGCACAGCCATCTAAACTGAGGACTAGTTCTACACTGCTGGAATACGATCCACGAGCATTACCTATTACTCGGGCACGTTTTCTCGAGTGACAATGATGCCTCTGTTCGGGTTATAGTCCCAAAGTCTGTCACAGCTCATTGTGACGTGTGTCATTGAGATGCAGAGAATAGGCGAGGGCTGCGGCAAGAGACCACTTGGACGCCATCTGTATGCAGAATACATTACTTTTAATGGCGGCCGGAAACAATCGCAAGTAGCAGAGAGAATACTCGTTAATTTGATTTAGAAATTAAACTGCTTCATGCAGTTCCATTAGGTGACTGCTTTAGGCACTAATGGAGTTTGCTGGCGAATAATATTCCGCTATGACTTTTATTTTCCAGCGCAAAACGACCGGGAGTTGTTTTATTCCAACAGAAATGACATACCTAATTTACTTTCCAATTTCTGCTCTCCAACCAAGTAATAGAGCCTCGCTAACAGAATATTTAAGTGAATACCCGTATTTCTGGCGTAGGTTATGATATTAACCAATCACGGCCACGGTGGGTGAGTGGTTATCGTGTCGTACTACCAACCCCAAGCTTGCAGGTTCGCTCATGGCGACAAAAATCATGACACGCATTTCATACGTTGTTGGCATGTTAAAGAACCCATTTGAATTGAGTAGGCCGTGTTCATAATGGCAAAATTAATCTTGAGATTTTCCGCCAACAGTAAAAAGTTCCTCCATTCTCTACTAGAAAGCGCTCTAGTGTCGAGTAGCTTAGATACCTAACCTCCTTGAATTTCATACCGCTCCAAGGAACAACACAATTCGACATGCAAGCTGTCCTCTGGGCGTCAAATAACAAAGCTTGCACTGGGCAACCGAGGCCATACGATAATATAATAGTACATTATGCAACTAGCCTCTAATGGCAATAATTAAGACACGAGTATGTTTATAAAACGAGCGTATGCGAGTTTATAATATCCATTCGAGTATCTTAATTACCATTATAGGCGAGTTGCATACGACTGTTTATGTTCGACGATAATTATTATAACTATTTTATATTCGAACATAAATATTCATAAATATCTGTCGAGATTTCGCCAGTTTTGTGTACTGAACAGAGCCCATGGGACGCAGAGAATGCCTTGTATTTGACCATGGCCACCTCGATTGCCCTACTATGACGCGAGGCCAGGCAGTGAAATTTAAATTAGAAAGCCGTGGAATTCAGCGCATCTAGTTATCTAATTGGTCAAACAACTGTTTCTTGAGCTCTGATTGGTGGGAGAAACTGTTTCATAATGAGAAATAGTGTTATAATGAGCCTCATTATACTACAGTTTTCTGACATATAATAGGCAGGGTCGAACATAAATATTAATATACGGCCATGATTCAGACAAAATATGTTATCTCGGAGTTTATGAAGTTATCTCTCAGGAAACATCACCTGGACCAACGTCTGTTCTATTCTCCAGGTGCCAGCTTTTGAGGTCTCGGGGTAGCCTACGTATTGAGAGCCTGGGTTCGATTGCCGGCTCTGGCAACAAGTTCAATTCTGGTCTGAGGAATGGAATGGTGTGCACTCAGGCTCATGAGGAAAGACTGAGAAGGTATGGGTTCGATTCCCACGTCAGCTGTCCTAAGAGAGATTTTTCGTCGTTTCAAGCAAATGCCGGGATGGTTCCGAACTTACGGCCACGGTCGCATCCTTCCAAATCCTAGTCTCAATTACAAATATGGACACTATCACAGTCACCAGAATGATACAGGTTAGCAGCCAGATTGCACACTAGGGGCTGCATGACCCAACCGCGTATATCCTGTAGCGCCTCATTACACAAGCTTGTAGTTGTCGCTTTTCTGTTGGTAAACATGAGTGTTTTGGCGGGAGCACACTGGGTTGTCGCTTTTCTGTTGGTAAACACGAGTGTTTTGGCGGGAGCACACTGGGTTGTCGCCTTTCTGTTGGTAAACACGAGTGTTTTGGCGGGAGCACACTGGGTTGTCGCCTTTCTGTTGGTAAACACGAGTGTTTTGGCGGGAGCACACTGGGTTGTCGCCTTTCTGTTGGTAAACACGAGTGTTTTGGCGGGAGCACACTGGGTTGTCGCCTTTCTGTTGGTAAACACGAGTGTTTTGGCGGGAGCACACTGGGTTGTCGCCTTTCTGTTGGTAAACACGAGTGTTTTGGCGGGAGCACACTGGGTTGTCGCCTTTCTGTTGGTAAACACGAGTGTTTTGGCGGGAGCACACTGGGTTGTCGCCTTTCTGTTGGTAAACACGAGTGTTTTGGCGGGAGCACACTGGGTTGTCGCCTTTCTGTTGGTAAACACGAGTGTTTTGGCGGGAGCACACTGGGTTGTCGCCTTTCTGTTGGTAAACACGAGTGTTTTGGCGGGAGCACACTGGGTTGTGACAATGGTTTATCTTACACAATTAAATGAACAAATAAAAAAAACAAGATGTTCAGTAAAGTACACATAGCCTACTTTCTCCTAAATGCATGAGTATTGTTATAACTCTTTGTCCTTTTCAAGGAGTATAATTGAATATTGGTTGTAGTAGCTTGTTGAAATACAACGTGCTGTACGGATATTAAACATGAATATGAGGTGCCCTTTGCTAGTGCTACCTCTGTAAAAAATGTCATTCAATTCCGTTTCACCGTGTTTGAATTGATATGGGGAATCGATTAGCACACATACATGGCCACTAATTGCAAACTATTGGGATGCTGACCTTGTAGTTTAGTCAAAATATGCTTCCCACATAAAGGTATGTTGTTGCAAAATTTAGTAGAGATCAGATTATTAGGTTGGTGGCCATTACATTTTCGGCAAAATGGCGGCGATATAAAACATGCCACTGAGGTGTCCTTTGCTAGTGCTACCTCTGTACCAAATTTTGTTCAATTCGGTTTCACCGTGTTTGAATAGGTAGGGGGAATAGATTTGCACACATACATGGCAGCCATGCTCAAAATAATGGGCTGATGACCTTGTAGTTTGGTCAAAAGATTTTTTTATACATAAAGGTATAATGATGCAAAATTTGGTAGATATCGGATGATTAGGTTAGTCGTAATTTAATTTAAGCTTTGAACATTTGGGTGGCCGCCATTAGGTTTCCGTCAAGATGGCGGCGATATAAAACATGACACTGAGGTGCCCTTTGCTAGTACTAACTCTGTACCAAATTTCGTTCAATTCGGTTCCACCGCGTTCGAATTGATAGGGGGACAGACATTCAGAGTACACACACTCACACACACACTCACACACAGACAGACACACAATTTTTGGCCCTGTGTAGATCTCATGTCTACTTTCATATTTTGCAAAAATCGAAAGTAGGCTAATAATCGATGTTTCCCTCCAGGTTGGTGGAACCCACGGACTCAGCGAGGGAACTCACCACTACCGCCTCGACGGGCAGTGTCCTGGAGCTGGGAACATTTGGTGGGAGTGTGATCAGAACTTCGCCCAGGCGGCTTCACCTGCAAAGCGAACAGGTGCCTCATGAGGAATGGGAAGGGAGGGGAAGATTGCGATGGATAGGCAAGGAAGCTGGAAGGAGGCGGCCGTGGCCGTACAGTAGGTAAATCCCGGCATTTGCCCGAAGACGAAGTGGGAAACCACGGAAAACCATTTCAAGAATGGCTGACTTAAGGTGGGAATCGAACCCCCTCTACTCATTTGGGCCACCCGAGGCTGTGTAGACCCGTTCCAGTCCTCATACCTCAGCTAACCACTACGCTACGAAGGCGACATCAACACATTTAAAAACATAAAATGTTCCATACTTTTGGGATATTGCCGTCTGAAAATAACACTTTAGAACTCTAAACGTTTTCAAAGGAACCTTGCCTCTTTTTCAATAGAATTAAAACAATGTGGCCAATGAGCGTACAAATCTAGAGACATTCCCCTGTTCGTCACCAGAGAGCAGCCAGAAACTACTGTATGAACCTTGGTAGAAAAACACGCCATATTAATTAGAACTCTGTCCGCCGTTCTTGACTGCTTTACGCGTCATGGCGTCTCCGGCCGTAAGAGCAAAAATATGCTCTCTCTCAATGGATACAAAACAAATGCTAGCTTCAGACTGCAGCAATGATAGGAAAATATAAAAACTTAAGAAGCAATTTCCATTTTATTTTGGCCTTCCTAGTAAGAGAATAGCTCTTCAGTTGGTCAACTGAACTGCATCGAAGTGCGATGATGATGATAATTGTTGTTTTAAGGGGCCTAACATCTAGGTTATCGGCCCCTAAAAGTTTGGGTGATCGTGAAAAGAGAAAATGAAACTATAAGTAAATCTAACTGCAATTTACAACTAAAACTAACTATAGATTAGGCTACACACTAGGAGTAGAACCGGAAACCAAAAGAAGAGTAAGGGAAATAAAAGAAAGAGGAAATAAACGCCCTCAACCCTCGGAGAATGAGTATTGAGGGACTTGGAAGGAAGGAGAGCCATGAAAGGCAGATAGGAAAGGGAAAGAGGAGAGGGCCCACCCCAAAGGCAGTGGAAAAAGGGGACAACCGAACCCAGCTCAGGAATCCCTCGGGGTCACCAACTCCCGAACTCACCAGCCGTGAGCCCGTGAGGGTGTAGCAGTATCCAGGGTGCACCAGAAGTGGTGGGGCTACACACACCCTGCCTCCTTGAGGGCCTTGAGCAGAAGGCAGGAGACACTCTGAGCCCTTGAGGGTGTAGCAATATCCAGGGTGCACCAGAAGTGGTGGGGCTACACACACCCTGCCTCCTTGAGAGCCTTGAGCAGAAGGCAGGAGATACTGTGAGCCCTTGAGAGTGTAGCACTATCCAGGATGCACCAGAAGTGGTGGGGCTACACACACCCTGCCTCCTTGAGCGCCTTGAGCAGAAGGCAGGAGATACTGTGATCCCCTGAGGGTGTAGCAATACCTAGCGTGCACCAGAAGTGGTGGGGCTACACACACCCTGCCGCCTTGAGGGCCTTGAGCAGAAGGCAGGAGATACTGTGATCCCCTGAGGGTGTAGCAATACCTAGGGTGCACCAGAAGTGGTGGGGCTACACACACCCTGCCTCCTTGAGGGCCTTGAGCAGAAGGCAGGAGATACTGTGAGCCCTTGAGGGTGTAGCAATATCCAGGGTGCACCAGAAGTGGTGGGGCTACACACACCCTGCCTCCTTGAGGGCCTTGAGCACGAGGCAGGAGATACTGTGTGCCCCTGAGGGTGTAGCACTATCCAGGGTGTACCAGAACTGGTGGGGCTACACGCACCCTGCCTCCTTGAGGGCCTTGAGCAGAAGGCAGGAGATACTATGAGCCCCTGAGGGTGTAGCACTATCCAGGGTGCACCAACGTGGTGGGGCTACATACACCCTGCCTCCTTGAGGGCCTTGAGCAGAAGGCAGGAGATACTGTGAGCCCGTGAGTGTGCAGCAATATCCAGGGTGCACCAGAAGTGGTGGGGCTACACACACCCTGCCTCCTTGTGGGCCTTGAGCAGAAGGCAGGAGATACTGTGAGCCCGTGAAGGTGTAGCACTATCCAGGGTGCACCAGAAGTGGTGAAGCTACACACACCCTGTCTCCTTGTGGGCCTTGAGCAGAAGGCAGGAGATACTGTGAGCCCCTGAGGGTGTAGCACTATCCAGGGTGCACCATAAGTGGTGGGGCTACACACACCCTGCCTCCTTGAGGGCCTTGAGCAGAAGGCAAGAGATACTGTGAGCCCCTGAGGGTGTAGCACTATCCAGGGTGCACCAGAAGTGGTGGGGCTACACACACCCTGCCTCCTTGAGGGCCTTGAGCAAAAGGCAGGAGATACTATGAGCCCCTGAGGGTGTAGCACTATCCAGGGTGCACCATACGTGGTGGGGCTACATACACCCTGCCTCCTTCAGGGCCTTGAGCAGAAGGCAGGAGATACTGTGATCCCCTGAGGGTGTAGCACTATCCACGGTGCACCATAAGTGGTGGGGCAACACACACCCTGCCTCCTTGAGGGCCTTGAGCAGAAGGCAGGAGATACTGTGAGCCCGGAGTGTGCAGAAATATCCAGGGTGCACCAGAAGTGGTGGGGCTACACACACCCTGCCTCCTTGTGGGCCTTGAGCAGAAGGCAGGAGATACTGTGAGCCCGTGAAGGTGTAGCACTATCCAGGGTGCACCAGAAGTGGTGAGGCTACACACACCCTGTCTCCTTGTGGGCCTTGAACAGAAGGCAGGAGATACTGTGAGCCCCTGAGGGTGTAGCACTATCCAGGGTGCACCATAAGTGGTGGGGCTACACACACCCGGCCTCCTTGAGGGCCTTGAGCAGAAGGCAGGAGATACTGTGAGCCCTTGAGAGTGTAGCACTATCCAGGATGCACCAGAAGTGGTGGGCCTACACACACCCTGCCTCCTTGAGGGCCTTGAGCAGAAGGCAGGAGATACTGTGAGCCCTTGAGGGTGTAGCAATATCCAGGGTGCACCAGAAGTGGTGGGGCTACACACACCCTGCCTCCTTGAGGGCCTTGAGCAGGAGGCAGGAGATACTGTGTGCCCCTGAGGGTGTAGCACTATCCAGGGTGTACCAGAAGTGGTGGGGCTACACGCACCCTGCCTCCTTGAGGGCCTTGAGCAGAAGGCAGGAGATACTATGAGCCCCTGAGGGTGTAGCACTATCCAGGGTGCACCAACGTGGTGGGGCTACATACACCCTGCCTCCTTGAGGGCCTTGAGAAGAAGGCAGGAGATACTGTGATCCCGTGAGGGTGTAGCACTATCCACGGTGCACCATAAGTGGTGGGGCTACACACCCTGCCTCCTTGAGGGCCTTGAGCAGAAGGCAGGAGATACTGTGAGCCCGTGAGTGTGCAGCAATATCCAGGGTGCACCAGAAGTGGTGGGGCTACACACACCCTGCCTCCTTGTGGGCCTTGAGCAGAAGGCAGGAGATACTGTGAGCCCGTGAAGGTGTAGCACTATCCAGGGTGCACCAGAAGTGGTGATGCTACACACACCCTGTCTCCTTGTGGGCCTTGAGCAGAAGGCAGGAGATACTGTGAGCCCCTGAGGGTGTAGCACTATCCAGGGTGCACCATAAGTGGTGGGGCTACACACACCCTGCCTCCTTGAGGGCCTTGAGCAGAAGGCAGGAGATACTGTGAGCCCCTGAGGGTGTAGCACTATCCAGGGTGCACCAGAAGTGGTGGGGCTACACACACCCTGCCTCCTTGAGGGCCTTGAGCAAAAGGCAGGAGATACTATGAGCCCCTGAGGGTGTAGCACTATCCAGGGTGCACCATACGTGGTGGGGCTACATACACCCTGCCTCCTTGAGGGCCTTGAGCAGAAGGCAGGAGATACTGTGATCCCCTGAGGGTGTAGCACTATCCACGGTGGACCATAAGTGGTGGGGCAACACACACCCTGCCTCCTTGAGGGCCTTGAGCAGAAGGCAGGAGATACTGTGAGCCCGGAGTGTGCAGCAATATCCAGGGTGCACCAGAAGTGGTGGGGCTACACACACCCTGCCTCTTTGTGGGCCTTGAGCAGAAGGCAGGAGATACTGTGAACCCGTGAAGGTGTAGCACTATCCAGGGTGCACCATAAGTGGTGGGGCTACACACACCCTGCCTCCTTGAGGGCCTTGAGCAGAAGGCAGGAGATACTGTGAGCCCCTGAGGGTGTAGCACTATCCAGGGTGCACCAGAAGTGGTGGGGCTACACACACCCTGCCTCCTTGAGGGCCTTGAGCAAAAGGCAGAAGATACTATGAGCCCCTGAGGGTGTAGCACTATCCAGGGTGCACCATACGTGGTGGGGCTACATACACCCTGCCTCCTTGAGGGCCTTGAGCAGAAGGCAGGAGATACTGTGATCCCCTGAGGGTGTAGCACTATCCACGGTGCACCATAAGTGGTGCGGCAACACACACCCTGCCTCCTTGAGGGCCTTGAGCAGAAGGCAGGAGATACTGTGAGCCCGGAGTGTGCAGCAATATCCAGGGTGCACCAGAAGTGGTGGGGCTACACACACCCTGCCTCCTTGTGGGCCTTGAGCAGAAGGCAGGAGATACTGTGAGCCCGTGAAGGTGTAGCACTATCCAGGGTGCACCAGAAGTGGTGAGGCTACACACACCCTGTCTCCTTGTGGGCCTTGAACAGAAGGCAGGAGATACTGTGAGCCCCTGAGGGTGTAGCACTATCCAGGGTGCACCATAAGTGGTGGGGCTACACACACCCGGCCTCCTTGAGGGCCTTGAGCAGAAGGCAGGAGATACTGTGAGCCCCTGAGGGTGTAGCACTATCCAGGGTGCACCAGAAGTGGTGGGGCTACACACACCCTGTCTCCTTGTGGGCCTTGAGCAGAAGGCAGGAGATACTGTGAGCCCTTGAGGGTGTAGCAATATCCAGGGTGCACCAGAAGTGGTGGGGCTACACACTCTTGCCTCCTTGAGGGCCTTGAGCCGAAGGCAGGAGATAACATGAAAAGAAGAAGAAGGCTGATCCCTCGAAAAAGGAGGGATCAGGAAAGGTGAGAGACTCCCTAGGCCTCGGATACCATATTACCGTCAGGGTAGGAAGAGAACAAGAGTTGACCAAGAGAGGTCGACATGAAAGATGACGGAGAGGAGCCCGGCACAAGTAAGTGGAAGCAATGCCGGACTCAGCTGTGGTCCCGTGGTCGCCAACCCACGTCCCACTAGATGTGAGCCCCTGGGGGGTATCGAAGTATATACAAGTGTGAGTAGATACGTGTTATTACTCGACCAGTGTAATACATTGACGTGTTGACCGATTGAAAAGCAGGTCTCTTTTACTAGGGACAGGAAGTGCCACCCCTAGCTCACTGTAATCAACAATAGTTTATTCTCTTTTCAAATTAACAACTCGTAATAAACTACTCCCATGGAGTAAAGCATGGCTCACCTTTAGCGCCGACAATCTCCGCTGTGGAACAGAACAAAAACAACAATTAGTTCATGTTTTGAAATGGCAGCACATTAAACTATTCTAATATAATTGTTCAAATATACATTTCAACATTTTTTGGATCCTGAAAATAAAAATGGCATAACTTAAATAAAAACAATGGGAATAATGCAAAAACAAAAATAGGTTATTGTAAGAAACGTTAATAAAATAATTTATAAATAGCGGACCCGTCCGAGAACTCTCGCATAATGGATTGTGTGCGCCCCATGTGTACAGACTACCCGCTTGGTTTAGTGCTCTGCGGGCTGTAGGCGACAGAGTTCTCGCAGGGGCTATCGTCTTGTTTATTTGTTTAAAAGCACTTTATAAACAAATAAATTATTTCCGTTGACTTTTCAAGAAATGCAAGATTTTTCCTGTACTATTGAGACGATTTGGAAGATTTTGGTACAAACCACACCTTCTGGTTTAGGAGCTTGAGTTTTATGATACATACACCTTAGCGTATTATACGAAGTACGTCCAGAAAGTAAGTTTCGTTTGGTAATAACATTAAATTGTGTACTGATACAGAAAAATTATTTATTGCACAAAATTCTACAACCCTTAAACTACTTTTCCACATAACTGCCGAAATGTTGCAGGCATTTGTCGTAGCGTGGCACGAGTTTTCTTCTTCATAGACGTGTGCCGCCTGTGTCTTCAACTAGTTGTACGTTCCGCTGCAGCGCAGTTCCGCATATGCGCGGTAGACGCTCTGTATCAAGGAGAAGAAACGTGCGCCATTTGGAGAGCGCTGTCAGCCACGTACGCGTTGTTGTGCATGTTTACTCGTACAATATCGGTGTTGATTGAAAATCCCGCCGCTTGTGAAATCAGATCTGTGATTCGTTTTCTGAAAGCTAGGAAAGTGAAACCAATTGAAATTTATCGGCAAATTTGCAAAGTGTATGGACAAAATGCGATGAGTGATTCAATGGTGAGAAGATGGGCCCGACAGTTCAATGAAGGACGTAGTGAAGTGCACGATGAAGAACGAAGTGGGCGTCCATCTTTGGTTACAGAAGAACTGGTTCACGCGATTGGTGGCAAGATCCGGGAAAACCGCAGGTTTACAATTAGTGCTCTCGCTATGGAATTTCCCCAAATCGCACGATCACTAATTCATGAAATTGTTACCGAAAAACTGAACTTTCGTAAACTTTGCCGACGTTGGGTACCAAAGATTCTTTCGGAGCAACACAAAACAAAACCCGTTACAATGAAGGCGGCGAAGAATTTCTGACACAGATAGTCACAGGAGATGAAATTTGGGTTTCTTACGACACCCCTAAAAGTAAGCGGCATCAATGGAATAGAGGCACACTTCATCCCCAGCAAAGGTTAAGCCGAAACAAATCCTGACACCTCGGAAAATGATGTGCACAGTGTTCTGGGACTGGAAAGGCATCTTACTCATTGATTTCTTACCGCGTGGTCAAACAATCAACGCAGATGCTTACTGCGAGACACTTAGGAAATTGCGCCGCGCAATACAGAATAAGCGCCAAGGGTTGCTGTCAAAAGGTGTTGTTTTTCTTCACGACAACGCACGACCACAAACTGCAAATGTGACGAAAATCCTCCTTCAGGGATTTGGCTGGGACGTGTTTGACCACCCTCCGTACAGCCCTGACCTCGCTCCTAGCGACTTTCATCTGTTCACACATCTCAAGTGTTTCCTTGGCGGTCAACACTTCAACAATGACGACGAGCTGAAAGAAGATGTTTCCAACTGGTTGAAGACACAGGCGGCAAACTTCTATGATGAAAGAATCCAAAAACTTGTGCCACGCTATGACAAATGCCTGCAAAAGTTCGGCAGTTATGTGGAAAAGTAGTTTAAGAGGTGTAGAATGTTGTGCAATAAATAATTTTTCTGTATCTGTACACAATTTAATTTTATTACCAAACGGAACTTACTTTCTGGACGTGCCTCGTATATAATAAGATAGCAGCTTCGGTGGCGTAGTTTTAGCATGCTGAGCTTCTATGCCCAAGATCGCGGGTTCAAACCTGGCCGAAGTCGTCGGATGTTTAAGAGCGTTAAAATCCCTCCTTCCTTCGAAGAAGAAGTAAAGCTGGCGGTCCCATGTAAAAGAGCCTAACACTGCAATTTATTGGTGGTGTGTAGCAAAATGTGTAGGTTATATTTGGCTCCTGTGTCAATACGGAAACGTCTAATTGGTAGAGGTGTTAGAAAGTGTTGTTATTTTTTTGAAGATTTGTTGATTTAAAATTCAAAAGGTGGTGTTTTGTGTTTTTATTATTTTTTCGGGGGATGACATGTTAAAATTTGGAAAGCGATAAGGTTTGTACAATAAGTGCATTTAAAAATATAAACAATTTATAAAACAAAGTAAAAAACAAAACAGCAGGGTAAAACGTTAAACATGGCTATGGAAGAATGAGATAATACTTATATGGAAGTCACATTTTTATTTTACATTCACCAACTCGAAACACATTTCAGTCAATACCTTTTTCAGTTTTATCCAAATACTGCGGTGAAATCACTGGAAGTAGATCATGGTTAAAGTCTCAGCTTTTGCAGCTGTCAATTTTCGCCTCCTATCACTTACTATGAGACTGTATTTCGAAAATGACCTTTCAGAATCCACATTTGAACAAGGATACCACACACACTTTAATGCAGCTGTTTCATAGTCTCGGTGAGCAGGCCTTAATCCCTTGAGGATCTCTGGAACATTCACATTATCTTAATGACGCAGTTGGTTCTTGATTGCAGTCAGGTAAATGCTGTGAGCCTCTAAAAACTGTTGAGAATCCATCTTCGTAAGAAATGGGGCATTCTTCTTAAATTGGAGCAGTTCTGTGGGAGATACGTTCTTAGGTGCATATCGAGGATCAAACAATGACCCGATGGCTTCTACAGTCTTCCTGGCTGGATCCGTGGTCCTTAAAGTCCTGACTTTCACTAGAGCTGACTGGGCAACACACGTAAGATTGGACTTAACCTTTATCTGCATCTTTTGAGGAAGCTGTTCCAAGTTCTGGAGGATCGTATGATTGAACATTCCACCATCGCCTAATAGCTTGAGCTTTACCTCAAGGTCATCTAGCTTCCCAGCCAGTAAGTGAATTGTTGGGTACTTAGATCCCTCCAAGAAATTAAGCAAGTCCATAAGAGAGGCACCAACAACAGAAACATACAATGCTTGTAATTGTATAAATTGTATTGTTGAAGTCGATGCTTGTTGGAAAAATTTGACCCCAGAATTTGAATCTTCCAATGTTTTGAAAAATTCTACCAGATCTTCCACATGCGTGGCCATATACATTGCAGCCTTAAACCATGAATTCCATCTTGTACATACAGGCATTGGGAAAGCTAGAATTTCATTCTCTTTTTCTGTGTTTTCATATTTCTCCCTTAGAAATGCAACGTAATTGCTTTTTCTTTTTCGCGTATTTAAAAAGGCATTCTTTGTCTTTACTATAGACATGTTCAATTCGTCCAGCTCGTTTTCAAATACGCAGCCGATAAGATTGACTTTATGAGCCCAGCACTGGACATGACTTAATTCTTCAATCAATCCTTGAAGAGTAGTTACACAGTCATGTAGCGTGCTGAGTCCGTAACTACTGCCACTAGACGCTCCCGTTCAATTTCATAGGAATTCAAGGTGTCTAATATCGCATTGGAGCAATTTACGCTATTGGCAGAATCTAGAACAACAGAGGCAGCCAGATGGGTGTTCATTTCAGTTGATGGTACTGATGGACGAAAAAGAATGTTGAAAACACACCTACCATTCTTGTCAGTTGTTTCGTCACATAGCAGAAACACGTCTTTGTTTTTTATATCTTCCCTAATTTCTTCCCTCCTTCTTTCGCCAATCATGGGGATTTATTTCTGACGAATCTGATTTGCTGATGGTAAATCTCCACTTCCGCGAACGTACTTATTAAACCAAGTACGGATAGCAGGATTGTCTAGTTTCTCTACTGGTATATTAGCTTTCACAAACGCAGTAGTAGTGTCCAAAATAAACTCTTCTTTCATATCCTTCACACGACTAGCATTTGATAATGTTTCTTTCAAGGTGGCCACTATAGGAACACTAACTTCAAGACGCGAATTTTCTCGGCGTTTTGAATGCTTCTCCGATTTGCAATGTTTGTCTAATGCATCTTTCCTGCGATAATCTAACCGACAATCACAATATTTGCACATAAGAATGCCACAAGAAATTATAAATCCTTCATTCTTATATTCTTTAAGTCTGTCTGTGGCAGAAACAGCTACCTTCGGCATTTTTAAACTCAACTGAGCGATGCCCAGTAACAAACACTGTTATCACACGGTTGACGGTAGTCACACGCCAGTATAAATTCGTAACCACACGCAAAATTTATTTCTGAATTCGTGTCATAATATTTAAATTACGTCGCGTCTCATCTTCCTGTACTGCTAAGTTCGGAACTAATACGACAAACACGTGGTCGCCAACTGATTCACGCAAATAACACACTAGCTTCGATGATAACGCACAATTTGCGCACTTTTTTTTATTAAATTATATAGAATTCTCTACTATAATTTACACTCGTTACCGATGTAACAGGAGGCAAACGTAGTTTACATTATGAACAACTATCACATAACCTTTTGGAGGTAGTCGGCCAAACTATTCACGCCGCGATATAACAGCTGTTTACCACAGCGCTAAAATCCAACGAGTAACGAGAATATCGACAGTATATCGTAATATGACGTATATCGTAGTATTACCCCTCGCGAAACTATACAATCGATCATTCTCTCGAATTGAACACCAACCAAATTCGATTATCGGCTTGTGGACAAAAATGTTCGGATTGGTGTGGGGAAAAAATATGAAAATTTGTTTTTATTTCGCAGATTGCGGTATTTGTGGTGTTATTCACAAAATTCGCGTTATTTCGCGATTTAATTTCACTCCTGGGCGGCACGAAATATGTAAATACGTGAAAATAAAACATCCTAACCTCTAAATATGACTTTTCGTTTTATCGCGAATTAACAAAAACTAACACCTCTACTAATTGGTAATCGCAAACTGAAGTAATATTAAAGAATCATGGTAGGTGTCGTTTGATCTCCGTCACTCACGAGATATCCCTGCTCGTTTTATAAAAATGTATCCCATCAGAAACTGGTGTCTTTATCAACATCACTAACTTGTTCGATAATTCCACCGTCAAATGAGCTGGTATAATAATAATATCGCATGGCCTCGGGTGCCGGGTGTAAGCTCTTTTTATTTGACACCCAAAGGTTAGCTTGCATGTCGAATTTCGTTGTTCCTTGAAGCACTACGAAAGTCAAGGAGGTTAGATATCTAAGCTCCATGAACACTATAGCGCTCTCTAGTAGAGAAATGAGGAACTTTGTGTTGGCGGAAACTCTCGAGATTAATTTTGCCATTATGAACACGGCCTACTGAATTCAAAAGGGTTCTTTGACATGCCAACATCGTATGACATGGTGTCGTAATTTTTGCCGCCTTTCAAAAAAAATCACTTACCACGGCCAGGAGCGAACCTGCAAGCTTGTGGTTAATAGACTGACACGTTGACCACTCAGCCACCGTGGCAAGCTAAATGAGCTGGTCACGTGATGAGATACAGACTCCACCTTTGCGAGGAACTCCAAGAGTGCTAAAACATCCTCGCTGGCTTGAGAAAACAGCTCTCTTTGTTGTTGTTGAGTAACAATTAAGAATGTGACCCCCCAAGGGCTCAAATCTAGTGGGACGTGAGTTGGCAACCATGGGACCCCAGCTGAGTCCAACATTGCTTCCACTTACTTTTGTCGGGCTCCTCTCCGTCTTCTTTCCTGTCGACCTCCCTTGGTCAACTCTTGTTCTCTTCCGACCCCGACGGTATTTAGGGTATCTGAGGCCTAGGAGTCTTTCACTTTCCCGCCTTAATTGGCCCTTGTCTCATCCTTCAGGGGGTCAGACCTCTTGTTTTCTTTTCATTATATTTCATTTTCTCTTTAAGTTTCCCGCCCTGTTTTTGTGAATTGGCTCCCCGAGTAACTAAATTACCTTTAGAGAATTTTTCTGAATCTACACTATATTTTGTCGGTATTTTAGATCTAAATTGCATTTTGAGAGTATTTTCAACCTCGATTGCATTTTGTGAGCATTTTGAATCTACCATACATTTTGTAAGCATTTTTAATTCCAATTGCATTTTGTAAGTATTTTGAACCTAAACTACATTTTGTGCGTCGTTTCAATCTGAGTTCCATTTTGTGAGTATTTTCCGTCTCACGTAATGTTCGTTATGGTTTCCGCCTCATCTAATTTTTCGCTATCACCCCGACTATTAGGGGCCGATAACCTAGATGTTAGGCCCCTTAAATCAACAATCATCATCATCATCATCATCAAAATGTGAACACATTCGGTATTCGAACCCCAATGTCCTGCCGACTGGGCAGCAACGCACATTGAGAGAGCACATTCAACGTGGAGTCGCATAAAGCACGAATACTTCAAGCATCGTAAAGTTTGACTTGCTGTTGTCTATTCCCAGTGTAAGGGTTCTTCTTGCTCCAAACAGAAGGCCTCTGACCAGCCAATGATAGAACGGATATTGGTCCTTCTCATTGACAGCACAGCTGTAAGATTAATATCGACTGTTGGGTAGAGGCAAATTGTGGTTATCGTATCGAAGTCTCTGAAGACTAATATCGACTGTTGGATACAATCGACCTGTGGTTACGTTAAAACATGCAGTGGTGGATTACTGGGTGTAACTCTGCATAATTTAGATTTTCACGAGGGTTTAAACCTCGCTTATCACGTGTTGATGTGGTCACAAATGTCGCCGCTCGTTGGGATCACTCTCCGGGGGTCCTGGCTTCCAATTGGAACTCGCTAATGACGTACACTTCTGTTTAGGACAGAGCTTCCATGATTATCAGGAATGGGTATTGATCTCTCAAAGAACTGCACTGCAATAGTTTGATGCAATCGACCATGTCTCTACTGGAAACTAAGGTAGGCCTATATGATAGGTCATCACATGCTTGGGGAAATTTGAAGTTGCATGACGTTAAAATCTTGACTGACGCTAATAGGACATTAAGACTTGGTAGATTAAGGTATGTTTTCACATTAACCTCAACTAATAATCGACTCCGTCCATTTTGTACTTGAGAAATTGGGTTAATTTTAGTCTCTCTCTGCATTCCTCACTCCCTGGTTTAGGTCATCTCATGGCCGCCATACATTTGCCGCGAAACTTCGAGTTATAATCCTTGTTCCTCGAAACATGCCATCAAAGTGCCAAGTAAATAAGCTGTTGAGCGCAAGGACTCATAGGTAATGCTCGAAGGCATCGTCGTCTGTAATTCTCAAGCCATGCTGTTGGTAGAATTGGCAACACAGGCTCTAAGGTATGTAAACACGTAAGATCACATGCTAAGTTTTGTTCATAAATATTGTTTATTTCGATATGGCAGCATCTAAAATCAGTTCGTATTAACCATTTAAACCCCAGGGAAATTCCTCGTGGTAAATCAGACCTGCTGAAAGTTGTAGAAGTGAGTATTTCCCGTATTAAGTTACATGTGTAACCAATACCTAATAATGAATTTAACCAACAAATTCTTCACTAATATTTCATTAAAGTATTTCAGATGCCTAGGCATTTTTATCCAAGAAATTTTACTATAAACAAATGTATAGTACTTTTCATACATTTTATAAAATAGATTTTCCTGGCTGCTGTAAGTCAAATTATGGCAACACTATTAAAATAACTGGTTATGTTCGACCCTGAGTATTATATGTCAGAAAACTGTATCATAATGAGGCTCATTATGAAACAGTTTCTCTCACCAATCAGAGCTCAAGAAACAGTTGTTTGACCAATTAGATAATTAGATGCGATGAGTTCCACTGCCTTCTAATTGCCTGGCCTAGTGTCATAGTAGGGTAATCGAGGAGGCCATGGTCAAATACAAGGTATTCTCTGCGTCCCAATACGCTCTGTTCAGTACATAAAACTGGCGAAATCTCGATAGATATTTATGAATATTAATGTTCGAACATAAAATAGTTATGATAATTATCGTCGAACATAAACAGTCGTATGCAACTCGCCTATAATGGTAATCACTGTAAGACACTCGTATGGAAATAATAAAACTCGCATATGCTCGTTTTATAAATATACTCGTGTCTTAATTATAGCCAGTATAGGCTCGTTGCATAATGCACTACAGCGAGGTGGACTTTCAGTGCCTAGTAATTTAGTTTTGGTATACATCTTCATGTGGGCTCTATATTATGAGCTGTACTCAGTTGGGAAGTGCTTTTAGAGAGATTTCATGAAGAGACCAGTGGAGCATTATTATTTGACTGTCAACATTAAGCTTGGAGGCCTATTGTGACTATGATGAGCGCATCTGTGGACAGAGAGTGAAGAATTTATTATCAAAGACAGTCTATAAATTCGAAAGAATAGTTTCAAATATTTTTTCTGAGCGCGTTAATGACAGCAGTGAGCTTAGCAGCAAGAAAAGAGAACTTCACACATTGGGATATTCAGGTTCAGTGCAGCCTTTATTATTACCTTTTCATTGCCGTAAGTTGGCTACACTGTTCTCTTCTCCCACCATCACCAAACGTCAGAGCACCAGACCATTACGGAGGCCACGCATAATTATTTCACCGGATCCAACAGCCCGCGGACTAAATCCAACAGAGAACCTTAATTAATTGGAAATTAAGCACTTAAATTTTGATGGGGGGAAAAGTATATTCTGGTAATGATTGTTGTAGATGTATGTTCGTACTGACGTTAAATCACTACTGTCGACCAAAGTATTATGTGTACACGAGTTTGAAGGCTGTTTGTGACGTAACCAATAAACATACATAAAATCCAATAACATCATCATTTTTGTTGTTCTATTTTACGTGAGTTCATGTAAGTTTGGAATTTTTAGTTTATATATATATTTTTTTATCGCAGTTGGAACACAAAAAGGGCCCGTTTTTAAGCGTGTTTCAACCATGCGTCACATTTAAGAATTATTATCTCACAAACCCGTCATCAGATCGAATCCAAATTTTAACACAATATACATTGGAATGTTGTATAACTGGTTTATTAATTTCAAAATTTTGCGTGTCCAAGAAACAAAATTGTTATCATTTGTGTAACGTAACGTTTTCTCGGCTTGGGGTGGTTGGAATATGTAGTTCTTGGTCGCGTTGTAATCCTTATACAACAAAAAGTTATGCTGGAGGACTTTAAAATACGTAAATTAATTCACTTATTTAATATCGGCTTATATTTGAACGGGGAAATATGACCTCGCCTCGCTCGGCAGTGATGGGCTCCATCTCAGCAACGCTGTACAGCTTACCCCGGAGCGGCTCGCTGGTGAATCATGCCTTATTTCCTCGAACAAATACAAACGGTTATAAAATAAGTGAATTAATTTACGTATTTCAGAGTCATACAGCATAACTTCTTGATCTATAAGGATTACAACGCGACCAAGAGCTATATTTTCCAACCACCCCGAGCCGAGAAAAAGTTACCTTACAAAAATGATAACAACTTTGTTTCTTGGACACACAAAATTTTGAAATTAATAAACCAGTTATACAACATTCCAATGTATATTGTGTTAAAATTTGCATTCGATCTGATGAAGGGGTTTTCAGATAATAATTATTAAATGTGACGCATGGTTGAAACACGGTTAAAAACGGACACATATTGTGTTCCAACTGCGATAAAAAATATTAAAATATAAATTAAAAATTCCAAACCTACACGAACTAACGTAAAATAGAACGACAAAAATGATGATGTTATTGGATTTTATGTACGTCTATTGGTTACTTCACAAACAACCTTCAAACTCGAGTACACATAATACTTTGGTCGACAGTAAGCTCTCATTTCTTGCGATAGAGCACACAATTTACATGTATTTGTATATAAATGAGCAATTGTACGATTTTTGAGAGCATTTCCATTGACCAGCTACTTTCAATGCTCGCTCGTACAATAGTTTTTCTTAAAAAATGGCAAAATATAGAAAAATATATTTTTCTGTTTTATTTTTGTCTTTCCAACTTTGTCATGCTACCCTTTATTGTGCGAGCACTTTTTCAAATGCTCTTCAAGTACAAACTCGGTTTTATATGTTTACTAGCAGAAGTACCCGCTCTTCGAACGGTCTTCGGTATTAATAACCAGACGTTATCATTTGAGCTACGGTTTCAATGGTTAGGGGCTTGTCATTCCTTCATAAGTTTATCAGAACGAAGTTAGTTTTCTGGGAATATCGCAGACACTGTTTATTTAAGGGCCATAAAATGTGGTTTTCGGAGACCCTTTATAGACTCCCTAGTTTTGTGTCACACATTGAGAAGCGGAACATATGCTTTGGTCGTCCTTCTAGGATATTTTTTATTTTTCGCCTATTTTAGCATGTATTTTGAAAAGTTGTTCATTATACCCACCCTTCTATAAGAAGTACGTTGAAGAGTATTCTAAATGATTGGTGTATTGAGTCATGGTTACAATACCTAATTTTACGATACTCTAAGCACCCGAACATGAATTATAGGCGTACTTAAACATAAAGATATATTAACCACACGGTATCAAACAAAATAATCTTTACAATGAACCCGTTTGTCGACAAAAATATGATTACTTAAAATGTGCTCTCAAACTAAATTCACCTAACGTGTACTTCCTGATGTGACAATAATATTGAAAACATCGTAGACGAAACGCAATATATGTCAAATTAAAACTGACCCTCACCGTTGTGGAAAGTCCCCATTCCCAGGAAGACTCCTTCAATAAATTATAATGGCTTGTGCATGAAAATTCAGGATTTTTAGCCTCCAATGGCTCAAATTCCCAAAAGCTGCAAAAAACACTATTTCAATTCAGGAATTTTTGAAAATAATGTTGCTGTTTAGAGATATAATTGACCTTCTGTACAACATATCGCACGTGTAAGTTGCGTTTAAAAATTCTAGGGTACCCCATAACCCCCTTAAACGCATTAATGAATTTTACAGTCTATGTTTGATTCCACGATAAACTTATAGCCATTTGCAAACTTTAACAGCAATTTAATAAATTGAGTGGCATTGCTTCTTACAGAAATAGATGGAAAGTTGAATGTCACCTCTTGTGACCTTAAAATGTGGTTTTCGGGGCTCGTAATGAAGTAATACAAGCCGGTAACCATGACAACAGTGAGAAACAGGCAGGTTAGATAAGGTTGACATAGCATCCTCCAAGGGAACAGACAAACACAGGATTGTTGCAATGGGTCGTGACCATAATAGTGAGGGGAGGACGTACCGTAGTCCTCTTCGTATACAATGGCCACCTTGGTCCAGTTGAGGAACGACATCACATCCTGGAAGGCGTGGTTCATGTGCTCCTGGGAGGGATGCAGATTGATGGAGAACTCCTTGAAGTTGGGTTCGAAGTCGATCCTTGCCTCCACGTGAGGGACGTCCAGCGCCTCGCAGATGGACTGTATGTGTGCCCCCAGGAGAGGGTCAGATGGCCCGAAGATCGCTTGGATCCCGTACTCCATCTGCTTACATGCTGCAAACAAAACAAACATTAAATTAGAACTGGTTTTTATTCTATCGCCATAAGGTGGTACTAGTCATAGCAATGGAAAGTTCATAGTCTATAATTTAATAATAATAATAATAATATCTAGTGGACCCTGTGTATAGACTACCCACCCTACTTTACTGTAATGCGGGCTCGACGCTACTTTCTTCTGGCAGATGAATATCGTCATGTTAATTTGTTTAAACGTAAAAATAAATATATTTCCGTTGACTTTTCAAGAACTCCAAGATTTGTCCTGTACTATTGAGACTATTTGTAAGATTTTGGTACAAACCACACCTTCTAACTCCCTCTGGTTTAGGAGCTTGAGTTTGGTGAAACATACAGCCTAGCGTTATTTCTATATAATAATAATAATAATAATAATAATAATAATAATAATAATAATAATAATAATAATAAGGTAATAATAATAATAATAATAATAATAATCAAAAACATTGTTAATTTGTAGCTTTTCAGTCGGTCCCCACGAATATGGGCGGGGTACAAGATATAAATAACGACACTCCTGGAAAAAAATACATGTATTAATTAGATCATCACAGATAATGGGCAGTTTAGGAAGAGCTACAAATTAACAATCTTGTATTGGCAACACTGAGAAAATATGGCTTCAATTCTATGCATTATAATAATTTAATTTAATTTAAATCTATTTATTAAATACATTGCTATTAATATTACATTAATGTGATTTGTCTCAGGAATCTGACGGCAAATCCAGTACAGATTATCTGTGAGACATATTAATTATTATTTACAACATATATATTTCAATACAAGAGTGCATGCAAAAATATGTTGGTTTTTAAATTTTTTAATTTATGTATTTTAATCATAGTTATTGTATTTTTTTAAAATTTTGTTTTGTTTTAATATTGTTTTGGCCTGTTTGTCGGGGGACTAAAACGATGTGATGGGCGGGTGTGTAAGTGTTGGAAGAGTTGCCGATAATTTAGGGGAAGAGTGGCGAGTGTTCAAGACCGTTAATCGAGAGGGTGATATCGGGAAAGTGTTGTGGAAGAGCGAATGAAGCTCTACGCGATGGGGTGGGGGTTGTATATCGAGGGATGCGCTTCAAGGCGGAAGCTAACAGCTTACGGATTAGGTGCCGCGATGAGCAATCTGAATCGTTGCTGACGATGCGCTACGGCGGTCTGTGCGCGTGCGAGCTAAGGAAGCAAGGCCGCTGGTGAGGAACAAGTTACTATCGCTTGCGCAGCGGTTTTGATATAATGTGATGACAGGTCAAGGTGTAGGTAGGGAAGCAGGCAGTAAAGAAGGTATGGTAAACAATAATCACAATGGGGCTGTGGTAGTAATGGCTACTTATTTACTAAAATCAAAATGTTGTGTTGGCTTCCCTGGATTCAAGGTTAATGCAGCAATGGGTAGTTTTTACAGTAAAATAGGTGTGGTGTGGGGAAGGATGTACAAATTGTGTATGGAATTCTGAGATGCACACTTGTATGATGTCAGCATGAGGACGGACAGAGTCTCCGACGGTAACAGAAACCTTCCCTTTGGGAGGTGGTCCTCTTAAGCGTTTCCGAAGTGCTGACTCTTGTATCACTCCATGTTGCTGTTATGACAGCCAGTTCCTGTGTATGTGTTCACGAAGTTATGTAAGCATTGACGCAAGAGCTGTGGCTTCAGCTCTGCTAGCTTTGTGTAATAGAAGTGTCTTGTTGTTGCCGTTGCTTCCAGCTTGGGGGTGTTTAAAGGGGTGAAACGGTGTAGGGTGTTGGGCAGATGGTTTAATAAATGTAGCTGTTAAGGGAGTAGCTGAAGATGTCTTGTAGGTGTGGTTGTATCTGTAGAATGGTAGTTATAAGTGTGTACACTTCTTAAGGGTGTTATACTACCTTAGATGTGTAACAATATCTTCCTTTTATCATTTGGTATATTTAATTTCATTTAACATGTTAGGTGATAATGAGTTAATTATTAATGCAAATAATGAATAACACACATAGTTACATTATGTCACCAAAGAACAAGATAATATCGTGAAAGTGTTAACTTACTAGTTACAATAATAAGTTTATGTTATGATTTAATGTTTATTTTGGTAATAGTTTTTGATGCGACGTTGGACAATCCAGGTGTTAGTTCATTAAGTAGTGTTGTGACCATAGCTATTTATACATAAAAGTTTTACATATTAGTACTTGTTATCGCCCTTGTTTCTATGTTGTGAGAGACCTTATGGTAGTAGAGATTCAGTACAGTAATTTGAAACAACTCTTTAATATTAAAACAAGGGATATCAGTGAGATATTTAAACAACCTGTTTTGGCTACCTTGCAGATTATTAATTAAAGTTGTGTTTGGATTTCCCCAAGCTGCTATAGCATATCTTAAATTTCTTTCAATCAATCTTTCAATCTTTCAATAAATGGTTTTGTAAGTATTTTTATCTACATAGAATCGGGGATTGTTGAAGGAGTAAAGGATTCCTCTTAGGTTTTATATCATGTTTTCTGCTTGCGAGTACATTTTAAAGTGTTCATCACGGGTAATTCCTAGGTATTTTGGTGTCGAAGTTACATTTGCAACCTGCAAGAATGTTTTGGTGTATGCATGATATGCTGTGGTGTGTCAGTTTGTATTTTTCTTGTGTGAAGTGATCAACTCTGATGTGCATTTTTTTAGATTTGATTGTATTTATGTACAAATTATTGTAATGAGAATGAAAATCCACAGCCTGTTCCAGTCGACCGACCGCGTCAGAGAATGAAATGAATGAAGCCTCCGTCTTGCGGCAAGGATATGAACTATGCCAGCTGCCGAAGCCTGTCGCACACCCCTGGGGCAATGATAAAATGAATAACAAATAAAATGAAATGATAGTGGAGAGTGCTACTGGAATGAAATTTGTGACAGGGAAATCCGAAGTACTGGGAGAAAAACCTGTCTGCCTCCGCTTTGTCCAGCACAAATCTCACATGGAGAGACCGAAATTTGAACCAAGGACCCAGCGATGAGAGGCCGCCGAAGTCACGGAGGCTTCACATTACAGTTTTTTTGTTTTGTTTTAGTTTTTCGAGGGAAACGTGGGGAAATCTTCAAAAGACAGATTGCAAGCTTCCGGACTTACAACTGTGCAGGATTCTTACCTACTAAAAACCCACAAACCCTATACTTGGCTTAAGGCCACCCCGGAACTGCCTGTTCAGCCTTATTTCAGGGTGGAGCCACTGTTACGACCAGAGGTCTCAGTCAATTTCATTAAATGTGATGATAATGAAATTACTCATCATCATCTTCACTGTCTTCAGCAACCAATCTTCTCGGTTCCTCTTCTTTTTTTGTTTTCAGCAGCTCAGAGATGTAGACTGCAATCTGTGCCCAACTTTCTCTGCTGCTGAGCATTTTATCCACCACATTGTCTGGTGTAATGACACCAACTTTTGTCTCCAGAAGCCTTCGAAGATTTCTCCACCTCAAGCATGCAAAGAATGTGTGCTGAACATCGTCCCATTGATCATCACAATAACGACACCGTGAACTCGGTGAAATTCCCATTCGATGGAGGTATGCTTCATAATAACCATGGCCAGAGAAAAACATGGTAATGTAATAATTAACCTCACCATGTTCCCTCGACAACCATGGCTTCAGTTGCTTGATGAGCCTAGCGGTCCACCTGCCACGATGTTCACGTTCCCATTCTTCCTGCCATTCCAGAAGAGATCTCTGTCTTTCCTCCCTCTTCACGCGTATCTTAGAATGCTCGTCTTTGCGCAAGTATATACGGCGCCTTTCCTTGGCCAGGATGTAAATGGGTATCACCCCAGCTATTACTAGCACTGCCGGTCCAGACACTGTACGATAGGCAGAAGTTATTCTGAGGGTAGCTCTTCTGTGAACAGAGGTTATCCGCTTCCTATACATCTCAGAGCCAAGAGCTACTGACCAAATCTCTGCACCATAAACAATAACTGATTCCGCCACTCTCATCAGCAGTTTCCTCTTCAATGGTGAAGGGCCGCCAATATTAGCCATGAGCCGCGACAAGTTGTTAACAATCCTTGCAGCCCTATCAGCAATCTTGCGGATGTGATTCCAGAATGTTAACTTGCTGTCAATCATAACACCTAAGTAACGAACAGCAGGAGCTGTTTCTATCACTTGATTATCTACTAGCATTGGTACAACTCGTGGAACTCTCTTCTTAGTAGCAAGGACTAGTTCTGTTTTATATAAACATTTAATGCAGCCAATGGCCAAAGAACATAAATACTAACTTAATACCTAAATACATGAATTATAACGTTAAAAAAAACTCGCAATGTGCATTGGTATAACTAGTAATCATCCAAGCAGAACCGTGTTAGAGTCTCTCTCCTGTCTGGACACTTCAGCACATGATATCGTTCACAGAAATTGTTGCAACGCTTACACACGCATTCTGAGCACGGTGTGAGATACGATTTAGTCAAGCATAGGCGGTGATGGAAACCATGTACTGCTAATCGGGTCACCAGGTGACGCAGCTCGTAGTTTGCTTGTGTCCAATCCTGTGTCATCATAGCATCTGTAGCGTAGAACTCGCTCCATATATCTTCCTTCTTCCGCTGCAGCACAGCAAGCGCTTGCGTGTAGCTGGCACTAGATGGCAAGAGCATTTTCATTCGAAGTTCTTCGATAAGGAACGGTTCTCTAGACAGCTCGTATACTGTGCGAGATCTGGTTGTTTTAGATACCCCCAATACTCTTTTTAAAAAATATGCTTTAACTTTCTCCAGTGTATATAGATTATTTCTGGTAAGATCAGGCCAGATAACTTCTATACCGTAAGTTAGTACTGGTAGTATTTTCACTTGGAATAGTCTCATAGCCGTTTCGAGGCTTAGTGTTTGTAAGTTTCTTATATCTTTAATTGCAATTATTGCTTTGGCAGCTCTTTCTGTTGTATGTTTGGTGAAGCACTTGCCACTTGGTTGCAATGTGACACCTAAATATTTAAAGTCATTTACTATTTTAAGTGCAGAGTCATTTATGGTGATTTGTATACCGGACGGTATTTTACCCCCATTTCTAAAGACCATCATTTCTGTTTTTGTTTGATTTATGTAGAAACTGTTTTCTTGACACCATTTAACCATAACATCGACCGCCTCTTGCAATATGTGCGGGTTACTAGAGCTAACTGCTATGTCGTCAGCGTAAGTTTTATGAACTGCTAGTTGGAGACCATGTTCATTCATCCAGGTGGAAACTCTCCGCATTACCTGCTTAAGTTTAAGTTGCAGACCCTCCATGGAGCGCTCCAAAATGAGCACAACAAGATCATCAGCATATCCCACCAAAGAAGTGTCCTCTGGCATCTCCATCCGTAAAATGCTGTCATAATTTACGTTCCATAAATCAGGACCTAAGACCGAGCCATGAGCCGCCCCCGCTGTTACCTTGCGACACTTGACTCCTTCATCTGTGTCATACTGTATCCAACGATCACAAAGATAATTCCTCAGAACAGACGCCAAGTAGCGAGGAATGTTAAATGTTGTTTCAAATGCAGCTATTATGTCAATCCACCGGGCAGAATTGAAGGCATTTTTCACATCCAGAGTAACCAGTAAGCACATTTTCCTAGAGAAATGGTTGCCATGCTCAATGGATCTGACAGCCATCACGACTTCTTCAATGGCGCTGATGGTGGACTTACCCTTCACAAAACCGTATTGTTTGGGGGACAGACCTCCTGCAGCAACAATCGCTGCCTGAAGCCTTCCCTTAATCATCTTCTCAAACAGTTTGCCAGCCATGTCCAACATGCATAGAGGTCTCTGACCTGAAGCAGTAGTGGGATCTCCTTTGCCTTTAGGCATGAGCACAAGCCTGGCCACTTCCCACGGGGTCGCAAAGACTCCCTGTAGTAAACAACAATTATACATATTCAGCAAAACATCTGGTTCCTCTTCGGATATCATCTTTAACACTTCAGCAGGAATTCCATCCGGCCCTGGTGCCTTCTTATTCTGAAAAGATCGTGCTGTAGTTTGTAATTCCTCTCTAGTGAATAGCGGAATATCATCTAGCATCACCGGCATGTGATCGGGAAATAATAATAATAATAATAATAATAATAATAATAATAATAATAATAATAATAATAATAATAATAATAATAATAATAATAATAATAATAATTATGAATTGCGATTTGGAGCCCAGTTGTAGTATTGTTTGTTCTACAATCGAGCAACAAACTGATTTGGGCCTTGTTTATTTGTTGTTAGTTCATTGCAGGGGCTTGGTCATCAGCTCCGTGTTCTTGGTTGTGAGTTTGATAACCTATGTTTCTGTTGTGTGTGTAGCTGTATTAGGGTCAGGGAGGGTTACGTGCCCGGGACTTGCTTGGAGGGAATGTGGAAAATCATCACATAGGATAGCAGCTGGAATTCGAACCTGCTATCTCCGGACTGCCTGCAGCTCCCCATCGAGCGATTTAACGCAGTTTAGTGAACCTTTGTTTGTCTACGTAATCACACAGTATGAAACCATCGCCGTTAACGATAGGTGTATTCGTGGGGCGGTGGAATTATCTCCACTTTAAGATATTGACTTTCAGGACCACGTTATTAAAGTGCAGCTTGGGTAACGACCCTTGAACTTCATCATGCTGCGAGTGTTAATCAGCCCAAGTTGGTACACCTAGGCGAAACTCCGACACAGACGGTTTGCTGGTGTATAATTACAGTAGTTTCTCATTAATATTACACATACTTGTGGTACAACTTCTGTCCAGCAGGTGTCAGGGCGAGCAAGTGATGACGCGTGAAGCAATTAGGGACTTATCAGTGTTATTGATGTTGGGCTCATGAATATTCAAATGGGTCGTGTAAGGCTGCGATAAATAGGAATATCTTAATAATCAATATTAGTTGCTATGTAAACACTGGTCCACGGGGGTGCGATTCAAAGCATTGGCGTTCACTCAAACAATCGGGGAGAATGAACAATGCCAAGACACTGTCGGAAATCGAACTCAGGGCCCTTCGGCCCTAAGACCAGCGTTCCGGACACTTGTAATAAGCATCGGGAATTGAATCATGGAACAGGAAACGGGGAGACGTATCGGAACTTTCTGCTGAAAGCTAGGAATGACCGGGGAAAACGTACTCGAGGGAATTCTAATTTTATAAAATGGTCTTTCATTGCACTCTATTTATAACCTCGACAGTGGCGGCTGACGTATATCTGTTCAGGGTGTTGCACTATATTCACATCGACACTACTGAACACATTTCATTACAAGGTATCTTATTTTCTTGAAATTGATATCACTGATTCCAAGAGTATAAACTAGTGGATTTTTGCAAAAAAAAAAAAAAAAAAAAAAAAAAAAAGATTAATCACAAAAATAACGTACATTTTTAGGACGCGATATCTTCGCTCTTTTTCAATTTAATCGAGTCATTGTTGTAAATTGATCTGCTGTATGTTCAGAATGTTGATTGAGGCAAATATATTAGCTTTGTTTTACAATTTACGTTATTTTGATTGAAAAAAACACATTAATTGTGGGGGGCGCGACCACTAATTTCAATTTAACAGCTTCATTCTGCTTTAAAGCATAGCTGCATTATTTGTCTATATTTTACTTTTGAAATGAAACTAATATCTGCATTCTAAGTGGACTCTTTAACTGCCCAAGTCAAGACAAATATTGAAAAAACTGAAGTGAGGGAAATCGTAACTTGAAGTTGAGGTACACATTTAGAGTAAAGAGTCTGACTTTTCAACTCCTAAAAACTTCATTTTCTTTGGATTTTAGGTCAATCTTCTGCATTCTCCGACCCGTGAGTATCTCCTACATTGCTGTAGTTCTGGAGTAGACTGTTTCAAAGCCAGATTAATGTGTGCTTTATCTGCTGCACCAATCCGTAAAAGGACAGCTGATGAAAAGCGTGCACACCGATCATTAAAGTGAATATAAATGAGCTAAACAACAATAAAACTAGTATAAACTATATATTTCTGGAAACTAGAGAGGACATACTATCGAATGAGACAATAAAAAAATTCGAAAATTCTCTTGAAAATGACTAACGGAAGGTTCGATGAATACCGTACCTTAGGGGGTGGTGGTAGGGTAAGAGACTGCTTGATATCAGAGAAAACTGTATTCAATTACGCGGTAAAACGAATGAACCTCATTCATCACCAATGTCGCAGTTCATAGAGCATCACATTGTCGCCGGATTTAAGTTAGTCTACATGAAAATCTTTTCGAGAACAAAACAACAAAAATACGAGGGCGAGAAAGAACCGCGAGTGTCACAAGTACGCGCAAGGCTGTTGACGGAGCATCTCGGATGTCTCCGTGCGTGCCTCGGCTCCCTTGTTGCAATCAGCGGGCAACGACCAGCCGAGTTAACTGTTGGGATAGGACTTACTCTGCCATACCTACTGATGAAGGTTGGAACTTTGATAGAGCGTTCCGACGAAATCTATCCTAACAATTTAGCTTCACACAAGTTTAGTCTGCGGAAGGTTCTGTTTTATGCCATAAATCTATGACATGGGACCGCCGGCTTTACTTCCCCTCCGAAGGAAGGCATACTGAAGGATTTTTAACGCTCTTAAAAAATCCGACGACTTCGGCCAGGTTTGAACCCGCTATCTTGGACACAGCAGTTCAGCATGCTACCGACTACGCCACTGAAGCCATATTACTAATGTAATATACTTATACACAGTTAACCGGTAAGTGTGCACACACAACACAGAGCAACAGAAGAGAGCCTTGGCAACATCGAGTGACATTTAAAGACCGGCTCACAGAGAATACCGCTGATTGGTACAGGTGACAACATTCTTCATGGCAGTAAGCGACTTCGCCAACATAGTCGGAATTCCACTGCGATCGAAAAATTTAGGTTTTCTAACCGCAAACTGTTGGAATTGCAAAATGATGCATAAAATTGCAAATGGGGTGTGGGACTTCTACGTTACATCGTGAAGACGCTAGAGAAGAATTACAATGATGGCAAGTTTAAAGGTTCTATTAACAGCTTTTCATTGCCGTTATTATTATTATCCTATCAGAAACATACATTGTAAACATATAACACAGTTATTACCGGGTGAGTTAGCCGTGGTCGTTACGGCATGACTGTTGGCAGTCGCTCACATCCGGGAGGCGAGGAGGTTCGAATCCCCCCGCCGGCAACCTTGAAGATGGTCTTCTGTGGTTTCCCATCTTCCTTCCAGGCAAATGCCGGGGTTGGTCCCTAACTATAGGCCACAGCCGCTACCTTCCAACTCCTCGTCCTTACATTCCACCTTCCCTCCCCAACGGTACTTGTAGCTCACCCATCGGGTGTCCGTCTCGAAGCAGCTACAAAACTGGCGAGCCGAACATGTCCTCGGACACTCCCGGCACTAAAAGCCATACGCTAAAAAAAAAAAAAAAAAAAAAAAAAACACAGTTATTATATTATCTTTGCCCAAAACTTGGCCACTTTCAGTGCACTCTGTGCTCCCCGACGAAGATCTCCTTCCGTGCAGGATGCTGGGCACAGTCGACACTCAGTCATATGCTGAACAGTGTGGTCTTCTCCACAATTACATTGAATATCATCCTGGTCAGTGTAACCTCATCTTGCCATATTAACCCTTGATCTGCCTACTCCGGAGCGCAGTCATTCAGGGACTTCCAAGTGCTCCATTCCTCGTCGTAGCCAGGAGGTAGAGTTTCAGAAACATTTTCCCAACCAGGGGGAAGGTTGGTCGTAGCCCTCCACATTTGCAACCTAGCTTTTTCAGCAGTGGTTCTAAGTTCCTTTGATATTCTAAGGAAACTCTTCCTCGACTTCAGTCGTTGCGGCTGCGGTTCGTGTCCATATAGAGGATGAGTTCTTTCATGCTCCACTGTCTTTCGTTCCTTGTTCGCAGCTATTTCTCTTCGAACAGGGGGAGGTGCTATTCCTGCGAGGAGATAAAGCCATTCGACTGGAGTTGATTTCAAGTAAACTGTTATAATCCTGCAGGTAACGTTGAGAGCTACATCCACCTGTTTGGCATGTGTTGAATTATACCAAACAGGAGAAGCATACTCTGCTGCAGAATAGCATAGTGCCATTGCTGAAGTTCGGATCGTTTCAGGTTGACTACCCCATTGCCGTAAGTTGGCCATATTGTTCTCTTTGCCCCTCTTCTCCCACTCATCGCCAAACTTAGAGCTGGACTGTACACTATAAGATTTCCTGAATTATTAAGAACATCAACATGAATTCCCATACATATAAAAGGAAACGTATAGCTTTTACTACTAAAAATTTAATTACGGTATTAATTATGTTTCTTAAATAAATCTGGTCATTGTGCAACACTTGCAATCTTATTACCGGCCGCCTCTGAACCTCGGTGAGTGTTGAGGCTATCATGTGTACCAATAACATTCCACAGCACCACTCCAGAGGACACTGCTTTGAAGGGGCAGTTAATTGAAACTCGAGATTACCAAGAGAGATGTGGAACTTCTAGGCACGGGAATTAAGTGGTCATGTGGCCCTCATTGTATTTAAAGGAAAGAGGAAGAAAGTTTAGTTTTACGAGACCGTTAATCTCGCAATCACGAGCCACGGGACATCCTTCTTACGTGGAATCCGAACCACAGGACATGGCATTTCACTTTGAAAATCTCACATGCTTTGACAGGGAATCGAACCTGGTCCGCCGTGGTGAGAGGCTAACAGCTTGACCGCGGCTCCACCACGCCCTCCAGTGTGTGCATTTGAGATGAGGGTTTGGAAGGAGGCGGCCGTCATGAAACCAAATCAACTATTTCGAAAAATGCAAGGACTAGATGGTACCAACATGTCGGACAAGGTTTTGAAAACAATGTGGTTGGATAAGATTCCAATAAATGTACGTATTATTTTGGTAATATCTAATGAAGACGTAGAAAAAGTAGCGCCAATGGGCTCCTTCCCGCTAACTTTGTGCACTTCAAGTAGCGTCACCCATGACGTCACGGAGCACAAGCCCACGGCCAATGAGAAATACTGGCCCTGGTGCGCTTTCGTGACGTCAGCAATATAGTGCTATTGCACCACTTCCGGTAGGGTTATGTATGACAGGAACATAAACCGTATTGTCTACAAGATGCTGAAATCACGGAATACTTAACCCAAATCATATCAGAAAACAGGCTGTAAAAAGCATTGACCCAACACAATCATGGCTTCTGGCAAAACATACATGGTAATTACAACTCAAGTCTTACACTGATCAATCTTATGAAGTTCAATACTGAGCCACAATTCACTTATTTATTCATTACTCTAAGTAGAACCAGTAGATCACTTATATTTAATCATTGTAGTTGATCACAAGGTAATACTTTTCAGGAATATGTTATCTTTCCTGGCGGCTGCTTGTTAATTATGTGGAATTACTTGGCGGTTACAAAGCGTTCAGGGAGGTTATGAAAAGCTATGAATAGTGCCGGACAATGTATGCATGCTTTCTTATAGTTGAACGATATACATAAATGTATCAAACGTTTTTGTAATAGAAATATATTCACGAACATAATATTCTATGGTCTTCGTCTTACTGCCGGTGTGGTAGTCATCTTGTCTTCATCATTGAATCTGTATAAATGCTGGTATTTATTTACCACTTGTCTCCATAGAAGGTATTGGATATGAGTCGTTAGTCAGTGGCGAGTGTATTCCTCAGATCTCTTCTATAAGCGAATTAATATATGTTCCGCCCCTTAAAACAACAATAACTAAATAATACTTTCAGTGCAAGATTCTTTGAGCTAATTATGCTTGTGTCCACATAAGTTACTCACAACGAAGGTCACAGGCTCTACAACTCAACTTACTGTACTCGTTGCTGCTATTAAAGACTCAACAAACCCATGAGTCCTAGTTCAAGTGAATTTTTAGCCTACTTTTCACATTTTGCGAAAATGAGGAAAAAGTAGACTTATGAGATCGGGCAAATGTGTGTCTGTCTGTCCTTCTGTCTGTCTGCCTGCCTGGCTGTGTGTGTGCCCCCCCCCTATCAACTCCTAAACGGCTGCAGCAATCGAAACAAAATTTGGTAGGAATAAAGATATCTCACGGCCATGTTTGAAAATGATGTCAGTGCTACCAACTGCTGAAAAATCGCAATTGAAATTTGAACTCCATGTTGGATATCTTGGAAGGTAAGAATGGGAGGTATTTCAAAATTAGCACACGTATAGATAATAATATTGCAGTTTAATTTCCAGGTGGACATACATGGCAATGTTGCCAAAATGATTATAAGCCTGCCGATAGGTCCAAATTTTAAATGCATATACTTCTACACAATCAATTGGATTTCAACCAAATTTCGTATGTGCTATGTGTACATAAACAGATATGACTGAGCGTATTCTTAAGGGCCACCAGGGCTGCAAACTGTGAATAAATGCTCTCATTTTTTAAAATCCAAATACCCATATATCAGAAAGTATGCAAGCCGACAGCTTTAAACTATGCACATGTATAGTACCTGAAATTCTATATTAATTTGGAGCAACTTATATACGTCAGTGCTACCAACATGATTCTAAGCCTGCTGAGAGGTCCAACTTTAAATACATGTAACTTCTATACTATCATTTGGATTTCAACCAAATTTCGTGTGTGCTATGTGTACCATAGCATGCCGATTCTTAAGAGTAACCAGGGCTGGCAACTGTTAATAAATACTGTCTCTATTTTTGTTACCCTAATATCAATATATCAGAAAGTATGCAAGCCAATAGCTCTAAACTTTGCACACGTATAGTACCTGGCATTCTAGATTAATTTGGAGTAACTAATATAGGCCTACGCCAGTGCTGCCAACATGATTCTACGCCTGTTGGTAGGTCCAATTTTAAAATGCATGTAACTTCTATACTAACTAATGGACTACATTCAATATTGACAAAACAATAGATCATATTATTTCAGATTATTTCTGACCAATACATGTATGTCATTGTTGCCAACATGATTTTACGCGTGATGTTAAATCCAATGTTTAACTGTATGTAACGTCCATGCTATCCATTGGACTTCAACCAAATTTTGAATTCTGTACCTTAAGAGATGGAATTACGAATATATTCAGTCACCAGGGCTACCAACTGTAGTTATCTATTAGGCTACATTATGCCAGGTATACAGTATTTCGAACTAATTAGAAATTTCGATATTACCAACTTAATTTCGTCATCATTCTAGATAGATCCATATAGATTAATCATTGGCATGAATCTTAAATTTTAAGAAAAGTAGGCTCTTTAGTTCGTCACGGAACTTATTGTTGTTACGAGCAACTTCAACATGTAAATAGGCTATCTATAGCTGGCGTAGTTTTGTAAACCTATACAGTATAATTTATCGTGCTTCAAAACACACGGAACATCTAAACTGGGTCTATTTCAAGAAGATTGATATAAAATATCGCATTTCTGCTTCTTATGAATTGTTCTCGACTTAAACGTACAAGCACCACCAAGCACTACATTGCCTACGTCACAAAATGATTAGGTTTACGCGCCATGGCCTGTCTTTCTCGTTGGCCGTGGCACGAGCCCTATGGTCCTAAAAGGATTATCGCCCTCTCCGACTGTGGGCCTGGCAGGAATGTCCTCTCGCACACAGATAAGTTGGGAGGGCTCTAGATTAAAGCGGACAGGACCTTAAGAATAACAGACTGTCTCTGCTACTTGTTCATTAGGAGCTGATTAAGAGCAAGCCTGCTCATATTGCACAGTTCAAGTTACTACCAGGTGGAGCGCTAGTGGTCTTCATTAAGGAGGGAGTTCGTAAGACTTTACTCACCTCCGGTACAGCACATTCATAAGATAATACACTCAGGATATACAGACTGGGCCAAGAAACGTCAAACGGTTCGGGGTTTAGTTTCATTATTTAAACATTGCTAACTGTTTCTGTACTGTTCAACAATGATATTTTTACATAGAGAACAAGTAGTGTGTGCGAAATATTTCACCGGCATTCTCATCTTCATTTCCCGTTTTCCAGCTGACACTGGGTGGGGGCAAATATGGTTCCTCTCCACTTTGTTGTGTCGTTCCACCATTCCTCTTCCGACACGATGTTCCAATCCAGGTTCCGTTTACTAATGCTATTCTTCACCGAGTCCATCCAACGCTTTCTTGTTCTTACTCGTCCTCTCTTCCCTGTCATCCGTCGTTCCAGTGCTCGTCTTGGTAGCCTTACTTCATTCATCCGTTTGACATGTCCAAACCATCTCAATCTGTTTTGCTCCAGTTTGTCATTTAGTTTCTGTACTCCCAGTTCTTTCCGTATATCTTCATTTCTCACTCTGTCCCTCCTCGTTTTGTGGACCATACCTCTCAGGAATCTCATCTAAGCTGCCTGTACTCTGCTCTCATCCCTCTTAGTCATTGTCCAAGTTTCTGCTGCATATGTCATTATAGGAACACAATATGCTTTGTACATAACTTCTTTAGCCTTGTTCCATACTGAGTCCGAATAGCTCATGCTGGTGATAGCTTGTACACGAACCATTGAATTTATAATGTTCAAGAATTGTGAAAGCACCCACAGCAGCATGCCACTACATTAGATGTTCTTTTGACTTCATTAAGAAACAGTATAAAATTACCCTATATGATCAAAGAAGTTCTCTTTGATGTGCAACCTGAATTTAAAATAATCAGTCATTCAGCTTAACTAGCCACCTTTTTCATGGGCTAATAATATTTTATTTATGGTTTACGACCGAAGGTATAACACCGCCGATACGCGGAAGGAATGAACTTAGACGCTAAATGACTCGGAAGTGATCGAACTGAGCACACCTACTTCCGTGAAGGAATGACTTTAATCCGCGCTTGCATGGCGAGCGGATGTGAAATTGTGAAGGTCCCAGGTGACCAAGTCTAAATAATAATATCGTATGGCCTCGGGTGCCGGGTCCAAGCTTTGTTAATTGACACCCAGAGGGTAGCTTGCATGTCGAATTTCGTCGTTCCTTTGAACGCTATGAAAGTCAAGGAGGTTAGATATCTAAACTACTTGACACTACAGCGCTTTCGAGTAGAGAATGGAGGAACTTTGTGTTGGCGGAAAATCCCGAGATTAATTTTGCCATTGAACACGGCCTACTGAATTCAAATGGGTTCTTTAACATGCCAACAACGTATGACATGAGTTTCGTGATTTTTGTCGCCTTCAAAAATCACTTACCACGACCAGGGGCGAACCTGCAATCTTGGGGTTGGTAGTCCGACACTATAACCACTCACCCACCGTGGCAAGCTACCAAGTCTAAAGTATCATCGACGTTCAAATTGTGTAAAGTGAATACGACTGAAAGTATTAATTATAGCACGAAGTGTGCCGGTGACGCGAAAAGTTCCTCCAAGATTGTGAATCTTATTATATTTCTATTCAGTGAAGTGTTGATCACATGGTTACAGCGTGCTTCAATGGCTGACCAGTGACAAATAAGTTGTGTACCAGTAAGAGCCGAGTGGAGAATCTGGTCGTCATATTCAACAGATACAGTGAAATATTTACGAGTCGTGCAAAGGCCGACTGTAAAACAAATAAGATTAAGCCGATATTCTTCGATATGATATCTAAAGCGTGTGAAGTTCAGTGGAAAGACACGTGTCTAGTTTCAAAGCCAGTTTATGTGTTTTAGCAGACAAGGCCATTTTTTAAATATAGTCTGCTGGTGGAAAAAGGTGTAAAATCTGTGAATTTCAACACGCTTGAAGCTGTGTCCATTATTATACGAATTTCAACGACTCTACAAGATGCCTTAATTTCACCACGTGCTGAGGCATAATAATCCTATATCTAAGAAGAAGAGGGCTATGACTTAAACATCCGAATGGGAGGAACGCTGAACACCTAAGCCACACTACAACAATGGATGACCACCCGAGGATAACCATGCTTGTGGCCGAGCAGAGAAGATATTTGTGGTTTGTCTGGATGAAAGGCAAAATCCTCAATCCCCGTGTCTGGATAATTATCTGCAATAGCTGTGAGTCTTGATTTCCTAATCTATTTCTGCACGGTGGATGGTCATGGGTGGATTAGTCTGTAGCATCCGTAACTCATTGTCAGTCATCAAGCCAGGCTTCTTTCATTCTTTTTGACCACCTCCTCAAGGTGATTTTTCATGCTTCCGAATGCTTCTCTTTGCATTTCGTTACTCGACACTGAGTTAGTCACCAGATTGTGTGTGTCCACACGGTGCAATATTGTTCTTAGAAGGTAATTCCGCATGACGGAACATCAATTTAGTCATTTGTGACTGGGGCATGTTTTTAATTCAGCTCCAGCTGATATTTGGTCAAAGTTTTTGAAGTCCCAATTTCTATTATTTTTGTACGCCACTGACGTCTTTATTTAACATTATAGTGTATCGTTTAGGTATGGAAGGGATCCAGCCTGTTGTTATTGTAATGTACATTTCTAAAGAGTGAGCTGTTCGCCACTAGAATTCAGATAATTCACATCGCTGTACATGAGTCAAGTAATGTTATGAACTTGCTCATAAAGTTTATGTTACACGATTAGTATCATTTCGATTAGTTCCACCTAAGGTTAAGGTGTGAACCAGTATTTTATTATCATTTAAACATGTTTTGTACGCAGCACTCATTCGCTGTGAGCTTCAGTGGTCCTACACAATGTCAAAGCCTTTCAAAGAGAGAGGAATATCTTTCTGTTACGTCTATTTGGTTTTCAGAAGCCAAACATATCATTCTACTTGTAATTGATTCGTCTTTAACGTTATAATAACTTCCTTTACATGTGTATAATCCCTTAGAGTGATTGCTAAGAACACTCAGTCTACATTTACTGTGCTTTAATGTGTTGAAAGATCAATGATAGACATTTTCTTTGAGATTCACTGACGCGCTATGATGTTTAGTGCCAGGCGCAGGGAGCACAATGACAGGTGCTTGTCCAGTCCACGCCAATGACATTGCCCAAGGTTACTTACGATCTCTCTTGTGAGACAATTGACTATCGACTTCATTTTTATTTTCTTTATTTCTAGACCTTGCTAGAAATGTTCTTACGGGCCATGCTTTGTTTATGCTCATGTTATTGACCTTGATTCAGTATCGATTTTTGTAAAGCTGTTCTGGTACAGGTGTACTGATAAGTAATGCTAAATTTTTAATATACTCGCAGGTATTTATTCTCACTTGTAAGTGAATGATTATTTACCGTGTTTTTAATACACACAGGGTTGGTTACCACGTTTATTAGAGAAAGCCGGTCAGATCTATGTTACAGAACAAGTTTGGACCGAGGAGGAAAAGGTATGGTCTCTTTCGAGTACCGATTGTGTTATTGTTAACGTGCGAGCCACGTATTCTTTGTTGAGGTGTACCACGTGTTGGTAGCACGCTCTTGCGACGCCTTGCATATGGTCAACTATCTTAATAATCAATGGACTCATAAATCTACGACATTAAACTTAGGACTAAATCATGAATCATCAATTTATTTCCTAAACCGGCGATGCTAATAATACAGTTAAACCTTAATCGTTGTTAAATTTTGATCTTGTACCTGTAATCGAGCAGACCAATGCATTGCGCCTTCGTTCGTTCTTACTAGCAAGTTTAGTAGCTAACACTGATAGACTTTGACAGAGATCGCACGAACCCAAAGTTCAGAACTCGTGGGGCGTGACCCGATCAGGAGAATGCTGTTCTTGCACAGTTTGATTCTCAAGTTTAGACACCCTGATAGATGACGGTGTACAACAAACAGTTGTTCATCTGTGGCAGGCAGGATTAATAAGATGGTTATTTGTGTGTATCACTTATTTATTTACTGATGTGTTTCCCACTATTACCGTATTGTCTTTTGTAATATAAAACATCTTTGTTGTTTGTATATAATTGTACCAGTGTACTGTAAAATGATGACTGACAATAAGTAATTTTTGTATAGTTTGTGTATCACGGACGTCTGACGCCGTTGATCAGATTAAAGCAGGAGTAGTTCAAATAATTTTAGTATAAATGTAAATATGGGATGGTACCAGTCCTTTAACTTTGCTGTCCTGTTTGACATGTTTTGATGCCATGATGCCTTCTTCCTAGAAGCATCAGTTTTTTGTATAACGATTTTTCGTGCGGGAACATTTCCCTAGTTTTGCTTTGTTTTGCTGTATTTAGGACCTGTCGAAGGGATTCTACGTTAATTTTAGGAGTTGTTTATTTTTTTCTTTGCTTTTTAGCTACAGAATAGCCGTTTTATCAAACCCTCCGACCGTAGGACAGGGGTTTGACCTTCCAAATAAACCAACCATGAGTATCTCTTAAGTCTGGATTTTAATTATTTAGTAGTTTTGACCTTTTGGGGGTGCATTTTCTTTGGGCGTCTATGACAATCTCTGTGATGGGAACCTAATCCTTAGGGAAGCAGAGTCTTGTGCCGGCTAGTCCCAAGAAGTGCATTCCGATCCTCTCCGGCAATGTGTCTCGAGGTAGAGGTCATCTGGGAGGCCACGTTATGGTTGGTGGTAACCAGATAACCTCCTCCAACGGGCACAATACTAGTCCCCGTACCTGTTGGTAGAAAGCACTCCCGAGTTGTATTCTTCTGCTAATTTCCAAATCTAGTTTTCCATCTTCAGTCAGTTCACTTCCCAAGTATTTGAAGTGTTTCACTACTTCCAATTCCTTATCTCCTACTTTGATTACTCCTTTTCCTTCTTTCTTATCTCTACTCATCACCACTGTTTTACTCTTCTCCACATTTATCTTCAATCCCCATTGCTCAATCTTTTCATTTATTACGTCTAACTGTTCTTGACCTCCCTCTCATCCTCGCCCCAGATCACAACGTCGTCTGTAAACAACATTATATTCATCTTTGCCCTACTCTAGTCTACTATAGGCATTCTATATCTCCGAAACCATTACTCATATCACCCTGAAATGTTGTACGGTCATAAAGGGCACTACTAGAAGTTCACCTATGTGACTTTCAAAAACATGTTAACTACAAAACGAACATGGCGGCCAAGGGACGTTGAAACATTTAAATAGACTTTTCTCGCGATTTAACCATCCGAACGCAATGAAACTTGGTACAGCAAATGTCTATACAAATTGCAATGCACTGACATCTAATTTCATTCAATTGTTAACATAACCTCGAGATGGTGGCTGTGCGAAATTTTAAAATTGAGTTTTATTTCTTGTGTTCTAATCAAGCGATCAAAATCAACGTTTGAATAATGAACGTACACAATAATCCTCATAACTCTATGGCCTACATATATTAAAATCCAACATGGCGACCATCTGAAATATTTAGACAGTTCTCAATATCTATTAATCTATGATAGCAATCAAACTGAAATGTTGTATGTGTATAGAGGATATAAATATACGTTCACCTATAGAACGTTCAATAACGTGGTGAGCACAAATTCAACATGGCGGCGACGACAAAATTAAATATTCAAATGGACGTTTCTCGCGATTTAACCATCCGAGCGCAGTGAAACTTGCTACGGTATATCCGTACATACATTTTAATCCTCTGGCATCTATTTCATTTTATTTTCATAACTACAAGATGGCAGCTGAGCAAAATTTTAAAATTGAAGTTGGATTATAACACCTACAAAATAATCTTAATGTAATAGTGCATAACTCTAAGGCCTATATATAAAATCCAACACGGCGGCTAGCCAAAATATTTAGACGGTTCTCAATACGAATCTATTACAGCAATCAAACTGATTTCTGTATGTTGATAGAGGCAATTGACATAAGTAGGATATATGAAAACAGGCTGTATAGTTCTTCACGTAACTACTTGTTAGTTGTCCGTTTCAACTTCAGCACACTCAAATCCAAATAATCAACTATTTTCGCCGAATATTGCTGTCCTGTGTGGTTAAATAGCGCTCACATACAGAAAATTGATACTGAGCTGAATGATACTATGAGGACTATATCACGAACCATCCGATCTACACCTCTGGATTGGTTACCAGTCCTCGCAAACATTCCGCATCCTCACCTCCGTAGACAATTGGCATTGACGAAAGAATGGGAAAAATACTGTAAAGATCCTTCATTACCAATTCATCAGGACATTTTTCAACCACATCTCAGATTGACATCTAGGAAACGTCCCTGGTTACTAGGTGAGGAATTGGTTCAATAGCAATTTAATGCCTATCAAGCATGGCGCAACAATTGGATTTCCTCGAATCCAGACAAATATCATCTAATTCTGGATCCAACTCAACGCTCGCCTGGTTTCAACTTATCCCGAAAATCTTGGACGTCACTAAATCGACTAGGAACCCTACATGGTAGATGCCAGTACTGGAGGCATAAGTGGAAGATGATCGACAGTCCAGCCTGCGATTGCAGTGAAGTTGTTGGGAATTGACTTCCAACCTGGCCACAGATGGTGCCACCTCCCAAGCTCCATAGCCATTGACATTATGTTGGACTGCAGTGTGTGTGTGTTATATCTATCCCTCTCTGTTCTTTGTATTTTGTTACTCTGTATTCTGTGGTGTGCAATACAAGATGGCGAGTTTAGAATAGTGACCAGTGTGTGTTGTCTGTTTACACCCCCTCTATCCCTCCACATTTGGTGCCGAAACACTCGGGAAGACTAAGGATTAACTTCTTCAACGGAATTGTATCTACAGACGAGCTTTCTACACTACAGGAAGCTCCACGACGAGGTAAAGAGGATACTCCACTGCACCATCCCACGCCAGACGCTGAGATGCCACCATTAGCCTACACTGCACTCTCAGATAAGTCAACTTCAATACGAAAGAAAATAGCATGTTGAAACAACTGATATTTCTTCATTATTATCATTTGGATTGATGAAGCTAATATAAGACTGCTATTACACGAACAGGAACTGCGTATTGTCAATCAAGAAGTACGCATCCTGTCTACTGTATTTGTTTATTATTATTAGCGAGATAGACATAACAGGCCCTCGCTAGAGAGAAACTGTATGCACGGATGTTGTATTATTTATGAAATGCCTGCATGAATTGTGCATGACTTATTAAGGAATCCAGTTTCTTTAATCTATACCAGAGTAGTAGAATATCTTTCCGCCGCTGGACTTTGCAACGGGTCACGCATGTGTAGTTCCGTTCAGTTCCGTGCGATCTGAGCGCAATACCTACATCAACTCAACAGCGCCATCTATTAACTCACGCGCCCTACCAGTCATTCTCCAGCGCACTCTGTTAGCAAGGTCTTAAGATCTTCCACGGACGTAGCACGCCCTCTGTTAGCCCTCAAAGGTACCGGTGCGGTACGGATCCCCCTACCCGCCCGTAAGCTCACCGCTCACTACGTCACGTCTGGAGGGAGGCCTGTCAGTCAAGCTTAAGATTTATTGCACCCATTATGCCGACGGAACAAGAGACCGCTACTGCAGTAAGCCTGCACAATATGAAAAGGAAAAGAACACGTGAGAGAGCAAATGCCACACGCTTCATTACAGCCATTAACAGCCTTACAGAAAACACAGCATTGGAAGACTTCACATTCCACCGCGATAGACTGCAGGAAACACTCACCAGCTTAACCCAACTGGACGATGGTATTCATGATCTATTATCGGACGCAGAATACAATGCGGACATTACTGTATGTGACGAATATATTAACAATGCAAAGCGCGCCATACAGAAAGCTACTATTGGAGTGGACAAGAAGCTTTACTCTGTCACCTCTACACTCTCTATAAACGAAGCTCCCACCACTCCCACTGCCATGCCCACGTCACAACCAATTAAGTTACCCACCATAAAACTTAGCCCCTTCACGGGAGATATTGAAGAATGGTCTCGCTTTTGGGAGCAGTTCACTACTTCCATTGACCAGAATCCTACAGTATCGCAGGTCGATAAACACGTCTTTCTGAGAGGTTACTTAGAAGGGGAGCCCAAGCATCTCGTAGACGGTATTGCTATCACAGCTGGCACTTATAATGCCACAAAGAAAATTCTCATTTCCAAGTACGGAGATGAAAATAGAATTATCCAGGCGCACTTAGACTATCTGGAAAACATACCGCCGATACACTCCGCCACCCCCGAGTCCCTAAATCACACTTACGTTGAGTGCAACCGACGGATTCAAGCACTGCAGGCTCTGGGAGAAAATATTGCCAACTACGGTCGCGTGCTAGCCCCTAAGATACTCAGAGCGTTCCCAGACGATATCTGCCGGCGTTGGATCATCCACACGCGGAGAGACAACGTTAGTGAAGGTGACATCATCAAACTCATGTGTTTTTTGAACGAAGAGGTTGAATGTGCCCTCATTAGTCAAAAGATTCGGGGGGAATCTTATCAGCACCCGGCTTCTATCTATCAGCACCCGGCTTCTGTCCGAGCAACAGCGGCGTTCCAGATTGACACTCACGCGAAGAAAGGGAAGAAGAGAGAGAAGGAAAGACTACAGCCATTCTGCGTCTTTTGTGAGGGAAGAGGACACTGGGCTCAGGATTGTACTAAGGTAACCGGGACTGACGCTCGAACTCAGAAATTGAAACAATCATCGCGTTGTTTCCTCTGTCTTAAACGAGGCCATCACACAAAGGACTGTAGCAGGAAAGGAAGAGCTTCGTGTTCCCAGTGTGGAAAAGGTCACCATAGAGCGATTTGCAGCAACTTAAATCATTCCCCTGTCGCGAATTGCACAGAAACAACTGCCGTTGGTAAAATAAACGTCACTACTCCGGGATTTCCCCATCTCCAGACTGCTAGAATATGGATCTCGGGACCAACGGGTTCGAGTAAGCTGACGAGGTGCGTTCTCGACGGAGGTAGTCAATCCAGTTTCGTCAAAAGTTCTTTGGTCGATGAACTGGGTCTGGAAGTCATTGGAGACGCATCATTAAAGGTCCACGCGTTTGAAACACCATCCAACACATCACATTCACGTAGGTTCGTTCGACTGAAGACGAGAGGATTTTGGGACAGTTCCCAAGTAACATTGACGGCATTTGAAACCACCCACTCCTTTTCTCACCACCCAGCAGTACCACGAGATATCACGATGACTGGACAAACGCGGAAACTGCAATTGGCTGACCCTACAGATGATTCAGCTGACCTTCCAATCGAGCTGTTAATCGGAGGAGATCAGTATTGGACAATCGTCAGTGACTCTGCCCCGATACGACTCTCCTCGTCAGTTGTGTTAATTCCATCGAAATTTGGATGGATATTCACCGGAAACCGCTCAGGTGTATCAGCTACTAACACGGTTGTAAACTTCATCGATGCATGTCACTCCATGCCCTGTGACGACTCTCTTCGACGTTTTTGGGATCTGGAGTCCGTTGGGATCGCAGCTGAAGAAGACCGAGCAATGAGCGCTAAAGACACCTCACTTCTAACACAATTTCACGCGTCTTACAGTATTGAGGACCAAAGAAGAGTCGTACGATTGCCACGCAAGGAAACTATGGAACTTGCCAACAACTATCACGTTGCAGAAAAACGATTCCAATCACTGGAAACCCGATTTCGGAAGAACGAAGCCCTGAAACAAACATACACGAACCACATGATGGACTACATAAGGAAAGGCCACGTGGAACTAGCTCCAGAGGAAACCCGTACGGATGAGTTTTATCTTCCTCATCACTTGGTAAAGAAAGAGAAACATGGAACCATTAAATGGCGTATAGTCTTCGACGCATCGTCACACGAAGAAAACGCGCGCCCACTCAACGAGACCCTGGAAGTGGGACCCAACCTACTCCCCGAACTGTTTGCAGTATTGTTGCGGTTCCGTTCATTCCCGTACGGTGTGATAGGAGACATCAGCCAAGCGTTTCTTCAGTTGTCCCTTCACGAAGAGGATAGAGACTTGACCAGATTCCTGTGGTACCGTGTTGTCGAAGATGAGAGTGGTGCTCAAGTGGCTTCCAACGAGCGAGCGATTTTTCGCTTCACAAGATTCCCATTCGGACTGACTTGCAGCCCATTTCTCCTTTCAGCTACGCTGAGAGAACTAGCCACTAGAAACAGATCTCAGTTTCCTTCCGCGGCTTCATTCATAGATGAAAATACATTCATGGACGACATTATCGCAGGTGCCCGAGGAGAAAATGAAGCGATCGAACTCTACTATGAACTCACCTCTCTCATGAAGAAGATAAGTCTACCCATGTCGAAATGGGCCACGAGTTCCCAACAGCTGATCCAGATATGGAAGGCCGAAGGAAGAGAGATCACCACGGAAACACACGTTATTGGTGTTCCATGGAACACAGTAACAGACTCGCTCACTATAGATGTTACAGAAATCACAACGAGACTGAAAGATCACCCCGCTACAAAACGACACCTGCTCCAAGCGACTGCTAGTTTCTACGACCCATTGGGCTTAATGACGCCGGTATCAATACTGGGGAAAATCCTATTTCAGGACACATGGCATAGAGGACTAACATGGGATGAACTCCTACCACAGGACCTTGCCAGTCGCTGGCACAGCTGGACCTCAAGTCTACCCCAACTCTCGCAGATCACCGTCCCAAGATGGGCAGGAATGCCCGAACGCGACATCACAGATGTCCATGTGTTCTGCGACGCTTCAGAGCGAGCGTATGGAGCTGTTTTGTATATACGATCTCTCTGCAATGGCACCACATCTGCCCACATGTTGTGCAGTAAAAGTAGACTTGCGCCAGTCAAGAAGGTGACACTACCACGTTTAGAGTTGCTAGCAGCGGTGATCGGCGTTCGACTCTTGAATTACTGCGCTAAAGCGCTGACCTTCGACACAAGCAGAGGGACCCTGTGGACGGACTCAAGAGTAACCCTAGGATGGATTCAGAATGATCCGAGTCGTTGGAAGACGTTCGTCTGCAACCGCGTGACCGAGATTCAATCCTCTACCACTCCGTCACAATGGAGACATTGTCCAGGCAAGGACAATCCAGCAGATCACTTGTCACGAGGATTGACGGCAGAGAAGATCAAAACTCTTCAGGCCTGGTGGAAAGGACCATCATGGCTATCTCTCGACCAATGCCCTTGGCCACACTCTATTTATTCGGACAACGCCCAGACCTTTCACGCGGCTAACAAGGAACTGAGTGGCATTTGGGCTTCACTGTCTGCGGCAAAGATTCACCGCTACCTCTCCGAGCACGGTGTAACTTGGAAATTCATCGCCCCACGCGCGGCTTGGTGGGGAGGATGGTGGGAGAGGATTGTTGGATCGACGAAGCGGTGCCTACGGAAGTTACTTGGACGCTCCAGCATCGACGAAGAAGGACTCCAAACAGTACTGGTCAGCATCGAAGCCGCACTGAACTCTAGACCCTTGACTCGCAATGGAGACACCGGCGATGTGTTGACTCCCGCACACTTCCTTGTGGGAGAGAAACTCACTACAGTTCCATCTGGGCCTGAACCACCAACGGGAGTTCCTGTTCGAGAATTCCGACTGTGTCAACAACTGGCAGACAACTTCTGGAAGCGCTGGAGTAAGGAGTACCTACTGTTGCTGCAGAGCTTCCATCAAGTCCAGCAGCCCAAGAAGAACTCCACGCTGAGGGTAGGCGACGTCGCGCTCCTTCAAAGTGACCTTCAGCCGAGACATCTCTGGAGAAAGGTCCGGATCCACGAGCTGCGTACTGGAAGGGACGGGATTGTAAGGACTGTAATCCTTTCCACAGCAGATGGAAAACAACTGGCCCGACCCGTTCAGCTGGTCGTACCTCTAGAGGTAGACCAGGGTGGGGAGGATGTTGGGAATTGACTTCCAACCTGGCCACAGATGGTGCCACCTCCCAAGCTCCATAGCCATTGACATTATGTTGGACTGCAGTGTGTGTGTGTTATATCTATCCCTCTCTGTTCTTTGTATTTTGTTACTCTGTATTCTGTGGTGTGCAATACAAGATGGCGAGTTTAGAATAGTGACCAGTGTGTGTTGTCTGTTTACACCCCCTCTATCCCTCCACAGAAGTGCCTCAGACGGTTTATCTATCACATTGCCATGGAATGCCCAATAAGGAGGTTCAGTGGGACGCTACAAGAAATACATGAGGCTACAGATGAAGCAGTGAATTGGTTTCCTGACCTGACCTGACCCATGCATTCGAAGCCGGCTTCGATGCAGACTATTGTAGCCTACTGCTCGAGTCTAAGCTGCGTGGACCTGAGAGGAATGTGCATCGCAGATTATGAGTAGTGGAGGTGACGAGTGATCAGGTTTCTCGGTCCTTGCGTAGTAACAGAAGCAAATACATTGGTCGGTGACTCAGTCACTCATTCCCAACGCCACACTGGTTTCATAAAAGACCATGTTAGCAGTATTGGAATAGACGAGAATGTCAGGTAACACGGCGGGCTGTCGACAGGCTTCTCAATTCTCGCCTGCTCCTACCCTGCCTCTGCCCTTCATCACGCAAGTTCACAGAGCTTGGAACCGAGCAGTAGCCTATCAGCCCGAGGTGCAATGAGTTTCGTACCAACTGCAAATGTGAGATAACTCGTTGGACAGTCCATTTGTAATGCGTGTATCTTCTTCACTGTCAGAACTTTTGTACATTTTTTACAGTATATACTGGCAATTAAGTTTTTCACCTTATTTGTAACATATGTATCCTTTATGGCATTTGTTGTCAAGTGTGATACGAGTGCCACTGCGCTATCGTTTGTTTATCATATCCCTGGAGCCTTGCGGGACGACACTAACGCTACCTGTGTTGGGTAGAAGTTATATCGTGAACGGAGACATTAATAATAATGTGGGAATTAAGAATGATGCGTTTCAATAGCACCGGAGCTCCTGTCACCACGGGCTATTGGAGCTGAGTCATATCCTCCCTGCGCGACTGTACCTGTCAACTAGCAAGCTTATTTAATTACTTAGCGTATGGCTTTTAGTGCCGGGAGTGTCCGAGGACATGTTCGGCTCGCCAGAGGCTGTAGCTGCTTCAAGCGGACACCCATGGAGTGAGCTACAAGTTCCATTTAATTTCAAGTAGTTCCAACTTTGGCTACCAGATCTTACTGACATCTAGTGGCGAACGTTGGAACTTTGATAGAGCGTTTCATCGAAATCTAACCTAGAAAATTAGCTTCACACAAGTTTAATTAGTGGAAGGATCTTCTACATATCGTAAATTTATGACATGGGACCACTGGCTTTACTTCCCCTCCTAAGGAAGGCTTACTGAAGGATTTTGAAATGAAAATCCACAGCCTGCTTCCAGTCTCCGACCGGGTCAGGAATGGAATGAAAGAAGGCCCCATCTAGCGGCGAGGATACGAACTGTGCCGGCTGCCGAGGCCTGACGCACTCCTCTGGGGCAATGATTAAATGAATGACAGATGAAATGAAATGATAGTGGAGAGTGTTGCTGGAATGAAATTTTGACAGGGAAAACCGGAGTACCCGGAGAAAAACCTGTCTGCCTCCGTTTTGTCCAGCACAGATCTCACATGGAGTGACCGGGATTTGAACCACGGACCCAGCGGCGAGAGACCTACGTGCTGCCGCCTAAGCCACGGAGGCTTTTCACTGAAGGATTTTAATGCTCTTAAAAATTCCGACGATTTCGGCTGGGTTTGAGTCCGCGATCTTGGCCACAGCAGTTCAGCATGCTACCAACTAAAACCACCGAATCCGCATCTAGTAAGATGACATCGTGACACAACTAGATAAAGAATACACTAGTTCCCACCTTGGCTCCCGGCACTTGTATCTTGAAAGGCTTATATAGTTATTGTTGGTTAAAATGGCGGAACAGAGAGGTTATCTACCCCACTGTGTTGAGCAGCATAACAAAGTGTCCGGGATGAATCCGCTCATGGTTACTGAAATGACTTTATGGGTGGTCGTTCTATGTAAGCAGTCTGGCAACAATGTTGTGTGTGCTCATGAGGGTATTTACGTTTTTGGTTGGTCCCTTAGTTTAGGGGCTGCAACAATGCGGTCATGTAGCCCCGTGTACTTTGGGTGTGTGCAGAATCTGTCTGATAACCGGTGTTAATTGTGATGGCTGTATTAGTGTGTGTTATCTGTTTTTAATTCAAGTAAGGACTCCAGACATATAATTTTTCCAAGTAGTTCCGACTTTTGCCGCCAAACGCCACCGTCAACGACTAACTAGTTCAGAACTTAGTTACCAGATGCCATCGCAGTCGGCTCTTGACGACGAACGTAGGAACCTAAGAACGTCAGTCAAATGTTTAACTTATATATAATTTAGCTTCACACAGGTGTAATTAGTGGAAGGTTCTTTAACATGCCATAAATCTATGACATGGGACCGCCGGATTTACTTCCCCTCCGAAGGAAGGCATACTGAGGGATTTTTAACGTTGTTAAAAATTCCGACGACTTCGGCCGGGTTTGAACCCGCGATCTTGGGCATAGAAGCTCAGCATGCTACCAATTACGACATTATGTAATAGTTTATAAGCTTTATTTCACAATAATTCCTTCCAATGTTCGCTGTGCATCGACCCTTAGGTTTAATTTCTACTTCTACATCTTTAAATGATTTACCTCGGGATAAGGCAACATAGAACATTCCATGGCCTAAAACTAGATCAGGCAAGTAGATTCCAAGTCGATGAAGCGATTGACCCTGCGCTTTGTTGATTGTAATACAAAACGCTAGTGTAATAGGAAATTTCCGTCATTAGAACCAAATATATGATTGCTACAACGAGAAAAAATGTTGAAAAAATGAGATGTAATATCGAATGTTCACTCATAACTTTCATCAGAATCAGCCGATTTGAATAGTTAAGAGCTCAAATGACAGCGATTGATTCACTGAGTGTTCTTAGATGAAAACGACCTGTGTACCTCAATTAGAACCAAAGATATGATTGCTTCAAAGTTGGAAAAAGTTGAAAAAATCAAATAATTTGAGAAAGGCGGAATTTAAGTGATTTGTAATACTTGATGACAAATCTGTGCCTGAATACCTTTCATTTAAAAACGAACGAAAGAAATCGACCGGATAGAATAGCCGCAGGGACTCGGATAACTTTTCATAAATATTTTTAATATAGGCTATAGATATGTAATCTTGCAACTTCATCAATCAGCTTGACTGGTAGGCATATAGACTTGTACCACTCTGGTGCAGGTAGGTTTAGTATTGATTTTTGCTACAATAATCCGTTCACTATATTGCTCATAATATTCCACCCGCTGTCCAAGTTTCCTATTTAATATGAGACCAACCCCTGCTTGGCCATTGTTTGATTTAGTGCTAATGACCCTATAGTCTCCTGACCAAAAGTCCTGCTCTTCCTGCCAGCGCATTTCACTAATCCCAACCAAATCCAACCTCAACCTATCCATTTCCCTTTCTAAGTTTTCTAACCTTCCACTTCCTAGCAGACTTCTAACATTCCACGCTCCGATCCGTAGAATGTCAGATTTCCTCTTTGTCATTTCTGTGATGTTAACCCCCTCTCGAGTAGTCCCCACCCAGAGATCCGAACGGTGGACTAGTTTACCTTCGGATTGAAATTTTACAAGGGAGGAGGTCATCATCACATGACAGCATTACGGCTGTAGTTTCCCGTTGCTTTCAGCCGTGCAGCAGGATGCAGTGTAGCCATTATTTGGCTTATATTATCAATATCTTAACCGTCTATAAGACTAGTAAATAATTGATTTATTCTGAAAGGCTGCTACTCCATTTCAGAATAAGTAAAGAGCAATTCTACTAACAAAAACACTAACCTTCTACTAACAATTAAATACCAAAATTCTACTAACGAAAAAAAAAAACCCTTAAGTTCCACCAACAACAAAATACTACCACTAAAACAGTCTGTCACCAGGCACACTCACATTCACCCTCTCACATCACAGTCTACTGAAACAATGAACTATAACTAATAAACAATGCAACTGTCACCAGACACACTCACACACCGCAGTCTAATAGAACAATGACATATATCTAATAAACAAACTAACTGCCTACTTACTTACAACTAAAACTGCCTACATACTTATTGTACTGTAATTTGAACTGGCAATATTTACAAAATGCAATTTAGATAGAAAATACTTAGTTAGGAATGCCGTATATACAAAATTACATTAGAATGATGATAATTGTTGTTTTAAGGGGCGTAACATCTAGGTTATCCGCCACTAATGGTCTGGGTGATAGTTTTTTTTGTCGTGTGGCCTCCTGAGAGGCCGAGTGCAGGTCTTTCTAGTCGACGCCCGTGGGCGACCTGCGCGTCGGGATGAGAGATGGAATGAATGAAGGTGAATGAACTGGGCAAGGATGTGGAAGGAAGCGGCCGTGGCCTGTCAGAAGGTACCGTCTCAGCATTTGCCTGGTGTTGAAAATGGGAAACCACGGAAACCCCTTTCAGGGACGGCCGACGGTGGGGCTCGAACCCACGCGTCTACCGAGTCAGCGGAGAGCTTGGCCCCATGGCCTAATGCTGCGCTTTAGCCAGCGTAGCCACTACTGTCGGTTGGGTGATAGTGTAATAGATATATTTTTCTTTCTTTTCCCGGAACAGGCAGATAGAAGGTTTAGAAGATCTGATTCCAAGAAGGCGCTCCTCTACGGATGTCTTTTAGCACATATTTCAGGACAAGTTGGATTGCGACACTATACGCATGAAGTCACGGAACATGACGATAGTGTGCTTCAAAAGGTCTACGAAGAAATAGGCGAAATTCTGAGGTATATCAAGGGTGATGAAAATGTTATAGTAATGGGAGATTGGAATGCTGTGGTAGGAAAAGTGAGAGAAGGGAAGATAGTAGGAGATTTCTGATTAGGTGAAAGGAATGATCGAGGAAGCAGGCTGATGGAATTCTGCACCGAGCATGAGTTGGTCATAGCTAACACCTTGTCCTTATTCAATAACCACAATAGAAGAATATACACATGGATGAGACCAGGAGATACAGGGCGTTACCAAATCGACTTCATTATGGTCAAGCAGAGGTTTCGAAACCAGATTTTGGATTGTAAAACATATCCTGGTGCTGACATAAACTCGGACCACAATCTGGTTGTAATGAAATGCAGAATAAAGTTGAAGAAACTGAACAAAAGTCAAAAGACAGAAAGGTGGGCAATAGACAGACTGAAAGTAAAGGATTTAAACGAAAGATTCAAGAAGAGTATAAAGGAAGGACTAATGAAAAACCCTAAACAAACTTCAATTGCAGACGAATGGGCACTTTTGAGGAATGAAATAACAAAATCCGCAGAAGAAAACATTGGTAGGAAAGAAAGAATAGGTAGAAAACCGTGGATCACTCAGGATATACTAGAATTGATGGATGAAAGGCGGAAACACAAGAATGTAAGAGATGAAAAGGGGAAAGCAGAATACAGACGTCTGAGAAATGAGGTTAACAAGAAGTGCAAGGAAGCGAAAGAAGAATGGTTGAAAGAGAAATGTGCAGGTATAGAATATTGTCAGAAATTAGGAAAAGTAGACACAGCTTATCGAAGTATTAAGAATACTTTTGGGGAAAAGAAGACTAAGTGCTGTAATATTAAGGACACAAATGGAAAGCCTCTAACAGATGGGGAAGAAAAGGTTGAGAGATGGAAAGCTTACATAGAGAGTTTATATAAGGGAAAGGAGATTGAAAATCATGTTAATAATATCGTATGGCCTCGGGTGCCGGGTGCAAGCTTTGTTATTTGACACCCAGAGGGTAGCTTGCATGTCGAATTTCGTTGTTCCTTGACTATGAAAGTCAAGGAGGTTAGATGTTAGATATCTAAGCTCCTTGAACATAGCGCTTTCTAGTAGAGAAATGAGGAACTTTGTGTTGGCGGAAACTCCCGAGATTAATTTTGCCATTATGAACTCGGCCTACTGAATTCAAATGGGTTCTTTGACATGCCAACATCGTATTTTTGCCGCCTTTCAAAAAAAAAATCACTTACCACGGCCAGGAGCGAACCTGCAATCTTGGGGTTAGTAGACCGACATGCTATCCACTCACCCACCGTGGCAAGCTGAGAATCATGTAATGGAAATGGAGGAGGAAATTGATGAGGATGCAAAAGGAGATTTAATATTGAGATCAGAATTTGATAGAGCTTTGGAAGACTTAAGCAGGAACAAAGCACCAGGCATAGATGATATACCGATTGAGTTGCTACGCTGCATAGGAGATGAAGGTCTGATCAGGTAATTTCACTTGGTGTGTAGGATTTATGAGACAGGTGAGGTACCCTCTGATTTCAAGAAGAATGTAATCATCCCTATACCAAAGAAAGTGGGAGCTGACAGATGTGAAGATTACCGTACGATCAGCTTGATTACTCATGCTTCAAAGATCCTGTCTAGAATAATTTACAAGAGGATTGAAAGCCAGATAGAAACGGAGTTGGGTGAAGACCAGTTTGGTTTCAGGAGAAATATTGGAACAAGGGAAGCTGTACTAAGTCTTAGGCTGATTTTGGAAGGTAGAATAAGGAAAGATAAGAGAACGTTCATGGCATTTGCAGACTTTGAAAAGGCTTTTGATAACGTTGATTGGACTAAATTGTTTGACATTTTGAAATCTATTGGAATAAAGTACAGGGATAGGAGGGTGATCTACAATCTGTACAAAAACCAGACAGCACTCATTCGAGGTGAAGGACATGAGAGAGAAGCTGGTATTCAGAAAGGTGTTAGGCAAGGCTGCAACTTATCACCCATACTTTTCAATCTTTACATTGAACAAGCAATGAAGGATATTAGAGAAAAATGTAAAGTGGGAGTGAAGATTCAAGGAGAAATAATTTCAACTCTGAGATTTTCTGATGACATCGTCATCTTGGCCGACAAGCCTGAGGATTTGAATGAGTTTTTGAAAGGTATGGACTCCGTCTTACGGAAATAATGCATGATGAAAATTAATAAATGTAAAACAAAAATACTGGAATGCAGCCGAAATAAATCAGAAACCTCTATGGAGTTCAAATTGTCAGGTGAAAAGCTGTAGGAAGTAGGAGACTTCTGTTACTTAGGAAGCAGAATAACCAGTGATGGACGAAGCAAAGGGGATATAAAAAGTAGGTTGGCCCAGGCAAAGAAAGCATTTCTACAAAAAAGGAATCTGTTGACATTGAATATAGATTTAGGTATTAGGAAGCCATTTCTGAAAGCCTTTGTCTGGAGCGTGGTGCTCTATGGAAGTGAAACTTGGACTATTGGTGCAGCAGAAAAGAGGAGAATTGAAGCTTTTGAAATGTGGTGTTACAGGAGAATGATGAAGATCAGATGGGTAGATAGGGTTACAAACGAAGAGGTATTAAGACGAGTGGGAGAGGAGAGATGTTTCTGGCGACTGCTAATGAAGAGAAGAAATAGGTTGGAAGGACACATACTAAGACACCCAGGAATAGCAAGCTTAGTTATGGAAGGAAGGGTCGAGGACAAGAACTGTAGGGGTAGACCAAGGTTAGAATATGTTAAACAGATTGCCTCGGTATTAGGGTGTGGTAGCTATGTAGAGATGAAACGATTAGCTCAGGACAGGGAGGCATGGAGGGCTGCATCAAACCAGTCAAAACCTGAAGACTCAAACAACAACAACAACATTCATATCGTGTCTGCTGAAGAAGGTTATACTGTAATATAACCGAAACCGGTGCAGTGTACCCAAACATTGGATTTTATTGCTTAAGGTATTTCTTCCTATTCCAAGCAACACATTATTCAACATATTGCTGGTGTTAAATAACAAGGCATTGGAAGTACAAATAGTTATACGATTTACTTTTAATTACTGTTACATGTTGTCGTATTGAAGTAGAGAAAGGAGGTAGGCTATGTATGGGAAGCCCAGAGCCTGTGTAGCCTCAAGGATCTCATTTGCTATTCTGTTGCGAGCAGGTCTTCACCAAATTAAGCTCCTCTCCAGTAACCACGGCCCACAGGGAGAGTTTTCATTACAAGAATCTTTGTGCTGTCTACTTCTCTTGGCCGCACAAACACACTGCAATTATGTGATTCCTTTCGTCCTTCTCCAAGATTATTGGGGCAATACAACGGGGCTTCAATACAGGATCCGTCTCACAACATATTTATAGTGCGTTTCTACACACTCAAATTATGTTGACGTCACAACGTCAAATGAATTGTTGGAATAGAGTGACGATCGTGAAAAAGTGTTACAGTGAAAGGTGATGATATCGTTTTATCTCTCTTCCGCTCGAGTGTCGCTACTGTCGTTTTTGGATGTAACGGGTGAACCTCTGGATGGAATTTGATGTGGGTTTCACCATTCAGTAAAGCATATCTCGAGGAAGATTTATGTAGAAAATAATTTATTTCTGATCAAAGGAAGCCGAGTAGTAACGATTTCAGTGAAAAGTCGAAGAAAACAACACATGGTGTCCGTTTGCTTTTTAAACTTACGGTACGCTGGTCAAACCGTTAAAAATATCAATATACTTTGAGTGTGAGAATTGTTCAGCATGAAAAAGTGCTGTCTTCCTCCATACTGTTCATCTCCCTGTTATCAAGGGGATACACTGGGTTAACGTCCGCATTACATCCTCCAACATTCATAGAAATATTATCATGCGACCTGAACTTTATTGTGTTTTGACCCATGTCAATAACACCGTCATAATTTCGCATGAAGTCAGCCCCCGAAATGGCTTTATATCATAAGTCTTTCAAGACTAGAAACTGGTGCAGATAAACATGACAATTTATCTCAAGTGCACAGGAGATTTGCACTTTGCACTTAAGAGCGCAGTCAGGAATTATCCCTCTGACTTTTATAGTTGAGACGGGTAACTCAGTTAGTGTCGTCAAAGCTTTTAACGCAGCGTAAAGAACAGCAGAAATTACGCTTATCATGGCGCCAGTGTCTACAAGTAACGAAACAGGGTAATCGTTGATTTTAGCAGAAATCATTGGTAGCTGGGTAAGTGTTACGTGAGTCGTCGTTCGTCGTTCGTCAAGGAGATCTTCAGCTAATGGCTCCCAGAGCAGTATAGTACCATTGACTCTTGGGTTAATCTCCCCATTTTCCACTTCTAATTCTAAGTTGTTTTTTTCCTCTGGAGGTCCTGGGTTGGTCCTCCACAGGTACCTCCTCCGGTGCTTCAGCCACTTCCCTCGGCGATGCTGATTCTCGCTCTTCATTGTCCTGTGAGTTCCGGATGTATTCTCTGCTCTCACGAGCGGGACCTCTCCAGTCTCGGTCGGCTTGCGCACGAGGATCGCGGTCTTCGCGGTAACGTCCTCTGTAACGATAATCGCGGTGCATATTGCCGGATTGTCGGTTACGACCTCGCCTGTTGTCTCTCTGGTTATCATTGTTGTAGTTGTACCTATTTTCAAACCTTCTCCCCCAGTGTCCTCGATTTTCCTGTTGTCGTGACCGATCATATGGCCAACGGTTCCAAGTTCTTCTGTCAGGACCCGTATCATTTCTTCGGTAAGGTTCCGAAATAACCTGTCCTGATTTAGGTGTCTGAGACACTTTGTCCTCAGTGGTGGGGTTTATCTGTCGATTTTCCCCTCTGGGCTTGTGTGTAGCAAACTGATCGTTTGTACTATCAATCCTCCTGAGGATTAAATCACATTCTAAGAAAGTAGATGCATTGGCTGCAATAAGGGTTCGTTGCACATCGGCTGGATACTGCCGTGTGATAGTCTGAATAAGCTCTGGTTCCGATAAGGGCAGCTGAAGCCATCTCAGTTTCGACAACTGAGTCGCAACGTAATTCGCATATCTCGAGGGCTGATTTGTGCTGTACCGCTTATTGTACATCTCGGCGCGAATTCCTTGCTGGATGTCTCCGCTCCAGTAAGTTCTCAGAAGTGCTTCCTTAAAGTCCTGGTACCCATTAAATGCGTACTTGAATGCGCGGTACCAAGTACTTGCCTGACCCGTTAAAAGGCGTTCTATAACCCTAAGTTCTCTCTCTGGAGTGACCATGGTGTCGCGGAGGTACGACTCCACGTTCTGCAGGCCATACGATATTATTATTATTCCAAACAGGGTGTCACGTGCTACCATCAAGCGTGTCGTGAGATTCGTCGTACTTATAAATTCGGGATAGGAAATGAATAATGAACCTGTGAGAAAGCAGTAAACTTGCTTCCCCTCGTTCGGCCTGGAGGGATATTTTCCAACACTAAATATAAACCACTGTGACTGGATAAGAAATCCTTTGGCACCCTCCAGCTCTTCTGAACTTCAACTTATGGAAGAGGAGGAACTGGTTGAACTTAAAAACAACATGCCTTTAAAACGTAAGTACCAAGAGTCAGAATTAGACAGCTTCTGGGTTTCTATTCAACAAGCCCTCACTGTTTTGTTGCAGTTTCCTACGACATATTCGTGTGAAAGTGCGTTTTCTGTTATGGCTGATACACAAACAGTTAAACGTGGAAGTTTGAGAATGTTAGGTGAGGAAATGCGGGTGAATTCGTCCTACATCCGACTCGATATAAAGCAGATTTGTAATGGTCAAGCCCATAGGCTAGCAGTCATTGAATTGGAACATCAAGGCGCAAGTTTTGTATCTATGAGAAAGGTGTTTAATATAGCCTATTATACTTGGAGAATCATATACAAATATACTCTGAAAAATTTAAATTTCTTTAAAATGTATCTCCTTTGTTAAAATAGTCTACGTTTATAATTAAAATAATTAAATGGACGCCATGTGTGCTAATAGGTGTCGCCATGAGAAAGCTCTGCTGTAGACAATTAGTTCTTGTTGAAGGGGCGGGACAGCTGGGTCATCTGCCGTTAGTCCTGTAGAGAGAACGTTTAACCTTTAGGCTATCGGGCAGAATATTATTGAAGATCTTTTATTTGTAGTTAATTTATTTTCATTTTTTTACCCAAATATTAATTATTATTAATTAAAATTTTTGTGTTCTTTAACATTTTAATATTCTTAAAATTAAGATTATGAAAGTAATATAATTTTAATTTTTATAAGCTTATTTATTTTTCTTCTTCTTCGTCTTTCTTCGATTCGGCCAACTAGGGACCACGTCAGTTCAACTGTCTCTTCTTCCGAGCTATAACTACCGCCCAGTGTTCCCGCATTCGTCTCCGGTGTTGTTCTTTTCTCTCTTGGGACCACACCTTCCCTGTCTTCAGCTTCGGCTTTTCCTGGAAACCTTTGTGCGTACGTAGTTTTTCCTGAAGTGGAACACGCTCCTGGATATCTTTAGGGGAAATTTCCATTTCAAGTAGATCTTTCTCAACTTGCGTGACCATGCCCCTTTGGTTTTCTTCTTGAAAGTACTTCAATATCCGTTTTGATATCCTGCCTGGGCTCATTCGTGTCACGTGGCTATAAAAGGCAATCCTTCTTTCCCGAATCGTGTCACTGATCTTCTCCACGTGCTTGTACATTTCGTGGTTGTGACGCCCAGGATTTTCCTCAAAAGTTTCCTTTAGTTAGCCTCTAGTTTTTCCATTAGACCTTTCTTGTTCATTATTAGAGTCTCTTCCGCGTGCAGTAATGTCTAATTTTGGCATTTAAAGTTATCGATCTCTTATTGTAGATGTCTTTAGTCAGGTTGTATGCCATTTCCATTTTATTAATGCGTGGCACGAAGGTTTCTTTCTCTGATAAGATAGGCTCTATCCATTTAACAAGGTATTTAAACTTTCCTTTTTTTAAAATTTAATTGTTTTTAAATTGTTTCACCCTTATATTAATTAATGAGTTTAATTGTCATTTTCTTTAACATATTGATGTTCTATAAATTAAGGATACACATTTTTATGAGCTGATTTATGTTTAATTATAATTTTATTGGGCTGCCATTTTTAAAACTTTTAATTTTAATTGCTTTTATAAAGAAAATGTTCCATGTACTTTAGGTCCAGGAGATAATGTTTGGTGTTCAGTGATATTAACACTTACAAAATAACATGTGTTGCTATTTGGCTGAAATATTCAACCTTCAACATCAGTGACAATATAACTTGTTCTTATTTAATATATACACCACTATCCTATAAAGGGTTAATTAAGCGGAGGGTGGGGATTTAGGTGATCTATTTTCTAAACATTCAGCTTTACCACGTGGATTGATTTACTTGCGAGGGTGGAGTGAATTTGAGAAAGTAGGCGCTTAGCTAGGAGCAGGACCTCAACATGATAGCCTACTCGAGGGGAGCCGCAAAGAGAAGACAAGTGCCTTATTTAAATAAAGTATTCCGTGATTATGCGATGGCGTTACGTTCCCGACTTGAGCGACTTACATATTCATCAAGATCTCACCGCCAAAAGATCCACACCACATATTTTATTCTCGTCAAACTTAAAATTCCTAGGTGCTTATTTCATCCTTGGATTCACAACAGCTCATATCCCTTAAGCTAGAGGAGCGCTCTTATTTAAATAGGGACTTGTTCTCTGCTGGAACAGACCACCCCTTCTTTAACAGCCGCCACTAGTCAAAGGTATGGTTGTAGATGTGCCACGCCAATTCCACATGCACCCAAGTACACGGGGCTACATGAACACGATGTCGCAAAGCCCGTAAAGTAATCAACAACACAGTTCCTATCTCTCTCTGCTTGTGGACGTGAAGTGTTCCATGGGTAAAGCCCTGCGCGGATATCCGCAGCATTTTTCGCCACGCGGATATATTTTGCATGGCTGTGCGGATAGCGGATACGCTGCGGATAATGTTTGGAGTAAATTGCGGATAGTTTTTAGAATACGATATGGAACTTTCTATAATATTACATATTTGATATGCCAATCTACAGCTTCATGCTTAAAAGAGGAATACTCCTACAGTCTATTGCGTACGAAATATTTGGGTACGTTTTGCAGTTATACCATGACGAATAGAAGGACCTAGTGTGAGGACTCCGCCATTATAGAACGGTAGTTCGTGGTCCCGCCGCTACAAGCACTGCAAGCGATTATGTCCAACACGTGCCCTGTTGTTCCGTCGAACCGGGTCATAGAAAAGTGCGGGGGAAGCTACTGTGTGAGATATTTGTGTGAATTAAATTGAATTGTCTTTGCTTTCAGTTCTTAAATTCTGTTCATTGTGTCTTGTGTACATCAGCGTTCTATGTTTTGTGTGGGCCTACTTCAAACATAGGCTATTTCTTTGTTAATATTACTGTTTTGTGCTTGTCCCTCAGCGAATGGACGGTCTACCTTGACTCATATGTCCAGGAACTGAGGAGCAAAGCCATGGCGAATTACTGTTGAGAGATACTCTTATTCATATATATATATGTATATATAATTAATTAAATTATATATATCATTTCAAAGAAATATATCCAATCAATCATTGCACCCACTGCCGACCTATCAAATCGGTACGGTGTAAAATCACTTAAAACAACAAATTTCACCTAAAACAATTCATTAAAATAAAAAAATTCACTATATAAAGGGGCGTAAGGAGCTCATTGAGAGCACCAGGTTCCCATTCTATCAGGCAATGCACGCATGCATGCAAGCTTGATTATCTCATTCCGAGTCCAGCATCCAAGCAACTGCACGCCACTGCTCTAAGCTCCGTCTTCTAACGCCAATAGATGAAATCGATGATTTGCCAGTCTTTCTACCTCGCTATCGCCTCGACTTCGATATTTCAAGCCATTCCACTATGTTCCTATAGGCTTAATTTGCATCCCCCTTAGTAACAGTGCAGATTAAGTCACTCCTCTACCATTCAAATATCCAACGCCATACCCACCATGTAACCATCCTAGTCAAGCAACTCCTGTCTCCCTCGAGTTTTAATACAAGTTTAGCTCATCCCCTCTTCCTACTAAGCAGCCAATAATTAATTATTTAATTAATTATTTAATTAACTTCAAATTTCATCAGCGCACTCAACGTCATAGCTCCAACTGTATTTAAACTGGATAATTTTGAGTGACTGGTAAATTTGTTTTTCTCTTTCCTTATTCTCTGGTCGACCAAGGTATTTGACCACTATCTCTCATCACCTCTTACTCATTACACGCGCTTATAGTCTACACTCACGAACACAAACATGTCACGCACTGGCACTAAACCTCGCACATTAACGTACCAGGGCATAACATTCCTGATAACTCAGAACCCTGATGACTCTAAAAGCCAAAATTATACCCCTGTTAATCCAAAAACACTAATTCCGAGTGGGCCTACCCACAAAGGAGATGGTGCACTCGTTCCACTTAAACCAACTTCACCACAATCAGATTCCTCACTCTCTAGCTCACCTCCTCCCTCACCGGGTCACGTCTCATTCCCGACATTTGATTTCGAGAAAGAGCTGTGGTACGCTTCACCCAATGGCAGTAACCTTCAGAGCACGATGGTCCTTATCCACCCACCTATTGGTATTAGCCTTTGTAAATCAGTCAGGCAAACAGTAATTAACGCGCTCAATCCCATAGCCCAATTTATTTCCCTCATTGAGGAATTAGGTAATCACCACATAGGCATCACTCCTTCTGAGAATAGCCATCTCAACTCTGTCACTAGTGTTCTCAAGAGCCGCTCTGCCATTCCCCCATTTTCATTAATTAGATTCAGACCACAAATTCACCTTCTTTAGTCTCTCAATCTGAGGAAACTAAATTGCCACAACAAGAAACAACAAAATAACAGTCTGTATAGCCTACTCCAGGAATCTGTGCTTTCCGTAACATGTAATGGAGACCGTAGTACTTATTTCCGTGAATTATATTTTCCATTGTGCCCTGCCGTGTTATTTTAATTGTGATCGCTAATTACATTTTAAAAGAGTATCAGTTACAAAGTACGGTAATTCGTTTCCCTTGGCATTATCCCTAAGACCAGCTGACCGGCAGCGTGGAACTTGCCCACACTAGCGCTGCCGGGCGGGGCGCGCTTGAACTTGAGGAGTCCTCTCACTTTCTCCTTCTATTCGTCATGGTTATACACGAGAAGATTATTTTACTCATAATGGTTTCAACTACATTTTATTAAGTACCGTATGTTTGTAGTAGAAGGTCTTGACATCTCATCATCATCATCAATTTCTCACTGCCATTATCCACGAGATATAATGCTGTCAATATGTTTGTCAGTTCATCGTGGTGACATCATTAACACTTTTCTCAAGTCAGCTACTTCGCTGTCTAAGCTATCCTGTAAGATCTGGTTCCAGGTTTATCTGTAGATTTATTTCCATCTTGGCACTGAAACGCGTGGGCTGTGATATTGCAACGGAGACAGTTATGACATCAACGATGCGAACATTGATGGGTCAAGAGGCAGTAGTATGATGACTGACTTAGTGACTTGGAAGTTCCGGAAAAATATCAATCCCTTTCTCCATGCTTAAAGAGAAGTTCACTTAGTAAATGTTACTGCGACCGGGAAGTATGAACATCATTCAACCAACATTGATAAAATATCTATTAAAACAAAACAAGGTGTATATTCAATAGTGCTTGAAACAAAGCTCAAGTCAAGGATAAGGCAGATATTTGGTTACGTTTTCAACGGAACCAAAGAGGTGAACGATATAGCAGGATGTTTTAGCTTTAAAAAGTGTATTCATACTCAGGACACAAATCAGGCACATCAAACCTACTGCGGCACAAGTGCGAATGTAGCCAAAGAAGTATAGCCAGTTTTTTGTCTAAAGCGGAGGTCAGGAAACCAGAATTGAAATATCAGCGGATTTTTATACAAGTCTTGCGGATGCGGGGCGGATGCGGATAACAGTCATGCGGATGCGGGGCGGATGCGGATAACAGTCGTGCAAATGCGGGGCGGATGCGGATAACAGTCGTGCGGATGCGGGGCGGATGCGGATAACGTTTTGTTTATCCGCGTAGGGCTCTATCCATGGGGAGCGCTTGTTATCAGTCTCCGGAACGCCAAGACTTGAAGGAACACAAGCGAGCTATCGCGCTTCTCGTGGGAGACATCACATCACTGTAATAGCACATACACATCGCCGTCTACAATTCTCAAATCGCGTCGTAAGGTTTGGCAACACCGCCCATCTGTCATTTGGGAAGCCTAGCGAAAGCACATGGTAATTGCATAAATACGTAGATTTTGACGCCAAAAATACAACAGAACATAACGTCCGCTAAATCTACACAAATATCACAAATAAAGGATACCTATTATTCATTCATTCATTCATTCATTTATTTGCAATTGGGGGTGTGTCCCCCGGTGGCAAATTGGATATACATAACAAATACATAATGATACTGCTGCTCGTTTTGTATCGTCATGTGACGTGCCCTCTAGCGACGGGCTGTGACCTTCCTCGCTCTGGTCGGAACCACACCTCGTTACACACGCCACGATTAGCCCATGTCATTACCGGTTTGTGCATTACAGCCTCCGGCTCGTTACTTTTTGAACGCACCTTATACTTGAAATTGATCGTCTGCAGTCCTTACTTGAATTAAAAACAGATAACACACACTAATACAGCCATCACAATTAACACCGGTTATCAGACAGATTCTACACACACCCAAAGTACAAGGGGTTACATGACTGCGTTGTCGCAGCCCCTAAACTAAGGAATCCAACATTTTGTTTCTTGTATGAAAAGAATAATTAAAAATATGAATATTTCTTAATTAGTTGACAGAATGTTTAATTAAGGAAGCCTTACAGTATATTTAATCCCATGGCTGGTTCATAAAGTTGGCAGGACTGTTTGCTCTGCGACCAATGAGAGACCGGCTGTGCCTTTGAGTCTTTGACAACAGCCGAGCCTGGTTATTAATATCCTGTGGCTCCACTTTTATTGCCAAGACTCGCTTCCCTCCCCTTCATCTGTTTCTTACCTGGATACAGTCTGCACTTCCTATCTCCATGGTTCCTATAAAGCAGCCTCAGTTCTGCCAAAATCCGCCAGAGGCAGGCCGAACATTACCAAAAGAGATAGGAATTTCCAGTCCCTCTACATAAAAGACCACTGCACAATATTTAGCCTACTTTCCATTTCAAACAATAAAGGTAGGCTTATGAGATGTAGACGGGCCAAATGTGCATATCACGTCCCATCAGCTGTGAGGCTATGGCTTTTATGTTCGACCCTGACTATTATAAGTCTCATTATAACCCTATTTTTCATTATGAAACAGTTTCTCCCACCAATCAGAGCTCAAGAAACAGTTGTTTGACCAATTAGATAATTAGATGCGTTGAGTTCCACGGCCTTCTAATTTAAATTTCACTGCCTGGCCTAGTGTCATAGTAGGGTAATCGAGGAGACTATGGTCAAATACAAGGCATTCTCTGCGTCTCATGCACTCTGTTCAGTACATAAACCTGGCGAAATCTCGACAGATATTTATGAATAGGCTATTAATGTTCGAACATAAAATAGTTATAATAATTATCGTCGAACATAAACAGTCGTATGCAACTCGCCTATAATTGTAATTAAGACACTCGTATTGAAATTATAAAACTCACATACGCTCATTTTATAAACATACTCGTGTCTTAATTATTGCCAATATAGGTTCGTTGCATAATGTATTATTATGTTCGACGATGTCGAAATGTAAATGTCATATGTCAGAAAACGGTATCAAAATGACGGTCATTAAAGTAGTCTACTACTTTTCATTATGATACAGTTTCTCCAACCAATCAGAGCACCTTTATTGGCCAATTAGGTAAGGATAGCTTCACACATGCGCTCAAAATCCAACATGTCTGACATGAATTACATGATTTGAAAGTTGACAATGTACAGCATATTGGATCAAGTATTATAGTTACAATGCTAAACACAAAGACAAAATCAGCACGCACCTTTACGGTAACAAGAAAATACTATGACATATGCATGAAATTTATGATTCTACGTCTAGAAGATTGCAACGCAGCATCCTTCTATATAAATTTCCGACATGGAAAGTGCACCGTCCCATTTGTTCGCGTAAATAAACTGGCGAATATTAGAAAAGAAATAGCACTATACCTTAATATCCCCAACTCCAATTTCTACACAGGGCATTGCTTTCGTAAGATTTCGGTGACAAATTGAGAGAATGCTGGTGCTAACCGGCAGGCTGGAAACATATGGCATTGCCAAGCATACAAAGTGCATGCGTGGGTCAGAGAACTTGTAAAGCACAGATAGCAAACCCAGCGCTTGCACTCCGATCACTACATTCAAGTGACTGAATGTCGACAGATATTTATGAATATTTATGTTCGAACATAAAATAGTTATAATTATCATCGAACATAAACAGTCGTATGCAACTCACCTATAAAGGTAATTGAGACAGTCGTGTGGAAATTATAGAACTCGCTTCGCTCGTTTTATAAACATACACGTATGCCATTATAGACTCGTTACATAAAGTACTAGTGTTGAGAGTCTTATGTGCAGGGTATTGCTGGTGCAGCCTGTCCTAGTTGATGCATGACCAACATAATGCACATTGTAACGGCTGTGCGGGAAGTGTTCAAGCTACCGCTCGGACATAGCCCAACTAGGGCATGGGATTTCAAGCGCTGTACTCACACAGTGCATTGCACAGTGGGTCAAAATCGAAATCTAGGAGGACAAAATTATTTCTTTTCATAATTAAAAAATCAAAATTTATTACGTCTACAGCATTGTCATATAATTGCCGCTCACTATTCTGCGATATAAACGCATCTTAGTGTAAATCTGTCACCACTGTTCGAGCAGTCTGAATTGGAGGGTGAATGTAAGTGGCTGTGGTTTGGTTGTCTTTGTGGTTAGCGTGATGCTTTAAGATGGAACATGCAGCTGAAGGTATGATCTTTGTAGCGTGTTTCAGTTATTAATGGGCGTAATTGTTACGTAATTTTAGCTATATTTGCATTATATAATATTTAACTATTATTTTTAAAATTATATTTTCACTTAGATTTTTAGTATGTCGCGTCACTCTGCGTCACTTGCTACTTAATGTTAAAATGTAGATAAAGTCTTGTTAAAAGGCTGTTATAAGATTTTTTGCATATTTTTGCAACTTACTTAGTTATTTTACGTTTTAGAAGATGCCGCGCAACCAGTTCTCACACGTTTACAACTGTTTGAAGCACTGGGTTCGACGATTATTCCAAAAGTGGACCTTTGTGACTTTGTTAAAAGTAAATTAGGGGTAGAAAATTGTTCTGAAGAGATAACTGAATTCTCTATCTATAGACAATTTCTTGCATGCGTAGACATAGCCTTTAAAATGTCTTAACTGATGTTTATTATGAAGTAAACAAATTATATAGGTTGCTTTCACTCAAAATTCATGATTAAAACGTAAAAATAATTCTGTCCCCCTAGATTTCCATTTTGACCTACTGTGCGCTGGTCTTTCTGCCCGTCCTTGACAGGTTTGGGTTGTACGAGTTGGACAGTTTGGCCAACAACCGTGCAATTTGCTCTCAGTACGTTGTTCTACTTAGAATTAGACACTGAAAAGAAGCTCACTGGAGGAGGGGCTACAATAAACATTAAACAGCTGATCAGAGAAATAAACCACTCCGCAAATTCTAACAAAATAAGTTACTTAGAAATACAGTATATTGTTGGATGTTGTCCTTTATTAGCCATGCGACCAGCTCTCATTTAATTTATTTTCATTTGGTTGCTTCCGTAGTTCAGGGGCTGCAACAACGCGCTCATGTAGCCCCGTGAACTTTGAGTGTGTGAAGAATCTGTCTGATAGCCGGTGTTAATTGTGATGGCTGTATTAGTGTGTGTTATCTGTTTTTAATTCAAGGAAGGACTGAAGACATTCAATTTTCAAGTAGTTCCTACTTTTGCTACCAAACGCCACCGTCAACGACAAATAGTTCTGAACTTGGTTGCTAGATGCCACCGCAGTCGGCTACTGGTGACGAACGTTGGAAGCTAAGAGCGTTGGTCAATAATAACTTATAATTTAGCTTCACACAAGTGTAATTAGGGAATGGTTCTTTTACATGCCATAAATCTATGACATGGGCTCGCCGGAATAAACATTAAACAGCTGATAAGAGAACCAGCACGCACATTCAAAAATACGTCTTTAAGAAATATTTGTCGGCTTTTCGCCTTTTTTCTCTAGTCATACGATCAGCTCTCATTTAATTTATTTTCACTTGTATTTTGTGTGTTGGTATGATGAGGAAAGTATATTGCTTACAGTTAGAGATGATAGAATGACTAGACATGACCGAAATCAGTCGAATGCCATGGAGACTTCTACGACACCTGAGTAACGATCCAACACAAAAGAAAACCCACGCAAACATTTCCACAAATCAAATTGCTCAACGGCTTCTGAAAAATGGTAAAACAGACAAAAGAGGGAAAGGGCCTACTAAGTAAGTTCCAGTGGCAAGAACATCTAGAAACTAACGAGCTCTTAAATCTGTTTTGTGAAAACGATCTACGGAAAGCTTACAACAATGCAAGAATAACAAGGCAGCGGGCATGGACGACAACACTGAAATGGCTTCTGGAACTCTACAATAACTGCTCCAGACAGAACAAGATTCCGAAGATATGGAGGAAAACCAAGATAATTGCTATCTTAAAACCTGGGAAAGAGCCTTCTGACCCTCAGAGCTAACGACCTATCTCATTATCATGTCATCTTGATAAGATATTTGATAGGTTCGTATTGAACCGGTTATCACCAATGATTGATGGCCTACTCATACCTGATCAGGCATGTTTTAGACCCCAAAGGAATTGTACAGCGTAAGTAACTCACTTAACTCAACACATAGAGGATGGGTTTGAAAGGGGGAAGATCACAGCGGTGGTATTTATCGACCTTTCATCAGCTTATGATACAGTCCAATGGTGCACAAGATCTATGGATTGACCAAGGACTATGGTTTCACCAGAATAATTGCCACCTTACTACACTATCGAAGATTCTATGTTGAATTCCAAGGAAGACACAGTCGATGGAGAAACCAAAGAAATGGTCTACCCCAAGGGAGCGTATTGTCACCGATTCTCTTCAACATCTACACAAACGATCAACCAAGACCTCTTCCATGCAAACGTTTCATAGGCTATATGCAGACGACCTTGCCATGACAGTACAGACAATTGATTTTGAAGATGCAGGACAGTTGCCTTAACACTAAACAGAAGGTGGCAGCCCGAAATAACATAATTTGGAAGCTCATTGGTAATAATAAATAAGGTGCCCAACCCCAGGTGCAATGGCACTCTGTTTCTCGGCTGGTGAATATGCCTGCCCTGTATGGCAGAAATCACCCCATGCAAAACAAGTTGACGTAGCTCTTAATGAAACTGCAAGGCTTATTACAGGATACCTGAAACCGACTCCCGTCGACAAGCTGTTCTACATGGCAGGCATTGCTCCCCCCGAAATACGTCGGGAAGTAGCCGCAAATGCCAAAAAAAAAAAAAAAAAAGGAAGTAGAAGAAAATGAGCTACACCCGCTGCACGGATCTACTCCTCCCAGACATAGATTGAAATCTAGGAAGAGCTTTTAAGAGTCAACATCTCCACTTAACACAACCTCCAACAAAGCCGGAGAAGAACTGTGGACAGCCAACATCAATCATCTTCCAACAGGGGTAACACCAGCAGAATGCTTACCAGCCGGGCACAAGTTGGACCACTTGGAAATCACTAACAGATTACGAGCAAGTGTTGGCAAAACTAAGGATAACCTTATGAAATGGGGATACCTACAAGAATCAGCACTTTGCGAATGCGGAGAGGTACAGACATTGCTTACGTTGCCCTGATTCTTGCAGTGAGGAGGAGTTGTTTAAGGCAAAACAAAATGCTATAGCAGTTGCTCGTTTCTGGGTAAAGACAGTTTGATTACAAATATATATGTATAATTCCTTGTTTATACCTGGGTTCACTGGCCAAAAACTGTGGCGTAAACTGTAAGTCAGTTATATATAAGTACATGGTCATTGTCTAAGTGCACTCCGATAATCACGGCAAGCTAAGCCGGCTGTGACTGGCGCAGATCGCGGTTCAGGCGGTGGTGGCGCGCTCCACTGACTCATATCGTTAGGGTTAGTGGGATCATCTGTGCGTGACGCATGGACGATGAGGTAAGCGTGGCGCAACTCCATGCAAGCTCTGCGTGAGGTCACCAGCCTAGAAAATTTTCCATTGAGAAGAGAGAGATAGAAAATACACGCAAATGCCCTGACTCAGCTTTAAAATGACAACGTTGTTTCGAAGGCGGAGCCTGAAACTGTAGTGAAATAATGAAATTGTCTAGAAATATGCAAAAACACTAAAAGATCTCACCGGCAATGTTGATTATCCTGGAAATTAGAATTTTTACAGTAATAAAATTGTATACTAATTGAACAGTAAAGAAATGCAATGTCAGCGCTACGTCATGGGGGATTCACATTGTCAGTAACCCAGGGAAAGGAAAAAAAAAGAATCAACACCCACGTGCTTCAGGAGCGCATTTTAACTTTTTTAGAACATTCCCACGATCGATTTTCGTAAAAAGTAGTATCAATGAGACATTTAGATCGAGGGGAACAAGGAGGTAATTTTTTCAAAAACGTGCGACGCTTACTTTAGAAAATTATTTTTAGAAGAAGCAAAACTAATTTATTTTTAGTGGATAAGAATAAATAAGCAGCCAGCCGTAGGGTAATCATGCAGTCTTTATCCGACCATGAGTGGTAACGCTGTGTCGCTGTGCATCGAATCTTCATATTCCTCATTAGAAGGAAATTATCGTCGGGCAACGAACAATCATAATTAGTCTTTGGACTTTGACAAAGCTCTATACTTTGGCCAGAAATATCTTCAGCCGACGGAGGCATAGTAAGCCTCAGTATTAGAATCAGTTTTCGAAACGTATACCGAAACATCTCGACAGTAAACGAGACTTTAAAGAGTAGTGAAACTCAAAATTTTATCCAGTGCGTTAAAGAACCGCATCAGGGTCAAGAACGTAGGATAAATTGACTAATCTTCCTGTGCTTAGGAGATTAGAGCACAAGTGACGTTAGGTCAGAGGAATCCAAAGCAGGGCAGTAACTGCTTAGGAAAAAGTGAGAACTTAATAAATTGCTCCACGATTAGAATACGATAGTATTCCCAAGTAAGGTCCAAACTTGGGCGAGATCAAAGACATTGTTAGAGCGCACAGTAACTCTATAAGAAACGACTCTAGGACCGAATCAAGTAAAGACTTTCTGCAAGATATAAACTTGCAAATTGAGCGAGTGCAGGATCGTGCAATAGACTGACAGAGTGCCGACTATAAAGGGAACCGGCGGAGGATAAAATCATCCGTACCAGTCAGGGAAGGCCGCGAAAGAGACTTTCATTCAACCCAGATAGGAGCCAGATCTAGGGAGAAAACTAGTTGTCTGTACGTTTTGGAGGAGGGAAGAATGAAATTGTGAAAGCGTGTGGGATAGGAAGTGTTACCACGTTGTGTGATAAATGCATCGTCGCATGCCAAAAGTGAAATTTTGTATATAAATAATTGTCAAGTGTTAATAATAATTTTCAAGTGTTTTATAAATATTTAGTGTTATAAAGTGTTAAATATAAATATGATTTTTATACCTCAAGTAGAGGATATCAGTGTGCTAAAATTGTTAGATATTACAAAAATATCAGTGTATATGACGAGTGTTGTGAATTGTGTAATGATGGCTTAGAACCCAAGGATGTGGGCTATAATGCTAAATTTATTGGGAGCCTGGAGCCAGCAGCTCAGGAGTCATGTAAGTAGAACGATTTGATTATGTGTGTTTTGGAGGGAAGAGCTCGTGCAAATAAATACATGAGAAAGTGTTCTCATATAAAAACAGGGATAATGAAATGAAATGTATAAAAGGAAGCGTACGGTTTTCTGAACGAAAATTTAATCATGAATTAACTGATTAATAAGTGTTAAATGTGTAAATACTCAGTGAAGTTGTATTCTTTTGAAATCACGTCTAATAGTGATATAATGTAAAATAACATACCTTTTACAGCAAGAAATAAAATATAAATCCTTCAGTAATGAAGTAATTGTCGAATTAAAAAATAATAGTAATGAATTTGTAAGCCGTGAAGTTTCTATGAATAAATAATAATAATAATAAATGATTGTTGAACAATAAATGTTCTAGTGTGCTAAAGCCAAAGATGTAGAATTAATGCCAGGCAAATTATATTGCAAATAATGTAATAAGACGGAGATCTAATGAAGTTAAAATAATAACTATATTGCTCGAAAACATCACACAAATACTATTGTAATAAGCGATAGAATATCTTATTTAACTTTTCACGCTAATGATTGCTGTGATGTTGTGCCAGGTTATAACTGATTGCCAAATGTAGCTGGACGCGGTTATTGTGAAGTGAATGTGTTTGCATTGAAGCAAATTTGAAATGGGTGCTGTATATTTTGTATAAAGCGCAAGAACAGTGTTTTGTGGCCCTCCTTTAAGTCGCTAAATTTAGGAGGATTGGTGTTAAATGTTCCCACTCCTGTATTAGTGTCGGTAAGACCTCAAAAATGGAATATATTCTCGGAGGCAGACCCCCTTATGAACCAAGGTTCGTCTACGTCGAAAGCCCCTTTTATTATTGAATGTCATACCCACCAACGATGATATTTCGCAATCAATGATTTCACCAGAGCCAATACAAGCGGATAAATATGGCCGCGTAATTTATTGATGAATAGAACTAGTGTGTGTATTTTTTGAGCCAAGAGAAATGAGCTTGTAGTAAACGGTTGTTTGGAATGAAAGAATATCCCGTCTGAATAGCTGGGAGACCATACGACCCTCCCTCGTAAACAAGCGTGAAGCACTTTGACAAAGCAGTGAAGGTCGCCACTAATTGCTTTGTGGTAGGTTCAAGACAAGCCCACCCTTATGCGGTGAGGATGTCGTAATGTTTGAGAGAAACCGGTCATCAGTACCGAGATCTAACTATTATTATTTCTTGCTGAGAATCGTTCAGAAACCGTTTAAGATAGAATCATGATTATAAGAGTATTATAAAATCCCTTATTGTTTTAACAACAGAAATATTGCTCCCGAGTAACTGGAAATATTAAGATAGTCTGGGGAGTCTATCTTAAATTGAATTATTCAGTATTTTCCTAAACTCACGGAATGCACGAACACCAAGTTAGTAGAATTGTAGGAAGGGTGATGATAGATTAAAACTTAATGTGGACCCAAATTAAAACGGTAATTGCTATAAACAATTATTCCTGTAAAACAATACTCCAATGAGAGAGTAATTAGTGTGTTTTTATCACGTTATAAATATGTTAATGTTAACACAGAGCCAGATGGAGCTCGTACTTGTGATTTAAGAAAAGTGCTATATGGAAGTAAAACTTATGTTGATTTTTGTCAGGTTCGTTTGGAACCTAAATTATTGATTTTTGTGCTTCAGTTTTATAATTCCTTGTCCATTAAGGGCAAGTGTGAACAATTTCATTGTAAATTTATGTGTTGTAGCGCCTAATTTTGATTTTTATTAAATACTTTTTATATTTTGAATTTGATATTCATTTGAGTGTTATCCTTATGCTTTGATCCAAGTTATGTGAATCATACAGTGGGAGAATGCACCATGCCCGAAAGCCGAGAGCTAGCGGACTATGATTTAAGTATTTTTGTTTTTGTTTAAAAGGGCACAATACAAAACACACTTTTCAATAAACCGCGTGTTAAATTAATAATTTCAAACATATCATACCCTTTCATCGTTACGATGCAATCACAATGCGACACCACAGAACTGGAGGAATGTGGTGTTTCTTCAACATTAAATTCCACACTTCTTAGAATTAAAACTCAGTAATATTAACACTTTCTATTTTCTTATTACTGCTTTTCTTATAATATCTGATTACAAAGAGAGCTAGTGTGTTGAAATCGAGTTAAATAAAATACATAAAATATACATTCAGCACCCAGCTCTATATCATGTGTTAGTGCATAAGTGGTGCTAACAAGCGGCTTACAGGTGAATTAAGGCTGCCCTTATCAATTGTTTCCTTAAAGATCCATTCTTCCGGTCTTGCCTAAGTGTTCATACTGTAATTATAGCTATACTGTGCTTTATCCTACTATCTAGACACTTTTATAACAGCCAATGAGCAAAGGGCAGCGTTCAGCCAATCACAGAGTGGATCTGCTCTGTACCTAGCCACTCGTCGCAGTTGAAGCGTAGTTTCGTAAATAGTCGCGTGGAGTAGTTATAACTGAAGTTAAGTCTTTGGTACACCACTGACTCGCTCGTGGTCATTGATGTAATGTAGTGGGGAGACTTTCTAGGAAAGGTACTGTACAGCATGTACCAAAATCTAGTGCATTATGATCGCAGATATACGGGGCGTAAAACAAATGAACCTGGATTATAACAGTAATCCACGCTATCAAGGAATCGAGATCCGCTGGTCTCCTCTTAATCCACATTCCATTTTATCTCGTGGGTCCGTACATTTCATGGAGAATTTATTAGTTTACAATTATTATTATTATTCTTTCTTGTCCTTATATATCACCAACTGAATTGTGCTAGAAATGCCCCGGGGTCGAGTCGTGCTGAACAGTTAGAAGAAAGAGATATGATATTCATTCCATTAGATTTTAATTCCCTGTTTTCATCTCTTTCTACTTTTCCCGTTCGCTTTCTCATTAATCTTGCACTCTTCCAGACGTTTTGCTCCATGTCGGTGATGGAGAAGTAATGAACGAAATCTGAATTTCTTTCCAAGACTTGGATTGATTAAAATTCAGTTACATCTGCGTCATCAGCTCTTTGTGATGAGAAACGGCGGGACTAAACACATCACTGGCAATAATCCTACACATTGCTTTACACGGTATTTCCGGAGTTTTCTGTCAACATCATCATTTGAGACGAGCACTGTGATTAACATAGCTTATTCTTTCATTTTATGTTTAGATTTTAACCTCATACAACAGAATATTACTCTTCAGTCGGTCAACACGGTGGGCGGTGGTACAATGTACTGTATGTAGTAATTGGTATTCTGCCCGACGGCAGGTCCGAGCCTCCGAAGAGGCTATCCTCAGCCGGAGTTTGCGTGTGGTAGGGTGGTCAGGGCCATTCCGCTCCTCCTTATGTTGGCCAACAGCGCGCAGTGCCTAGAACCGGCATTCCATCCAAGTTCCAACCACGCTCAATGCTGCTTAACTGCGGAGTTCTCATGGGATCCGCGTTTCAACATGGCCAGGCCGTTTGCTAAAATTAGAGTGCCATATACCTTCCAGGGACGTAGGCGACCTGAATTAGGGTCCTTGGCTTCGTCAAGGGATCACTAACCAGGCATTCCGAGCCGGAGTTTGCGTGTGGTAGGGTGGCCAGTTCCTATCCACTTCTCCTCCTGCCATAACATCCGGCAGGTTGCCATTTTCCATCACGAGGCTGGGAGACCGCGTACCAGACCATACCAAGACTGTTAAATTCTTTGCAGAGCAAGGGATCGAACCCAGTACCTCGGGGGGTGCCAGCCAACAATGCTAGACACTGCGTTTCCACCGTCAAGTGGTCATCATCAGATCCAATCAGTGGGGCTGAGGTTTAGATTTACTGTATATATAAATTACCTGTGTGGTTTGATTGTTATTGTTGCTGTTTGAGTCTTCAGACTTTTGACTGGTTCGATGCAGATCTCCACATCTCCCTGTTATAAGCTAGTCGTTTCATCTCTACATAGCTACTACACGCTACATCTGAGGCAATCTGTTTTACATATTCCAACCTTGTCTACCCGTACAGTTCCAATCCTCGACCCTTCCTTCCATAACAAATTTGCTATTCCTGGGTGTCTTAGTATGTGTCCTACCAGTCTATCTCTACTCTTTATCAGCAATCGCCAGAAACATCTCTCCTCTCCCACTCGTCTTAATACCTCTTCATTTTGTTATTCTACCTACCCAACTGATCTTTATCATTCTCCTGTCACACCACATTTGAAACGCTTCTATTATTCTCCTCTTTTCTGCTGCACCAAGAGTCCAAGTTTCACTTCCATAGAGCGCCACGCTCCAGACAAAGGCTTTGTTATACCTAAATCTATATTCGATGTCAACAGATTTCTTTTCTTATATATTATTATTATTATTATTAGCCTATTATTATTATTATTACATTATTATTGCAGTAGAACCTCGATATCTCGAATCGTTGAATATCAAAATAGATTCGATCTATCGAAATTGGAGTTATTTTGATACGTAGGAAAAATGTTAAGATTTGTCATGTACACTGTTTGTAGGCTTACAACATAAGGATGTCTACAGTGGATGTTCGCAATGATGACAGCTTTATAAGATTATCTAAGTAGGTATGGCGGCATGGGTGTCGTATTTGGTAGCATGCTGAACTGCTATGCCCAAGATCGTGGGTTCAAACCCGGTGGAAGTCGTCGGATTTCTAGGGCGTTAAAATCCCTCAGTATGCCTTCCTTCGGAGGGGAAGTAAAGCTGGCGGTCCCATGTCATAGATTTATGGCATGTAGTGTGCAGCCAAATTTGTAGGTTATTTGGTTAGAAACGCTCTATGAACTTCCAACTAAGTCACCGAAGCAGCTAGAGAAAATAAAATATACGTAAATAATAATGACTACGAGTAATGGGGGTTGGTAGGAGATAGAGGACAAGTGTTGGGTCAGGCTGTAACGCTACTTGGTGGTGCGTGTCCCACTTCCAGGCTTACCAACTGTCTCAGGGGCAGCATTATTCAGCCGCTCCCAGGAGACTGCGGTTTGACTCTCGCCAATACTTTACCGAGAGCCATGCATTACGATACATGGAGGAGAGATAAAGCAAAACCTTGCCTCCGAGCTGCGCTTGCCTCGCCCCAATTAGCTACACCTCGTAGTGTAGTGGCTAGCGGGTTTGATTACCGGCACTGCCAAGATGATGATGATTGTTGTTTTAAGGGGCCTAACATCTAGGTTATCGGCCCCAAATGGTTTAGGTTATAGTGAAAGATGAGATGAGAATGAAAACTATAACTAATGTGGAAATGGTAAACAAATAAAGGATAAGGCAATTAAAGGACAGGAAGAAAATAAATGCCTTCAACCCCCGAAGAATGAGGATTGAGGGACTTGGAAGGAAGGAGAGCCATGAAAGGCAGATAGGAAAGGGAAAGAGGAGAGGGCCCGCCCCAAAGTCAGTGGAAAAAGGAAAAACGGACCCAGCTCTGGAATCCCTTGGAGTCGCCAATTCCCAAACTCACCAGCTGTGAGACCTTGAAGGTGTAGCAATATCCAGGGTGCATCAGAAGTGGTGCGGCTACACACGCCCTGCCTCCTTGAGGGCCTTGAGCAGAAGGCAGGAGATACTATGAGCCCCTGAGGGTGTAGCACTATCCAGGGTGCACCAGAAGTGGTGGGGCTACACACACCCTGCCTCCTTGAGGGCCTTGAGCAGAAGGCAGGAGATACTGTGAGCCCCTGAGGGTGTAGCACTATCCAGGGTGCACCAGAAGTGGTGGGCCTACACACACCCTGCCTCCTTGAGGGCCTTGTGCAGAAGGCAGGAGATACTGTGAGCCCCTGAGGGTGTAGCACTATCCAGGGTGCACAATAAGTGGTTGGGCTACACACCCTGCCTCCTTGAAGGCCTTGAGTAGAAGGCAGGAGATAATGTGAGCCCCTGAGGGTGTAGCACTATCCAGGGTGCACTATAAGTGGTTGGGCTACACACCCTGCCTCCTTGAGGGCCTTGAGCAGAAGGCAGGAAATACTGTGAGCCCCTGAGGGTGTAGCACAATCCAGGGTGCACCAGAAGTGGTGGGGCTACACACACACTGCCTCCTTGAGGGCCTTGAGCAGAAGGCAGCAGATACTGTGAGCCCCTGAGGGTGTAGCACTATCCAGGGTGCAGCAGAAGTGGTGGGGCTACACACACCCTGCCTCCTTGAGGGCCTTGAGCAGAAGGCAGGAGATAACATGAAAAGAAAAAGAAGGCTGACCCCTCGAAGAAGGAGGGTATTAGAAAAGAAGAGGCAAGGGCCAAATAGCGCCCTTGGCCTCGGATACCCTAAATCCGTCGGGGCGGAAGAGAACAAGAGTTGGCCAAGGGAGGTCGATAGGAAAGATAACAGAGAGGAGCCCGGCACAAGTAAGTGGAAGTAATGCCGGACCCAGCTGGGTCCCGTGGTCGACAACCCACGTCCCACTAGATGTGAGCCCATGGGGGGTCTCTGCCAAGGAATTTTAATTCAGGTGTGAGGTCTGAAACGGAATACACTCAGCCTCGTGAGGCAGAACTAAGCAGAGCAGGGTTCGATTCCCACCTCTACTCCAGGCAAATGCTAGGATGGTTCCTAACTTATGGCAACGGGCGCCACACTGCCAATCCTCAACTGCTTTACAAATACACACTCTAGTACAGCCAACGCAATAACACGGGTTATCAGACAAACCCCTCCTACACACACACACCCAAAATAAAGGGGTGTCGATTCCATTAAAATAAGCAATAACGAAACAACAACAACAACAACCATTCTCACTGATCTTTGAAAACAATTGCAAATTGTTGAAGAGAATGTCGCCAGACAGCGTTGCGATCAATACTAAAAATAATTTATTGTTATTGTTGTTGTTTATTCTTTCTTGCTCATCAACCCGAATATTGGGTGTGGCGTTGTGACTCTATCGCCCCGGAGGTCTGGGTTCGATTCACGGCTCTGGCAATAAATGTATTTCTTGTGAGAAGAGGAGGATGTTGAGGGTCTCCAGGCAAATGTCGGGATGGTTCCTAAGTTAAGGCCACGACCGCCTCCTTCCCGAAATACACATACTACTACAGACTCAGGCTACCAGACACATCCAAGTTTACGGGGTACATAATTACTTAGGAAGCAAAATAACCAGTGATGGACGAATCAAAGAGGATATAAAAAGTAGGTTGGCTCAGGCAAGGAAAGCATTTCTACAGAAAAGGAATCTGTTCAGATCGAATATAGATTTAGGTATTAGGAAGTCATTTTTGAAGGCCTCTGTCTGGAGCGTGCCGCTCTATGGAAGTGAAACTTCGACTATTGGTGCAGCAGAAAATAGGTGAAAATAAGCGTTTGAGGTGTGGTGTTACAGGAGAATGATGAAGATCAGATGGGTAGATAGGGTTAGAAACGAAGAGGTATTAAGACGAGTGGGAGAGAAGAGATATTTCTGGTGACTGCTAATGAAGAGAGGAGATAGTTTGGCAGGACACATACTAAGAACCCCAGGAATAGCAAGCTTAGTTATGGAAGGAAGGGTCGAGAACTGTAGTGGTAGACCAAGGTTAGAATATGTTAAACGGATTGTAGTGTGTGGTAGCTATCTAGAGATGAAACGACTAGCTCATGTCAGAGAGGTATGGAGAGATGAATCAAATCTGTCAAAATACTGATGACTCAAATAATAACAACAACAGCTTTGCACAAATAGAGTTTCATTTATCTTCGTTCATTTAGAGTGAGGGCGTAAGCGGCTTCGGTGGCGTAGTTGGTAGCATGCTGAGTTTCAATTCCCAAAGTCGCGGGTTCAAACACGGCCGAAGTCGTCGGATTTTTTAAGAGCGTTAAAAATCCACTCAGTAAGCCTTCCTTCGGAGGGGTAGTAAAGCCCGCGGGACCCATGTCATAGATTTATGGCATGAAAAGGAACCTTCCACTAACTACACTTGTGTGAAGCCAAAATTTGTAGGTTATAATTGATAACGCTCTATTAGTTCCAACGTTCGCCGCCAGGTGCTGACTGTGATGCCATCTCGTAGCCAAGTCCGTGAGCTAGGTGTCATAGACGGTAGCATTTGGTAGCAACAGTAGGAACTAGTTGAAATTGATCGTCTGCAGTCATTACTTGAATTACAGATAACACACACTAATACAGTCATCACAATTAACACCGGTTATCAGACAGATTCTACATACACCCAAAGTACACGGGGCTACATGACCGCATTGTCGCAGCCCCTAAACTGAGGAACCAACCAACCAGAGTGTGGGCATCGGTGAGGCCTGGTGCACGTTTATTGTAGCAGAGCAGAGCCATCAAGAAGATGCAATGACGAGGACGCTACAAACATCCTACCCTTGCGCTACGTATTTAACTATTGAAGATGTAAATCTTAAGACCGTGCCTGGAATCAAGCCGGGCACCTTTGGTAACAAAGCCTAGCGAGCCAACCACGCAGGAACAATATTCCCCACATTGTACAAATGAAAGGCTTTTTTCTGCCAAACCAATGATTGTCCGCTCGTCAGACAGGAAGGCAAGGAAGGCTGGCCTTTGTGGATTTAGTCAAAGGGAGGCGACCAATCAGCATTGTGTGACCGGCGGGGCCCTCGCCCGGGCCTTATCGATCCTGCGACTAGGAAATTTTTTAATAGGGCCGCTTCGGCTTCAAGTATTGCTTCCTCTATCGCCACTGCCACTTGATCCTCGCTGTGAGATTCAGGTGGCTGTGAAGAGATGCGGGGCACTCTATGTAGAGGGGTGCAGGGACTGCGACATATAGCGCCGTGTATTTGGATGTTGTGTGATAACCTGTGTTATCGAGATGGCTGTACTAGTGTGCATATTCGTAAATTAGGGTTTGATCGGGAAGGAGGTGGCCGTGGCATTAAGTTTGGAACCATCCAAGCATTTGCCTGGAGAGGAAGTGGGGGGGGGGGGACCACGGAGAATCACTTCCAAGATGGCCGATACGGGAATCGAACCCTCCTCTTCTCAGTTTTGCCTCACGAGGCTCACACACCAAAATTAAGATTTCTTGGCAAGGCCGGGAATCGAATCCGGACCTACGGGGCGACAGCAGGTACATCATGAGAGGGTAGAAAAATATAAGTGCCATTTTTCATTTTAAAGATGGGAATAGAGCCCAGGTCCCGTAAGTCACGAAGGGCAGACAGACATGAAGCACGTCATCTAGGCCCCTGTACTTGGCTGTGTCTAAGAACCTGTGTCGAGTGTCTGTAGTAGTGTGTGTAATTGAGTAGCAGAGTAATCGGGCGCAGCGGTCAAGCTGCTGGCCTCTCACCACGGCGGACCGGTGAAGCCATTTACAGTGTTGCCTTAGTAAATTAAGTCTCATGTGTTTCAGTCGGTCATCACAATTGTACCCAATAATTACAAGAGATTAATAAAATGTAATTTCTTTACAGGAACAACCCAACTATTGGGTACAATTGTGATGATCGACTGAAACACATGAAACTTTGATTATTGGAACACTTGGATGATTTAAGCATCCAAACGCAATAAAACTTGGTACATTAAATCCTTATAGGAATGTTAATCCACTGGCATCAAATTTATTTCAATTGTTTCCATAACCACAAGATGGCAGCTGCGCGAAATGTTAAAATCTCGTTTTTACTTCTTGTGTCCTAATCATGCGATTGAAGTTTCAATACTACACGTACACAATAATCTTCAAGTAACAGTACATAACTGTAGGACCTACATATATAAAATCCTACATGGCGACCATCCCAAATATTTAGACGATTCTCAGTATCTACGAATCTATTTCAGCAATCAAACTGAGATTGTGTATGTTGATAGAGGCAGTTAACATAAGTAGGTTATATGAAAATAGGCTTTAGTTCTTCACGGAACTACTTGTTTTTCATTGACTTTGGAAGTCAGGTGATTTCAATCCATAGTTCATGAATCTTTGAACAGTACAAGAGTGGATCATCAGTAAAATGACTCCAAAACCCTCAGCTCTAAATTCACACGAAAAGTAGACCGAAGTAATCCAAACAAAACGTGCGGCATTTTACAGTAGCAAGGCTCCTCTGTTAGTGCAAATTCTAAACAATCATTTTACTTTGAGTTTCTTAAAATAAAATATAATCCAGACGCTAGGTTAAACATTGGAAGTAATGTCACCGCCTTGTAAACATATTTAGTGCATTAAGCCGTGAAAAGTAAAAATGTTATTTTGGGAAACTGACGTCCAGTCTAATGAGTTCCACACCTCTGTAATAAGGGGGCCGGTGTTGTTGCTCAGCCCACGTAATCCCCAGGCTTTGAGGTGGGTAGCAGTCGCCCTGTAAGCAGCTGTCTACTTGAATACACTTGGCTGTTCGCCAACAGCGGGGTTAGTTAGAGAGACCTCACTCCCACTCCCCATATTATTATGTCGCTTTTAGATAACGCTCGTCTCGCATCGCATCGCATGTCTTGCCAGTCGAACTTGACTCAATCGATTGTGAGTGGGGTATCGACTTGTCATTAATATTCATGTGATAGCTCCAGGACGCGACCCTTGACAATCTTATGAGCCAGCTTCTGGAGCATGTTTATACATTGTCTGTTCACTTGGTAGTTTTTGTGTTCGAAACATACATAATACGAATTTTATTTTTAATTCTGAAATTGGCGAGCATCTCATAGTATTTTGTAGCAATCTGCTTAGATTTAAAAAAAAAGCCTTATTATATTTAGCATTAGGACTATGAAGATAAAATAACAAAAATTGGTCAAATTAAGAGGGTAGATAAGTTTAAATATTTGGGGGAAATAATTCAGAATAATGGCTTAGAAAAATCTGCTGTAGTCGAAAGAGTGCACAAGATTCAAAGAGTATATGGTATAACCAGGAATATCCATAACAAATATGTTTATCTAAGAAATTGAAAATACAGCGCTATAGAACAGTAATAAGCCAGTGAATGTCTAATGCTAAATTATAAATTGGATAAATTAGAAGTATCAGAAAGAAAAATGATACGCAAAATTCTCGGTCATTGAAGAACTGCAGAGTTTTGGAAATTAAGTAACGAAGAAATATATCGGAACATTGAAAACATAACGGAGACAATCAAGAACAGGCGATTGTTATTTTTCGGACATTTATATAGAATGAATGATAGCAGGTTAACCAAACAGAGTTTTAAATATCTGTGTAAGAAGAATTCGACAACAGTCTGGTTTCAAGAAGTAAAGAAATATTTGAAAAAAAAAAACAATGTAAGAGAAGAAGATGAACTACAGAGAGAGAAAAAAGTATTGGGAATGGAAGGACTCCAAGGAAGACAATATAATAAAACAGGCTCAAAATGGTCGCAAGAGAGAAAGAAGACACACAGCGAAAAGATGAAGGAGCACTGGAGGAAGAAGGAAGAACAACAGAGGACTAAACATTGAAATAGGTTCGTGGTCCTCAGAAGAGAAAGAAATATCGTTTATTAGCTTATTTTCATTTATAAACAAGAAGTTCCGTTAAGAACTATACAGCCTACTTTTCATGCCAATGATTATTCTACAGAATATGAACCTATTTAGAATAATGACGAAATTAAGTTGCTAATATCGAAATTTCCAATTAGTTCGAAATACTGTATACCTGGCATAATGTATCCTAATAGAGCACTACAGTTGGCAGCCCTGATGACTGAATATATTCTTAGTTCCATCTCTTAAGGTACAAAATACAAAATTTGGTTGAAGTCCAATGAATCGCATGGACGTTACATGCAGTTAAACATTAGATCTAACAGCGCGCGTAAAATCATGTTGGCAACAATGTCATGCATGTATTGGTCAGAAATAATCTGAAATAATATGATCTATTGTTGTGCCAATTTTGAATGAAATCCATTAGTTAGTATAGAAGTTACATGCATTTTAAAATTGGACCTATCAGCAGGCTTAGAATCATGTTGGCAGCACTGACGTATATTAGTTACTCCAAATTCGTCTAGAATGCCAGGTACTATACGTGTGCAAATTTTAGAGCTATTGGCTTGCATACTTTCTGATATATCGATATTAGGGTAACAAAAATAGGGACAGCACATATTAACAGTTGGCAGCCCTGGTTGCTCCTTAGAATACGCATAGTCATATCTGTTATGGTACACATAACACATACGAAATTTGGTTGAAATCCAAATGATAGTATGGAAGTTGCATGTATTTAAAGTTGGACCTGTCAGCAGGCTTAGAATCATGTTGGTAGCACTGACGTATATAAGTTACTCCAAATTAATATAGAATGTCAGGTACTATACGTGTGTTAGTTTAAAGCTGTCGGCTTGCATACTTTCTGATATATTGGTATTTGGATAAAATAAATTAGGAGCATTTATTAACAGTTGGCAGCCCTGGTAGGTCTTAAGAATACGCTCAGTCATATCTGGTTATGTACACGTACAACATACGAAATTTAGTTGAATTCCAATTGATAGTGTAGAAGTTATATGCATTTAAAAATTGGACCTATCAGGAGGCTTATAATCATTTTGGCAACACTGCCATGTTTGGCCTCCTGGAAATTAAACTGAAATATTATGATCTGTACGTGTGCCAATTTTGAAATAGCTCCCATTCATACTTTCCAAGATATCCAACATGGAGCTCAAATTTCAATTGCGATTTTTTAGCAGTTGGTAGCACTGACATCATTTTCAAATATGGCCGTGAGATATTCAGGTGTAGATCTTTACTCCTACCAAATTTTGTTTCGATTGCTGCAGCCGTTTAGGAGTTGATAGGGGGGGGGACACACACACAGCCAGACAGACAGACAGACAGACACACATTTGCCCGATCTCATAAGTCTACTTTTTCCTCATTTTTGCAAAATGTGAAAAGTAGGCTAAAAATACCCTTATGAGATCACTTTCTGTCCGTGTGTGTGTGAATGTGTGTGTCCCCCTAATTACTTATAAACGTCTGGAGCGATTTCAATGACACTCGGAGAGGTATAGTACCATTTTTCCCGTCCTCGACCGTGCCCTTGAAATTTTATAATGTCTCACCAATACAACATCGCGGCTGTGCGAAATATTTCACCGGCATTCTATATCTCCAAACCTATTACTGATACCACCCTGAAATTTTGTACGGTGATAAAGGGCACTACTAGAAGTTCATTTTTGTTACTTTCAAAAGCCAGGTAACTACAAAACCAACATGGCGGCCAAGTGAAGTTGAAACTTTTAAATAGACTTTTCTCTTAATTTAACCATCTGAGCGCAGTGAAATATGATACAGTAAATGCTTATACACATTGTAATGTACTGGCATATAATTTAGTTCAACTGTGCTCAATTTTAAAATTAAGTTTTTATTTCTTGTGTTCTAATGAAGCCTCCGTGGCTTAGGCGGCAGCACGCTGGCCTCTCACCGCTGAAGTCCGTGGTTCAAATCCCGGTCACTCCATGTGAGATCTGTGCTGGACAGAACGGAGGCAGACAGGTTTTTCTCCGGGTACTCCGGTTTTCCCTGTCAACATTTCATTCCAGCAACACTCTCCACTATCATTTCATTTCATCTGTCATTCATTTAATTCTTGCCCCAGAGGAGTGCGTCAGGCCTCGGCAGCCGGCACAGTTCATATCCTCGCCGCTAGATAGGGGCTTCATTCATTCCATTCCTGACCCGGTCGGAGACTGGAAGCAGGCTGTGGATTTTCATTTTCATTTCTTGTGTTCTAATCATGCGATCAAAATGAACGTTTGAATAATGAACGTACACAGTAATCCTCATAACTCTATGGCCTACACATATGAAATCCAACATGGCGACCATCAGAAATATTTAGACGGTTTTCAATATCTATTAATCTATGACAGCAATCCAACTGAAATGTTGTATGTGTATAGAGGCTATAAACTTAAGCTCACCTATGGGACGTTAAATAACCTGGCGGGCACACATCCAACATGGTGGCGACGTGAAATATAAATATTCAAATGGACGTTTCTCGCGATTTCACCATCCAAGCGCAGTGAAACTTGGTGCGGTATATTCTTGTATAAATAGTAATCCACTGCCATCTAATTCATTTAAATTATTTCTATAACCACAAGATGGCAGCTGAGCAAAATTTTAAAATCTCGTTTTTATTTCTTGTGTCCTAATCATGCAATTGAAGTTTGAATAAAGCACCTATACAATAATCTTCTTGTAATAGTACATCACTCTAAGGTCTATATATATAAACCCAACATGGCAACCATCAGAAATATCTAGACGGTACTCAATATCTACGAATCTATTACAGCAATCAAATTGAATTTTTGAATGTTGATAGAAGCAATTAACATAAGTAGGAAGATGAAAATAGGCTGTATAGTTCTTCACGGAGCTACTTTTTATGTTTCTTGACTATAATGACTACAACTTGCGGATATTAAATTTTGATTTTGATTTTCTTGCTGTATAGTCTACTCTATCACAACGTAGATCGTGTACTAAGGAGTATGTAGCAGGCTTCATCACATGGAAAATGCTTTTCATAGCAGGGAGAATTTTTAAAGGAAAAGGTCAGTTGAGTATATGAAAGTAGGCTATTTAGTTCTTCACAGAACTAGTTGTGTTTCATCAGTATGTCAGCTACAGTATATGAATGTCCATGTTTTAATTATTTTAGTATAGACCTATCTCAGTTAACCGGAATCCTATATTTAACGGAAGAAATTGCGTGTTCCATTCGATTCCTTTGAAGGCAAGTTGTACAGCACCACACTGTTTGCCTGGCAGCGCTACAATCACAGGAGGTAGGTCTTTTCTTCGATTCCTACGGAAGATCTCCTCACGTCCCTTGATGTGTTCGGAGCCGATTTAAATTGGCCCAGATTCCCTCTAGACTGATCAAAACCAGGTAACCTTCCTTAGTTACATGGCATTCCACGACAGTTTGAGGGCGCAAGCTGTTTCCATTTATCTGACCGTGATTTACAGTAATGGCGTACGGTACCTAAGAATTCTGGCGAAGCAACTCGTATGAAACATCAATTATATGACATTTCACACCGAAAGAGAGGTAAATTCTTATCTTCTTCGCAATACCGCTACTCGAAATTACTTTTTAATTCATTTACAATCCAAGCCAATTTATTTGTATTAAACCCTAAATGTTGATGCAATGATGCACATTTCACGGAGTAAATGCTGTCCTTTCTTTGATGTTCCAATCATTTAGTCCCATTAGCTTGTTTTAAATATGCTCATCGATCCTAAAGCAATGAATAGAATCGTTACTGCTATTAATGCATTCAATTTATATCTATTACCAGCTCACTTTTATTGATATTTACAAAAATGTTCGCTTTAATGGAGAGCGCGAATTATGTGACAGAGGAGCGGCAATTACACGTACTATAATGCAGTGTTGAATAATTTAGCCACAATGGAGTGGACATGAATTGAGTGAATAGGTCTGCCGAGCCGCGCGTGACGGCCCCGACAGCAGAGCCATCTGGCGCACTCCACGTGAGGTCACACCACCAACATTAGTATGTTGTATGTCTACCCCTTATTATTCCCGGGGTCGGGGATGAGATGCGATCAATTTCTATGTGGTGGATGGTTTTACGGCCAGATGCCCTTCCTGATGCCAACCTCATGAGAGGAGTTAATGAGAGATGAAATGAATGAAGATGAATTAATTTTCGGTCTTTCAAATTTAGGTGTCCACCTCTAAATTTTATATTCAATCCCAAATTTGTAGGGGAGACCGGGGATAGATTGGACAATTTTTAATCAACGATTTTTAGCAGGCTCAGTAAGTGCCTTATTGCTATGAAAATCACACCATGCAATTCCTCACGATATGCACTATTCACTTCAGCCTGAGAAATTGGCCTCATATATCCTGGCACTATTTTGAGACAAAAAAATCCTACGAGGTGCAAAGTGTCCAATCTATCCCCATAGGTGGGGTTGGATTGGACACTTCAAGGGGATATTTTGGACAGGCAGACAAAATTTAATGACATAATGAAAAGAGTAATAAATGTATTGAAACCTTACATAAATAAAAAGGAACTGAAACACAAATGTTTGCATGATCAATTCAAATTAAAAAATAAACTGTTTCATCTCATCCCTATCGTACATTTGTGAATTTTTGCAGGAACTTTTCTGAAAAGTAATGCTTGCCTCTCCTGACTGATAAGGGAGCAATTTTTTTACAAATATCTTCAAACACAACAACAGATTTGTCTTCAACAGTGGTATACATGAAACCCATGCTTTTACGTCGAAGAAACTTAATTTCATACTCGAATATGGGTTTAATCACTTTTACAACATTACCAGTGTAATGCACGACTGGTTTCTTATGAGGAAATTTCACAATTACAAAATCACCTTCCTTCACATCTTCAACACCGTCATCATATTAATCATCGTCACTCTCTTCAGAAGACTGCGAGGAACTGAAAGGGGAATCCCCCGACTCTTCACAAAGGTCTTCAATGTCCTCTTCACTGGAAGATGATGACACCAATATTTGTCTTTTGGCAACTGCGCCACCTTTTCTTTCCTGTAGTTCCATTTTTTCGGGTGTGTCTGTAGCAATCATGCATCTTCCCTTCTTCCGGCCACGGTTGGACTGCTGGCCTAACCTAGGTGTTCCCTTGGGAAAAGGTCTCACATATTCCGGTGAGATAGGAACTACTACCGCAGAACTTGATGAAGAACTTGTCGCAGTGCTTGCTGTTTCAGCAACTAAAATACTGGCATTTTGATCTGCAACTTGGACATTAACTCCAGTTGGAAGGGGACGATCAGACACTGCCGAAGACAAGAAGTCCTGATCAGAAAAGATATCCCTGTCAATGGGTAAAATTCCTGTAGCCCTAAAACCAGATTTTTTATTTTCTGGTGTTGCTCCTCGGTCCCAGGCAGAACTGCACAATTTTGGGAGAGCATAGATGTTCAGCGTTAGATTGGGGTTGGAGTTCATCCACGAATTAACTCCTGAACTGAAGAACCTTTTAAACGGACCAAATACACATCGGTATAGTGGCTGTATTCTGCTGGATGTGTGCGGGGGAATAGTCAGCACTACAATCCCATTTTCCTTACAAAAGTCCAAACTTTGAACACTTAAGTGAGAGTCGTGATTGTCCATAATCAGGAGTACGGGGCTATCTTTAGAGCACCGCACATTCTCTTTAAAGAACTCAAGGACTTTGACAAAGTTTTCTGATGTCATCCAACCTGACTCGTGAACTATCCCAAGAGCACCAACTGAAGCCCCTGACATCATCCTGTTTTCATCAAAGCGCACCTGTGGAAAAATCCACACTGGTGGCAGTGCATTGCCATTAGCACAGATTATCCCAACCTGTGTAACATGCTCTCAGCGTCCCCGAGATGTTACTTGTCCTACTTGTTTCAATCCCTTCTGCGCAATTATCTTTTCAGTATGTGGAACCAAGGTAACTCCAGTATCGTCTAAATTGAATATCTGACGTGGACGGAAACTGTGCCTCTTCATTACACATTCGAGTTTGTCGAAGAATATGCTTACAGTATGCCTGTTGAAAGCGGTCATCCTGGCCAAACTCGTAGCCTCTGGCATGCGTAAAGAAAGGTTAGGATGTCTTCCCATAAAACCTGAAAACCAGTCTTGGCCAGCCTCTTTTCTTTCATCCCACGTGGGTGGCAAATCTAAACCGTTCTTTTTGGCATACTGGTATGCCAACTTCTTTGTCATCTTTGGAGTTAGTCCGTAAAACATGCTTGAACATTGTAGAAGGTAGTCACCAAGCGCATTCTCCTTCACATCCGGAATGACTCGCCTATTTTTGAAATTAGTGCTGTAAACCATGTTGTCGATGCCATACTCTTTGGCTCTCTTTACTAGGTAACCCAGTCGAGACTTCTTCACACCATATTGGTCTGCTGCAACTCGCAATGACAATCCTCTATGTATCACATCCCCTACTGCGGCTTTGGAGTCTTCTTCATTTGACTCTCTGTCTGTCCGTTTTCGGTAAATTCGAACCATCTATAAAATAAATAAATAAATAAATAAATAATGATTATTTTAAAATAATACAAAAAGTAGGGGATACATTGGACACCTGTCCAACGTAGCCCCAGGCCTGTCCAATGTAACCCCACGTGACAAAGGAAACACTATATACACTGCACTTTTCTCCATGTGAATGTTTTGGTTATTACATAGTATCATTTCATACGAAACACATTCACTAATGATACAAATAAATTACAAAGAAATTCTCTGGTAATGAAGTAGCTAAATCACAACATTAAGCCCATCAAAATGTTATATATCAGCACACAAAAATTTTAAAAATGACCTTCTTAATTTCAAAAGCAGGCCGCCATATTGCATATCAGCTGGTCTTACACGTGGCTGTGCACAATATTCAGTTACAGGTGTACCAACTATTGCACCATGGCGTCAAATTTAAAGCTGTCCAACGTAACCCCGTGTCCAAAGTATCCCCGGTCTCCCCTATACTTTAATCTGTGTTAAGAGGGGCAGATGACCTCGTACTTCCTCCCCTTAAAACAACAATAACTAACAAAACTGGGCAAAGATGTGGAAGGAAGCGGCCGTGGCCAGTCAGAAGGTACCGTTCCAGCATTTGCCCGGTGTTGAAAATTGCAAAACCACGGAAAGCCATTTCAAGGACGGCCGACGGTGGGGCCCGAACTCACGTGTCTACCTAGTCAGCAGAGCGCTTGGGTCTATGACCTAGCGAGCGTAGCCATCGCTGTCGGTAGTCTCGAGCATTAGTAATAATTATTATACAGGGTGTAACAAAAATGAACGGCACAAAATGCTGGACACATTCCTCACACGTGGACGAAGAAATTATGTTATATGAACATGGGTCCGGAAACCCTTTGTTCCATGTTACACTTCATTGTCTCCAACTCATTAATCAAGAGAAACACACAAGAACAGAACGTTAGAATCGTGGGGAATATGTACCCTTTGTTACGTCTGGTTACGTTGTCATTATCGTAGGCTCACCGCCAGTGTTTTGTTTTACATGGCCCCGTTGCCACGCGACTTAGCACATGTGTCTTTAGCTGTGCGACAAAACATGTGCTTCATGCACGATGGAGCACTTCCTCATTTTAGTGTTAATGTCCGTCGGCTTCTAAATAACAGATTTTGTGATAGGGAGAGGTGGAACAATTTCCTGGCCTCCACGCTCCCCGGACCTAATATCACTGCACTTTTATTTGTGAGGGCATTAGAAAGCTCTTGTGTATTGAACCCCAGTACAAGGTGTTCAGAGTCTCCGTGCCCGTATTATGGAAGGCTGAGAAACCATACGCAATCCTCCAGGGTTACATCAGCGCATCCGAGATTCACTACGAGCAACGGTGGGTTGATGAATGTATCAATGCGCACTTAGGGCATATTGAACATCTCCTGTGAGCAAGAGTTGTATGTGGTATGCTGGTACGTTCTGTTCTTGTGAGTTTCCCATCATAAATGAGTTGGAAACAGTGAATTATAACATGGAAACAATGTTCATATAACAATATTTCTTCGCCCACGTGTGAGTAATGAGTCCTGGATTTTGTGCCGTACATTTGTGTTACACCCTGTATATGGCTTGACTAACAGAAGTGATTACCCTGGAATGCCTAAATAAAACACTACAGCACTGAGGTGAAAGCAGAATGTCTGTAAGCCGGTCCATGATCTACAAACTGGAGAAGCTAGAGGTCTTGGAAAGAAGAACCCTTACAAGAAAAGTATCAGGTAAAGCAGGTCGAAACCTACCTTAACACTTTGTGGACGCAATCGTTGTACAGAGTGATTCTTTCGCTGGAGTAGGACGGGCAACCGGCTGGCGGGCGCGCGCGCCTTCCGCCAGCCAACCGAGCTCGCACCGTGGATTGTGCGCAGGTGGAAACCGTAACAAAGTACATTAATTAATGGTAAATTCACCAGCAAATCATGACTAAAGAACTTACCTTTTCACAGAAGATGCTAAAAATGTTCTCCTTCAACTGACAGACAGGCGATGTACCGTGTAAATAAATTCGCGTTTACACGTTGTAATTCCCTTCTATAAATGGAAGTAATGACATCAACATTGAAATTAATAACCGACTAAGTAAAGGTACCACATTTTATCATCAAGTCAGAGAACTTTTATGGGATGACAAAGTACCCAAGAGAACGAAATTAACATTATATAAACAGTATTTTATACCAATTGTAACATATGGACTGGAAACACTGGTAACGAATAAAAGGCAAACTACTAAGATACAAGCAGTAGAAATGAAATGTTTAAGAACTTCAGTTAAAAAGACAAGAAGGGATAGAATTAAAATCACAGAAGTGTTAAATATGGAACCGTTAAATCAGAAGATACAGAAAGCAAGGTTATGTTGGATCGGACATGTAAAAACAATGGGTAAGGAAAGAGTAGCAAGAAGGGAATTAGAAAGAGAAGTCAAGGGAAAGAGACCAGTTGGAAGACCGAGAAGAAGGCGCTTGGACCAAATTTTGAAGGACATTGGAGAAACTGGATTGGATGTGGCAGAAGTGATGGAACAGGAAAAATGGAAGGACTGAAAGGAGTGGAGGAGGCTTGTAAACCACACCCGGGCGACTGGAGTGGGACTTGGATGATGATGATGCGAGGGATATCTGCTGCCGTATATTGTTCTCCAGCTCCACTAGAGTGCGGGTATTTGATCTGTACACTTTGAATGTTAAATTAACCCACAATTGAACAACAAACGGGCTTAGGTCCGTGCTTCGATTAAATACAGTAAACACGCGGGGAGGGGGAGTGGGGCGGGGGGAGGATGGGGGGAGGAGGGGAGAGACATAATGTAACGATGTCTGTCTGTCAGCTGAAGGAGAACATTTTTAGTATCTTCTGTGAAAAGATAAGTTCCAACCTTTAACTGGTGACGTGCGGTCATCCAGATTCCCAACAAAATAAAAGAACATTTGTGCTTCTTTAATTAAATCTTGCAGCTGTTGTTTATGTTACCTTCTTATCTGTGCTCTGACACTACACACCCTCGTTGATGAACGTTTAGTGACTTAATGACTAATGACCCTGGTTAGCTCGCCACCGCCTCGCGCAACTCCGCGGACCGAGCTCGGTTGCCTGGCGGAAGGCGCCGATCCCGCTCTAGCAAAAGAATCTCACTGTACTATAAGAGGACAACGTGCGGAAAGTCAGCCGCCATATTGAACTGCAAGGCTACGAAATCATGTGGCGAATCTCTCATATAAGTCAATGGGAGGTAGCGAGTACTGTACATATTGACGTCCCAGGCACTCAAGGCCGGTCGCGCGACCATCTGCATATTCGCTCCGCCACGCGACAACTCCAAGTGCCTCAGGGATGTCCAGCTCCTCCAGCCGTCAAGCCTGCGTACCAGGATGTCAGGTACGGTTTCGGAGCTTTGCAGTTCAATATGGCGACTCATGTAGTAGGCTACAACGATTACGTCCACAAGTTTAAGATAGGTTTCGACCAGTGTTACCTGATACTTCCCTTGTGAGGAAAATTGTGGAAGCTGTTTACATTGAAAGCGGATGGAAACTTTGGAGCAACAAAGAAGTTTACCTGAAAGAGGAAGAGATTGGGAGACTGGAGTTCCTTGACATACTCGTATGTCAAATCCTATTTGATGTGGAGAATCAGCATAGCAATTCAAAAGGGAAACGCAGCCTGTGTTATGGGGACTATTCCATTCATTGGGCACAATCTTTTTGACCGACTGAAAAGCTACAAAAAAGTTAATGATAAATCTATTGTCGTTTTAATGTAAGGGAAATATATATTTATTATACAGCTACAGAAACAGGCATATTTTACATGAATCAGCCAGTTCAATACACTCTTGAAATAAAACATCCGTATTAAATTAACTCTAACAAATACAATGTATCGTCCATTGTCAACTGAAAAACAGTAAGAACTACTTCGTTCAATTCAAGTTATAGAGTAACTAGTTGATACCCGTCAAAACACGATGGTCATTGGGAAAATATGTGCTGAATGATTCTCTTATATGCATTTTTTGAACGATAACTTTTTTACACTGTTGCAACTTTAAGGGCGTTGAAAGATCGACTTCGCAACATATGACTGGCCATGACTGAAACCTTGATGAGGCAAATAGAGACCTGCACGTCCCAGAGTTTTCCCTTAAGCTTTATTGATTGTGTACTCCATGCGAATTGGAAATTGGAAAATTGATGTGTTTTATTGGAAGATGTTAAATCAAGTCGAAGGATTATAGCTCTCTGCGCATTAAGTGATTTGCCTCCACATATACTTACTCAAAAAGTTTGAGCCATAGAACCACAACAATATTTCCCCCCTTTTAAATTGTCATAAACAAAGATCTCAGTAAGACGCGGTGGGATCCGCCATTTCTCTGGTGCAATAGAGCCATTGTGCGCAAGCGCGGGAGTGACAAATATTACATTTTGCTTTAATAATTTAAAAATATACCCTAACATATATTTCCCTTTTAAAGACACTCTGCAAATCTACATGCCAAGAGCTCTCGTTAGAATACATTGCGAAATCAATCGGTTAAGACGTTTTATCAATCACGCGGTAACAACAATCACCTTAGTGTTTCAAATATATAGATTTATAATCCTTGAATCACAATAATGACTGGTGTCTCCCATATCGCCGGCAAATATAAGATAGAACGTGTCTATCACATTGTGTGTGTTAGTTGCAATATGAGATCTGTCAAGGGATGCACACAAAAACAGTGAGCTTTGATATACATGAGACGCGGTCCTCACCAGGGACAATGGAGCTTAATGCCTTCCCAAACTTGTTTACTCCTTGCATAAATGAGAGCCTCTCTTTCTCTCTCCCACCGACAGAGCGCTCTGACTTCTTCTTGCTAAGGCGCGTTGAATAATTTATAATGGGATGGGTGGTCTGACGTACGAATGTCAAAACTCTTGACTTTATTTATAAAAGACGAAGCTTATCGATGGCGAATCCTGCTTTGAAGATCCCCGTCAGTTCGCTTCGAGATTTACAGTCATGTTTATGTATTGAATTATAACCCCATTTTCTCGCGTCGAGCAACAAGATCAGACAAATTGCTTTCATACGTCCTTCATTGGCGATGATGGATTGTTCTTCCTCCCCATCTAGGCACCGGATGAATGGGTTGATTCATGGATTATTTTTACTATTATCATTGGTTTTTACAGTACATACAACACATTTATGTACTTTACACCATAACTATACGGGCTTCAGTGAACCAAAGTATAGTTACGGAAACAGCAACTTCTAAGCAGGAATTTCGCTACCCATGAACTTCCGAACGATTCTGGTTGTTGATAGAACTACTGCCTTCTGCATTAGTTCGTACAGCCGAGTATCCAAATCCAGTTCTTTAAGGCCTTGGGAAAAGGTACTTGGGATCACGTCCGTACTTGAGACAATGATAGGTATGGTCTTTACTCGCTCTACATGACATTGTCTTTTGATAGGCTCGACCAATTCGCTGTATTTGCTGATCTTTTCAATGTGTTTTGACTGGAGATTCTTGTTGTTAGGAATCGCAACATCAATCAATGTAGTTTGCTTGGTTTTCTTGTTTACAACCACCAGATCCGGCCTGTTGTGTGATACCGATTGATCAGTCAAAATAGTTCGGTCCCAATACAGCTTGTATTCATTGTTTTCAAGAACACACTCTGGCTGATATTGGTGGTACGGAACTTTCTTTCTTTTCAGAAGCTGAAACTTATCAGCCAACTCCTGATGCAAGATTTTAGCAACTGCATCATGCCTTTGTTTGTGCTCCGTCGCCAGGAAATATCTACATGCAGATGTAATATGCTGTATTGTTTCTGACAGTTGACAGCCGTAACGGCACATATCGTCTGGTACAGCGGGATCTTTTACAATGAACTTGAGGCAGTTCCTTGTAGGGATGACTTGGTCTTGAATTGCTAGCATAAAACCTACAGTTTCTGGAAAGATCTATCCTGAAGTGAGCCAGTAATTTGACGCAGTAATATCAACATTTGCTTGACTCACCTCATTTGGATGTCTTCGATGCAAAGGTTTTGCTTTCCAGGCTTCCATCTTCTGAAGGTCAGTATGTAGGAGGTTTTGAATCTCTCGTTGACACAAGACCAGTGGCGTTGATCTGTCCGCCTCACTGATGGCTCTGTGAAGTACAGATGACCTCACTTCTGCGTAGAAGTACTCCCTAAGGCTGAATATCTGTCGTTTCATCTGGTTATCAATGTCAAAGAACCCACGTCCACCTAGGCTTCTGGGTAGAGTCAATTGCTCTATTATTATTAATATTCTTTATTAGGAGTATTCTACAATACAGTAGTTTTCCTTCAACCCAAAGATATTCCTCCACAAGTTTCGGTCTTCAGCATCTTCCTCGGTTAAGCCCCTGGTAGCCATTGTACTCTTGGTTTACCCCGTATCCGTTTGCCTTCAGCTTGCCAATGTAACATTACATTTGGAATTTTACTTTTCTGCATCCTTTTCACATGTCCAAACCATTATAATCTTCTTTCTTCGACCACTTCTAGTACACTTTTTTTTAACTGCATAATTTCTCTGGTTATCGTATTTCTAATTTTATGCAATGTTGATTTGCTGTTTGTTTAACGTCCAAGTTTCTGCTCCATATAACAAAATACTTCGTACCAATGAACAGTTAATAGTTTCTTAGTGTTGTTTAAAATATTTCTGCTCCATAACACTTACTAACTTACTCTTTTCTCAATTTCAGATGAACTTTTTCCCCTACCTTCTATTATTGAATCCAAATATTTAAATTTAGTGACTGTTTGAATTTCTGAATTTCCGATCTGTAGTTTCTCACCACCATTATTCTCTAATGTAAGGTATTCCGATAATGTTGTAATTTTTCACGCGTTGTTGTGTGGCAACGTTAAAGACTCACTGTTTCTGCTGGTGGCCTACACTCAAGGCAAGTCCACGAATTTAATGACTACTACGTACAGTATTATTATAATAGTGTAGTTTGTTTACAGAATCTGTAATCTTATCACTGTCGTTAATTAATTCCAAGGACTTGGAACTTCCATTGTCATGAGTCCCGTGGCTCGTGATACGTCACTATCCCAGCATTTTCCTGGAGGGAGTGTGTAAAAACAGTGGAAAACCACAGTCAGGATAGCCGCAGTCAGCGCCAGGATTCGAACCTCCGATCTCCCGGTTTACTGCAGCTGCCCATCCCAGTCATGGTGAGCGATTTGACGCGCACGGCTTTACCATTATTATTATTATTATTATTATTATTATTACATCATTTTTGCCCTTATGGACAGTGTTTGAACTTAAATATCTCATGATGTCACAATTTTCACTTCTTTCCCTTCTTCTTCTTCTTCTTCTTCTTCTTCCCTTCCGAAAATCTCTTCATCCTTTGACTGTGCTCCTGTTTCCTTTGTTCCTTACACAATATTCCTATCTTCTTCCTTTCACTTACTAAAAATTTGGCGTTCTTAATTTTGTTTCTGAACTTTTCTCTGTCTTCTATCATTTGCTTGTTGATCCCTAATTGCCTTAAGTCGTCTTCTATTTCATGATACCAATTTGTTTTCCTTCTTGGACTGTTTACTACATCAAAGATTTTCTTTGTAAGTCGTTTATTGTTCATTCTCTGTATGTGCCCGTAGAAAGTTAGTCTGCGTTTTCTAATGATATCTGTGAGTCTGTCTGTGTGTTCATATAGCTCTTTGGTAGGTCTTTTCATCCATATCCCAACTCTGTGTACTGCTCCAAATATTTTTATCAGAATTTTACGTTCAATTTTTTCTGTTTCTATGATGCCAGATGCTCCAATTGTGGTTGTTTCTGACGCATGCAATGCTTCTGGTAATACAACAGTTTTGTAGTGTCTAAGTTTGGCCTGTCTTGATATGCTTTTCTTATTATAATGTGACCATGTAAGTTTGTATGCTTTCTAGAGTTTTTCCGTTCGTTCTATGTTAGACACCTTGTTTGATCCTCCTATTTGTATATATTCTCCTAAGTACTTAAATTTTTCAACTCTTTGTATGGATCCATATATGGTATGCATGGTTTGTACATTGTTGGTGTGTCGTTCCATGTTTTGGGTCTTCTCATAAGATATCTGTAAACCTGTTTTAGCAGCTATTTCATGTAATCGTTCCAGTGCTTCCTTTGCCTCCTGTGTGTTATTGCTGAGTAAGGCAACGTCATTATCATCATGATTATTATTATTATTATCATTATTATTATTATTATTATTATTTTGCTAGTATAGTTTCTTTACAGCATCCACCATGTAAGCGTTAGAAGCCCAAGGAGGTACAGTAAACCCTGCCTAACGTGGAACGCAATGTTGTGGATTTATTTTTCCGTTTTCGCAGGTTTCCGTTTTACAAAAGTTGAGTTTTTATAAGACAAAATACACTTCAAGGGAACACTGTATTGTCGCATGGGATTTCTATGAAATAATTTGAGTTTTTCCCACTTTAAACAACACAGGTAATTCTTTAGCCGGACGTTTGTTTTTCTCGTGTTCTTCAATAACTCTCCTCCAGTGTAAGTGTCTTATGTTTAGAAGTCATTGCAAATGAATTACAGTACGTTAATAAATGCAGTGCACAGTAAAAAGAACACCTTTAAAGATCACTCCAGTTCACTGTTTTCGTCTAGAATCTGTCATGGAGTTCCTTAAAAATGTCTGAACTCTCTTCAATGCACTCATAGTTAGTTAGCTTGCGACGGTGGGTGAGTGGATAGCGTGTCGGCCTACTAACCCCAAGATTGCAGCTTCGCTCCTGGCCGTGGTAAGTGATATTTGAAAGGCGGCAAAAATACGACACGCATGTCATACGATGTTGGCATGTCAAAGAACCCATTTGAATTCAGTAGGCCGTGTTCATAATGGCAAAATTAATCTCGGGAGTTTCCGCCAACACAAAGTTCCTCGTTTCTCTACTAGAAAGCGCTATAGTGTTCAAGGAGCTTAGATATATAACCACCTTGACTTTCTTAGTGATTCAATGAACAACGAATTTCGACATGCAAGCTACCCTCTGGGTGTCAAATTACAAAGCTTGCACCCGGAAACCGAGGTCATACGATATTACTATTATTATTATACTTCGTTCACCCGAAGCAGTAGAAACAGGAAAGGTATGAGGCACACTGTTTCTTGATATATTTTCTAGGCCGTTGTTCAAAGAATATTCTCTTCATAAGACAACAAAGAAAATGGTCTTGATTCTAAATACACTATTAAATCACTACACTGATCTATGTTTTAAAACTCACAAATGACCAGAGATACCACCCGCTTCACGAATGAACTGCTTGGAGCCTAGGCTCTCTGCTGACGCATTCAGATATCGACCTTCCGCTTGGCGCATGCGCAATTGCGTTCTCTACCCACAGGGACGTGAGCCTGTTTCAAAGCAGACTCACTGGCCGCTCAGCCCCGCGCTGAGAAGCTGGCCTCAATCTCACCGTGGTTACAGAGAATAATACTGAGAACAAGAGATTTAATTTGCCTATGCCAATTGTTCGCATTTGCGAATAAATTAATTCATTAATTTTGCAATTTTTTGTGAAATGTCAAGTCAGACAAAAAATTATTATTCATAACCTCTCACGGTCACCACGTGTGCGTGATCTTTCATTTGTTGTAAGAATTCATTTATTTCAAATCAAGTATGTTATTAATTACTTACTTCTTTTTCGTAATCCAAGTTCGCTTCTAAGACAGTTTTCCAAGCGTTATAGCAATGCACTACCATCATCCTACTCGCAATGAAACCTCTTGTTCATCTGGATGTCATAGCTGCGCACTCATTGGTCAGCCGCCACACTTCAGCCATTCACCGCACGTCTTCCTCACTACGTCATATGGAAGCCACTAGAACATCAGCTGGTTAGCTATTTAAGCGGCCTGCTGAGCTGTCAACTTTGTGATTACTGCAAACTTCAGCACGACAACTAGTCGGTCACCATTGGCAAACTTTGCCGTACCTGCGACATGCCGTCCAGGGCGTAGTAGTTTAGTGACAACACGTCATTTGCCAAGACAACATGTCTTAACCTACAAGTGATTTCCTTGGTAGACCCGGAGCTACCCACCAGTCCTGCACACCGGGCTTAAAACTTCATTTAGACCTGATATATCATCGTAAACTCTGTATCAAGACGTATTATCTACGCTTCGCAATGTCTTTAAGTTAATAGTGATCCAACTTTGATCGCATTCTTCGTGTTTCTACGACATGTTTGAAAATGAACATTTTTCATGTGTGAATTACACATCTTTCGTGCAACGGAAAACTATTCCTGTACGCACCTGTTACAACGTCAATAGGTTTACTACCTATATTCTCGTCTTCAATGGCTTACTCCAAAGCCATTCTTTTTTTTGTAATCTACAAAATTCTAAAAGTGCTTCAACTTTACCACGTGTTACGCAAAGTTATGTTAACAACTGATCTGCATTCTCCTACGGTTGCAAACCAACACAATCCATAAGTTAAGTAAACTGTGTACTTCTAAAAACTTTATATTATGTTCGGTACAATTGTTTCTCAAATGTAATATGCTGTTCAACTGTGCTATGTACTTACTTTCCGAAGAAGATTTGCATACCTACTTGCTTTCGCCATTTTCCTGTCAGGAGCAATTTCATGGTTTGCTTTCACGTAGCACTTGCCTACCTGCTTCTGCCATTTCACTTTTTTGGAAATATTTCATGGCTTGCTTTTCTGTGCATCACTGCGTCTCATATGACTTTGCCTTTCATAAGGTTCGGCAGGATTAGGCCCAAACCCCTTCTATAGGTCAGGTTTCTATTCTTTTCTTTCAATGACCTGTGTAACCTTCACAAAGATTTTCTCTTTAGGGAAACGCTTGCCAGTTTTTCTTATGTTAAAGCCAAATTTGAATCAAAACACTCAGTGTCCCATATGTTTAGCAACTAGTCAAATAATAAAAACAAATGTTTCTAGTTTGAGCTACAATTTTTTAGCATCAATTATGTTCTATAAATGTTGTTATACTGCTTGTGAAAATACAGATATTAAAAGCAACATGCTCTCTCTATCTGTCTTTTTATTGTTTTGTATATGCTAATATCTTTCCCATGTTCCTTAACGCTCAAACTTGTTTCTATTCTGAATTCACTCAGAATTCTGTCTGATAATGGAAACCTTTAATTGGTTAATCCAATGTTTAGTGATAGTTAATCACACCACCAATAAAAATAGGCAAATTTCAATGTGCACATTCCTTGAGAATGAAATGGGTATTCTAAGGCACACTCCAGCTTCGCCATTGCTGTTGTCTTCTCCTCTCATTTGTCAGAAGGAAGCTGTGTGTATCACAAGAGGGTTGGAGGAAGTAATGGTACAGATGTTATGAAATGTAGCAGACTTGCTGCATCCTTGAGGAAAAATTAGAGTTAATCTTTCTTAGGACTTCGGTGCAAGTACAGTAACGCTCAAAATTTAGTACATAGCTTTGTATTATGGATAAGATAATCCGTCTTAGTCAGGTTATTTACGCCTACAGTTCCGGAATTTCTTTCCGTTTCCGCGTGAGTCAGTATTCCGGTTTACAGTGTCATTTCACATAGGAAATACCTCCGTTCCGATTTTTTTAACTGTATAATTTCCACGTATAATTTTGTAATGTTGGTATCTTGTGTGGGGATCCACGTCAGCTCGGTTCAAACGAGCGACGTGTTTATTTATTAACAGAATATCTCCATGCAGCAGTCTGCTCGACAAATTGCTTCCATACAACCTTCAACAGTGATGGATTGTTCCAGCAGACGTGTTGCTTGAAGCAAGAATTTTATCTACACCGTTGAATTTGCCTGTTACACTAGGTATAGATACCAGTATTGTTCAGTAATTAGAATGGTAATATATAAGGTGCGTTCAAAAAGTAACGAGCCGGAGGCATAATTACAGAAACCAGTACCTGTATGTTGGAAGTATTGGCCCTGGCTGTTGAGGCACTTGTCCCACTGTGACACGAGGCGGTGCATGGCTGTCTCATAAAATTCCCTGGGCTGCGATGTGAACCAGTTCCGCACGTACAGCTGGACGTCGGCGTCCGAGGTGAATCGTTGGCCTCGCAGAGTCCTTTTCTGGGGACCAAACATGGCGTAATCACAGGGAGAGAGGTCTGGACTGTATGGAGGGTGGGCGAGAACCTCCCATTTGAATTTCTGCAGGAGTGCCGCGACTGTGTTGGCGGTATGAGGTCGTGCATTGTCGTGGAGCGACCACGGCAGCTATGGCGTTCACTGTCACTCAATCAGCTGGACGTTGTCATCAGTAATGCAGGCGGGGGGGGGGGGGGGGGGGGGTGCCCCAGACCAGGCATCATCGGCTAACGATACCCGTCCTTCCCTGAAGCGCTTGTGCCACGCCTTGATCCTTGCAAGGGACATGCAGTGTTCGCCGTACACTTGTGACATTCGGCGATGAATGTCCGTTCCCGCTACTCCTTCCGCTGTCAGAGACCGAACAACACCTCTTTGCTCTTCGGTTGACGCCTCCATGTCACTGTTTGCAATGCGACTGGCAGCGTTGGACGATTGATGCATGCTGCTGCTCGCTTTGTATCGTCACGTGACGTGCACGCGTGCCCTCTAGCGACGGGCTGTGACCTTCCACGCTCTGGTCGGAACCACACCTCGTTACACACGCCACGATTAGCCGATGTAGTCACCGGTTTGCGCATTCCAGCCTCCGGCTCGTTACTTTATGAACGCACCGTATATGAAACAGTATGTATTTGAGGCGAGCAATGGATCCCATCGGACAGTTTTAACCCGCGAGGACTGGCGCGTGGGTATTATTCACCCAGACTTAAATAATGCTCTATATTTTCGTTTTGGTCAGCCCTCATTTCCTGTCGCTTACTGGACCTTCCTTCCTAGCCTTGAACTTCACCCTGCAAAAGAAGCATGTCCATAGCTTTTGGAACACTCAACTTATTTCTAAATTATTTACGGTCGGGTCAGATTTACCCATGGCGCCACTCCTCCTGTGACAATTTTTGGCCTACGTTAGTTGAAACAATCTGTAAAAATTAAGGGGGAAAATTCACTTATTTTGCTGCGGCACAATCACACAGCTCACGTTCTTGTTAATCCATGTTTAGGGTCAACGGACACCTTCGTCATCAGCTCCTTTGTTTCAAAAACCCCCAGGGGGTCACATCTGATGGGATGTAGGTTGGCGACCACGGGGCCCCAGCTGAGTCCGGCATTGCTTCCACTTACTTGTGCCAGGCTCCTCTCCGTTTTCTTTCCTGCCGACCTCACTTGGTCAACTCTTGTTCTCTTCCGACCCCGACGGTATTAGGGTATCCGAGGCCTAGGGAGTCTCTTCCTTTCCCGCCTTAATTGGCACTTGTCTCATCTTTTCTGATACCCTCCTTCTGCGAGGGGTCAGCCTTCTTTTTCTTCTCCTGTTCTCTCCTGCCTTCTGCTCAAGGCCCTCAAGGAGGCAGGGTGTATGTAGCCTCACCACTTCTGGTGCACCCTGGATATTGCTACACCATCAGGGGCTCACGGCTGGTGAGTTCGGGAGTTGGCGACCCCGAGGGATTCCTGAGCTGGGTTCGGTTTACCACTTTTGTCCCTTACCTGTGGGGTGGACCCTCTCCTCTTTCACTTTCCTATCTGCCTTTCATGGCTCTCCTTCCTTTTTCGAGGGTTGAGAGCATTTCTTTTCCTCCTGTCCTTTATTTGCCTTATTCTCGTTTTGTTTTCCATTTCTTCTTCTAGTATACAAGTTAGTAGTTAGTTTTAGTTATAGTTTCAATTTAATTTTCATCGTCACTATTACCCAGACCATTAGGGGCCCGATAATCTAGATGTTAGGCCCCTTAAAACAACAATCATCATCATCATCATCGACCTTTGTTCAAAAACATTAAGATAATCGCTTTGCCGCCATCATCAAAGCCAATGATGCTGTTCGGGAGCTCCCTAAAACTGCTATCCTCTCTCTCCACGGGGCTGGCCAAAGAGACGCTGGCTATAAGTCATGCTCCATGTCCATCTTGTTTCAAATGATGCGCTCTATAGACTGGAATGACGAAGAGCAGACCCTCAAATTGTGAACGCTCTGGGTGTAGAAGTTTCAGTCCCTGTGGTTTCCAGGATACACCTGATTTGTAAGGCCCTTCTCACAAGATATTTGCACCGCCTCAAATTAAGAAAGGTTGGTTCCTCAGTTTAGAGGCTGCGACAACGCGGTCATGTAGCCCCGTGTACTTTGGGTGTGTGTAGAATCCGTCTGATAACCGGTGTTAATTGTGATGGCTGTATTAGTGTGTGTTATCTGTAATTCAGGTAAGGACTGCAAAGTAGTTCCTACTTTTGCTACAAATGCTACCGTCCATGACACCTAGCTGCTGACTTGGTTACTAGATGCCATCGCAGACAGCACCTGGTGGTGAAAGTTGGCACTAATAGAGCGTTATCAATTCTAACCTTCCTATTTTGGCTTCACACTAGTGTAATTAGTGGAAGGTTCTTTTTCATGCCATAAATCTATGACATGGGACCGCCGGCTTTACTTCCCCTCCGAAGGAAAGCATTTTGAGGGATTTTAACGCTCTTAAAAATCGGATGACTTCGGCTGGGTTTGAACCCGCGATCTAAGGCATAGAAGCTCAGCTTGCTACCCACTACGCCACCGAGGCCGTCAATTAGAAAAGGAGGTAGTATTGGAAGTTGAACGAACACGGAGACTGTAAATAACGGAACAGGAGATGAGAATTCTAAAACCTACCAAATATGACAAACATAGAAACACGGAATATTCAGGGAGTTTCAGTGAGAGTGAGCCACACTGATCACATGGACACACAGTAGGAAGTTGTTATGGACGTAAACATGGGTAACACGAGTAAGGTGTCCTGCACGATTATTGTTTAGTAGCATCACCCGTCGCGGCTTCGCCCGCGAATATTATAGTTGTAATCATGAATGCTATGACTGATTTATCCTTGGTATGAATAATCAGACTTTATCAATTCAGCTACTGGTGCAGTGGTTAGGGGTTTGTCATTCCTTCATAGGTATATCAGAGCGAAGTTAGTTTTTTGGGATTATCACAGACACTGTTAATTTAAGGGCCTTTAAATTTGGTTTTCGGTGACCCTTTATAGTCGGGTGAAAAAGACCTTTTGTACCACACTCACACGTGAAAATTGCGTGAAAAATTCTAGAGTGCCCCTTGACCCCCTTAAACGCATTATACAGTACGTATTGATGAATTTTACAGCTTAATTTGGTTCAGTAATAACCTTATAACCGTCTGGAAACTTTCACAGTAATGTAATAATTGGATTTGCATTGCGTCTTACAGAAATAGATGGACCTGTGAGATTCTGTTACCATGGTTACCGTGTTGCATTCTTTCATTATTTCATTGTAAATATACATGTTTTAAGGTATTTATTTAATTGTGAGGCATTTAAAGAGTAAGTGAGTGCGTTTCGTTTACGCATTGGGTTATGCTGAATCTGTAGGTACCCCATATGTGTAGGTTGGTGTTAATGGGACCTTGTTTTCGGTGCAAAACTGGAATGGGACCTTAGCAGAATAATATAGGGAGGGGATTTACAGGTTGCACTGTACCTGCCATGAACGGACCAGAGTTACAAGCATGACGGCCACCAACCTTGATACAAGCATGGCAACAACGTACGAGATTATGTGTGACCACGCTACCTTTCGGGCGGTAGAGGAACCACAAACACAGCATTGGTCGCCTACTTGTTTATGCCCATCTGGTCACTGGCTACCCGTGTAATAGCTTAGCGTACACATTCAATACACATATATAATTTCTCAGGACATGTTTACGTCCATAGCATCTCGGAGACTACATGTCGATGCGCTCAGTCTGACGCCCCGGACTACTGGTATCTGTTTGGCACGCTCTTACTGAAACACCCTGTATAGCACTGTACATCCCTCAGTCATGGAGAACAGTGGACCACAATAAAAATCACAAGAAACCGGAATTTTCTCAAACATCCTTAGAATAACGAAGACGTTCCTGGCAGAACATTTCATTGTAAGGTCGCACTTAGAGCAGATCCTTTACTTGTTGAGGTTGGCAAACATGCCCGCACTTTAGAGCACATCCTTGACTTGTTGATGTTGGCAAACATGCCCTCACATTAGAGCACATCCTTTACTTGTTGATGTTGGCAAACATGCCACACTTAAGAGCACATCCCTTACTTGCTGATGTTGGCAATCATGCCCATATTTTTGACACACCTCTGTAAAATCTCCCACTAGTTCGAAAATGTAAAATATATTAAAATCAAAAGAATTCATTGCGTAATTTGATATTATTCAAACTACTGTTTATCCTCATCATCGCACAGCCAATTCGGGCTAAACAAACAGCAGTCACCATCTCATTTTTATTAATAATCTAGTGTAATTATCAACACTGGAAGCGGAGGGGAGGTCGTGTTTATCTTTCATGTTTAATAGCAACTAATTTGTTGAATTCAAACTAATCTAAATTTGTCTTTGACTCATTAGCCTGCACGTGTTGATTAACTGTCAAAACTGGCTTTGAAGTCCACGTAGTACAAACACCCTTAATTGGGTCATTTGAGCGAGGATTCACGCCATTAGTTCCACAAGTTTGTGTTTGCGAGACCAAAGTCCTGCCTGGGGCAGATCCAGTACTCTTTAGAAAACGCTCTGTCCAACAGCAGCACTTGCAGTGTTTAGCTCTCATCGGGACCAAAATAATATTTTCTTAAGTGGAGCCATCATCCGGTTTCACTGCCACCTAACAGTGAAACTTGAACGGGGCAACTTGTGAATGGAATTTTATTAGTTTTGTGCTGCAATCATCAGATGTGACATGACAGTGGTGTAAGTAGGTCTTGCATCTGGAGGGGATAAGGAGGATTCTAAATTATACTGAGGGGGGGGGGGGGGGGGGCTTGAGAAAAATGAGACATATTCTATGAAACAAATCTACGATACCGAACGTTTGGACCCACTCGTTCTACATATATTCTTAAATTTGGTGGAACAAATAAAGTAAGAATAATTTTAAAAAATGAAAAAAAAATTACAATAAAATAACATTATTAAAAACAAAATTACAAGATTAAAAAAAAAACTTAACAGCCTATTTTCATATATCCTACTCATGTTAATTGCCTCTATCAACAAACAACATTTCAGTTTGATTGCTGTAATAGATTCAAAGATATTGAGAACCGTATCAATATTTCAGATGGTCGCCAGGTTGGAATTTTATTTTTGTACTATTACATGAAGATTATTGTGTACGTGTGGTATTCAAACGTCAATCGCATGATTAGGACACAAGAAGTATAAACGAGATTTTAAAATTTCGCACAGCTGCCATCTTGTGGTTATGAAAACAATTGAAATAAACTAGATGCCAGTGGATTAACATTTGTATAAGCATTTACTGTACAATGTTCCACTGCACTCGGATGGTTATATCGCGAGAAAAGTCCACTTATATATGTATACTTCGCGTCGCCGCCATGTTGGTTTTGTAGTTACCACGTGTTTGAAAGTCACACAGATGAACTTCTAGCAGTTCCCTTTATCAGCGTACACAATTTCAGGGTGATATCGGTAATAGTTTCGGAGATACTGAATGCTGGTGAAATATTTCGCACAGCCACCATGTTGGATTGGTGGGACACAATAAAATTTGAAGGGCACGGTCGGGGTCGGCCAGAATGGTGCTATGATCTTACCGAGTTTCATTGTAGTCGCTCCAGCCGTTTAGAAGTTATTAGGGGGGGGGGCACACAGACAGACACACGGACAAAAAGTGATCTCATAAGCCTATTTTTTCGTAAAATGAAAATAGGCTAATAAAATTAAGAAAATATAAAATTAAAATCTCAATTTAAAACCAAAATAGAAATAAAAGTAACATTAAATTTAAATAAGATAAAATGAAAATTTATAACTAAATAAAAGAATAATAATAAATACTATCGTATGGCCTCGGGTGCCGAGTGCAAGGTTTGTTATTTGACGCCCAGAGGGCAGTTTGCATGCCTAATTTTGTAGTTCCTTGGAGCGCTATGAAAGTTAAGGAGGTGAGATATATAAGCTCCTTGAAACAATAGCGCTTTCTAGTGGAGAAAGGAGGAACTTTGTGTTGGCGGAAACTCCCGAGATTAATTTTGCCATTATGAACACGGCCTACTGAATTCAAATGGGTTCATTAACATGGCAACAACGTATGGCATGCGTGCTGTGATTTTTGTCGCATTTCAAAGATCACTTACCACGGCCAGGAGCGAACCTGCAAGCTTGGGTAGGTAGTCCGACACGATAACCACTCACCCACCGTGGCAAGCAATGAATGAATAGGTAAAGTAGATAACAAAAGTCATATCCTATGGAACAACATAAGCACCCCCGTTCGCGGATTCCGGCTACGCCCCTGACCAGTGTCGCTGCGGAGAAGACTTCCTTGGAGCATAACTCCAGCGTCTCCCTCTGGTGGGAACATTGATGGTTATTATCGATGTGGCGAATCTTGGGGACTCCCACATTTAAATTTCAGTTGAGTCAGCACGAGTTGCCAAGAACAGGAACTGCGCTTTATTCCATCGTGGAGCAGTCACAATGACAAGTGTGTGTCCTAACTCAACATCCCTCCGCTGCGGCGCCACTGTGCTGGACCCTGCCTATATTCCATCGTGGAGCAGTCACAATGACAAGTGTGTGTCCTAACTCAACATCCCTCCGCTGCGGCGCCACTGTGCTGGACCCTGCCTATATTCCATCGTGGAGCAGTCACAATGACAAGTGTGTGTCCTAACTCAACATCCCTCCGCTGCGGCGCCACTGTGCTGGACCCTGCCTTTATTCCATCGTGGAGCAGTCACAATGACAAGTGTGTGTCCTAACTCAACATCCCTCCGCTGCGGCGCCACTGTGCTGGACCCTGCCTTTATTCCATACTGGAGCAGTCACAATGACAAGTGTGTGTCCTAACTCAACATCCCTCCGCTGCGGCGCCACTGTGCTGGACCCTGCCTATATTCCATCGTGGAGCAGTCACAATGACAAGTGTGTGTCCTAACTCAACATCCCTCCGCTGCGGCGCCACTGTGCTGGACCCTGCCTATATTCCATCGTGGAGCAGTCACAATGACAAGTGTGTGTCCTAACTCAACATCCCTCCGCTGCGGCGCCACTGTGCTGGACCCTGCCTATATTCCATCGTGGAGCAGTCACAATGACAAGTGTGTGTCCTAACTCAACATCCCTCCGCTGCGGCGCCACTGTGCTGGACCCTGCCTATATTCCATCGTGGAGCAGTCACAATGACAAGTGTGTGTCCTAACTCAACATCCCTCCGCTGCGGCGCCACTGTGCTGGACCCTGCCTTTATTCCATCGTGGAGCAGACACAATGACAAGTGTGTGTCCTAACTCAACATCCCTCCGCTGCGGCGCCACTGTGCTGGACCCTGCCTTTATTCCATCGTGGAGCAGACACAATGACAAGTGTGTGTCCTAACTCAACATCCCTCCGCTGCGGCGCCACTGTGCTGGACCCTGCCTATATTCCATCGTGGAGCAGTCACAATGACAAGTGTGTGTCCTAACTCAACATCCCTCCGCTGCGGCGCCACTGTGCTGGACCCTGCCTTTATTCCATACTGGAGCAGTCACAATGACAAGTGTGTGTCCTAACTCAACATCCCTCCGCTGCGGCGCCACTGTGCTGGACCCTGCCTATATTCCATCGTGGAGCAGTCACAATGACAAGTGTGTGTCCTAACTCAACATCCCTCCGCTGCGGCGCCACTGTGCTGGACCCTGCCTATATTCCATCGTGGAGCAGTCACAATGACAAGTGTGTGTCCTAACTCAACATCCCTCCGCTGCGGCGCCACTGTGCTGGACCCTGCCTTTATTCCATCGTGGAGCAGTCACAATGACAAGTGTGTGTCCTAACTCAACATCCCTCCGCTGCGGCGCCACTGTGCTGGACCCTGCCTATATTCCATCGTGGAGCAGTCACAATGACAAGTGTGTGTCCTAACTCAACATCCCTCCGCTGCGGCGCCACTGTGCTGGACCCTGCCTATATTCCATCGTGGAGCAGTCACAATGACAAGTGTGTGTCCTAACTCAACATCCCTCCGCTGCGGCGCCACTGTGCTGGACCCTGCCTTTATTCCATCGTGGAGCAGTCACAATGACAAGTGTGTGTCCTAACTCAACATCCCTCCGCTGCGGCGCCACTGTGCTGGACCCTGCCTATATTCCATCGTGGAGCAGTCACAATGACAAGTGTGTGTCCTAACTCAACATCCCTCCGCTGCGGCGCCACTGTGCTGGACCCTGCCTATATTCCATCGTGGAGCAGTCACAATGACAAGTGTGTGTCCTAACTCAACATCCCTCCGCTGCGGCGCCACTGTGCTGGACCCTGCCTATATTCCATCGTGGAGCAGTCACAATGACAAGTGTGTGTCCTAACTCAACATCCCTCCGCTGCGGCGCCACTGTGCTGGACCCTGCCTATATTCCATCGTGGAGCAGTCACAATGACAAGTGTGTGTCCTAACTCAACATCCCTCCGCTGCGGCGCCACTGTGCTGGACCCTGCCTTTATTCCATACTGGAGCAGTCACAATGACAAGTGTGTGTCCTAACTCAACATCCCTCCGCTGCGGCGCCACTGTGCTGGACCCTGCCTATATTCCATCGTGGAGCAGTCACAATGACAAGTGTGTGTCCTAACTCAACATCCCTCCGCTGCGGCGCCACTGTGCTGGACCCTGCCTATATTCCATCGTGGAGCAGTCACAATGACAAGTGTGTGTCCTAACTCAACATCCCTCCGCTGCGGCGCCACTGTGCTGGACCCTGCCTTTATTCCATCGTGGAGCAGTCACAATGACAAGTGTGTGTCCTAACTCAACATCCCTCCGCTGCGGCGCCACTGTGCTGGACCCTGCCTATATTCCATCGTGGAGCAGTCACAATGACAAGTGTGTGTCCTAACTCAACATCCCTCCGCTGCGGCGCCACTGTGCTGGACCCTGCCTATATTCCATCGTGGAGCAGTCACAATGACAAGTGTGTGTCCTAACTCAACATCCCTCCGCTGCGGCGCCACTGTGCTGGACCCTGCCTATATTCCATCGTGGAGCAGTCACAATGACAAGTGTGTGTCCTAACTCAACATCCCTCCGCTGCGGCGCCACTGTGCTGGACCCTGCCTATATTCCATCGTGGAGCAGTCACAATGACAAGTGTGTGTCCTAACTCAACATCCCTCCGCTGCGGCGCCACTGTGCTGGACCCTGCCTTTATTCCATCGTGGAGCAGACACAATGACAAGTGTGTGTCCTAACTCAACATCCCTCCGCTGCGGCGCCACTGTGCTGGACCCTGCCTTTATTCCATCGTGGAGCAGACACAATGACAAGTGTGTGTCCTAACTCAACATCCCTCCGCTGCGGCGCCACTGTGCTGGACCCTGCCTATATTCCATCGTGGAGCAGTCACAATGACAAGTGTGTGTCCTAACTCAACATCCCTCCGCTGCGGCGCCACTGTGCTGGACCCTGTCTTTATTCCATACTGGAGCAGTCACAATGACAAGTGTGTGTCCTAACTCAACATCCCTCCGCTGCGGCGCCACTGTGCTGGACCCTGCCTATATTCCATCGTGGAGCAGTCACAATGACAAGTGTGTGTCCTAACTCAACATCCCTCCGCTGCGGCGCCACTGTGCTGGACCCTGCCTATATTCCATCGTGGAGCAGTCACAATGACAAGTGTGTGTCCTAACTCAACATCCCTCCGCTGCGGCGCCACTGTGCTGGACCCTGCCTATATTCCATACTGGAGCAGTCGCAATGACAAGTGTGTGTCCTAACTCAACATCCCTCCGCTGCGGCGCCACTGTGCTGGACCCTGCCTATATTCCATCGTGGAGCAGTCACAATGACAAGTGTGTGTCCTAACTCAACATCCCTCCGCTGCGGCGCCACTGTGCTGGACCCTGCCTATATTCCATACTGGAGCAGTCGCAATGACAAGTGTGTGTCCCAACTCAACATCCCTCCGCTGCGGCGCCACTGTGCTGGACCCTGCCTATATTCCATCGTGGAGCAGTCACAATGACAAGTGTGTGTCCTAACTCAACATCCCTCCGCTGCGGTGCCACTGTGCTGGACCCTGCCTATATTCCATCGTGGAGCAGTCACAATGACAAGTGTGTGTCCTAACTCAACATCCCTCCGCTGCGGCGCCACTGTGCTGGACCCTGCCTTTATTCCATACTGGAGCAGTCACAATGACAAGTGTGTGTCCTAACTCAACATCCCTCCGCTGCGGCGCCACTGTGCTGGACCCTGCCTATATTCCATCGTGGAGCAGTCACAATGACAAGTGTGTGTCCTAACTCAACATCCCTCCGCTGCGGCGCCACTGTGCTGGACCCTGCCTATATTCCATCGTGGAGCAGTCACAATGACAAGTGTGTGTCCTAACTCAACATCCCTCCGCTGCGGCGCCACTGTGCTGGACCCTGCCTTTATTCCATCGTGGAGCAGACACAATGACAAGTGTGTGTCCTAACTCAACATCCCTCCGCTGCGGCGCCACTGTGCTGGACCCTGCCTATATTCCATCGTGGAGCAGTCACAATGACAAGTGTGTGTCCTAACTCAACATCCCTCCGCTGCGGCGCCACTGTGCTGGACCCTGTCTTTATTCCATACTGGAGCAGTCACAATGACAAGTGTGTGTCCTAACTCAACATCCCTCCGCTGCGGCGCCACTGTGCTGGACCCTGCCTATATTCCATCGTGGAGCAGTCACAATGACAAGTGTGTGTCCTAACTCAACATCCCTCCGCTGCGGCGCCACTGTGCTGGACCCTGCCTTTATTCCATACTGGAGCAGTCACAATGACAAGTGTGTGTCCTAACTCAACATCCCTCCGCTGCGGCGCCACTGTGCTGGACCCTGCCTATATTCCATCGTGGAGCAGTCACAATGACAAGTGTGTGTCCTAACTCAACATCCCTCCGCTGCGGCGCCACTGTGCTGGACCCTGCCTATATTCCATCGTGGAGCAGTCACAATGACAAGTGTGTGTCCTAACTCAACATCCCTCCGCTGCGGCGCCACTGTGCTGGACCCTGCCTATATTCCATACTGGAGCAGTCGCAATGACAAGTGTGTGTCCTAACTCAACATCCCTCCGCTGCGGCGCCACTGTGCTGGACCCTGCCTATATTCCATCGTGGAGCAGTCACAATGACAAGTGTGTGTCCTAACTCAACATCCCTCCGCTGCGGCGCCACTGTGCTGGACCCTGCCTATATTCCATACTGGAGCAGTCGCAATGACAAGTGTGTGTCCTAACTCAACATCCCTCCGCTGCGGCGCCACTGTGCTGGACCCTGCCTTTATTCCATCGTGGAGCAGTCGCAATGACAAGTGTGTGTCCTAACTCAACATCCCTCCGCTGCGGCGCCACTGTGCTGGACCCTGCCTTTATTCCATCGTGGAGCAGTCACAATGACAAGTGTGTGTCCTAACTCAACATCCCTCCGCTGCGGCGCCACTGTGCTGGACCCTGCCTTTATTCCATACTGGAGCAGTCGCAATGACAAGTGTGTGTCCTAACTCAACATCCCTCCGCTGCGGCGCCACTGTGCTGGACCCTGCCTATATTCCTCGAATGTTCCAGCTTCCACTTTCCAAATGCAACGATGGAGCAGAAAGGAAGATTTTTTAAAAATCGCGTATCCTATATGTCGGTTTTATCCACGGATTCTGCGAGGGATCATTTCTCTAACGTCGCAAGGGTGATGTCTGAACTTCTATACCCAAGATTGCAGGTTCAAACCCAGCCGAAGTCCTCAGATTTTTAAGAGCGTTAAAATCCCTCAGTATGCCTTCCTTCGGAGGGGAAGTAGAGCCGGCGGGTCCATGTCATAGATATATGGCATGTAAAAGAACCTTCCACTAACTACACCTGTGTGAAGGTAAAATTTGTAGGTTAGAATTGATAACGCTCTATTAGTTCCAACGTTCGCCGCCAGATGCTGACTCTGATGTCATCTAGTAGCCAAGTCCGCAAGCTAGGTGTGGAGGACGGTAGCATTTGGTATCAAAAGTAGGAACTACTTGAAAAATTGACCGTCTGCAGTTCTTACTTGAATTAAAACAGATACACACACACAAATACAGCCATCACAATTAACACCGGTTATCAGAAAAATTCTACACACACTTAAAGTACACGGGGCTACAAGACCGCGTTGTCGCAGCCCCTAAACTAAGGAACCAACCAACCGCAATTCCAGGTTAGGTTCTATGATCCGTAGAACATTCTACACAGAAGGTTTTGGGAGATGAAATCTCATAATAAATTCTGTGTCGTCGCATTAATTCCTCCGTTCTTTATAAATAACTTACGAGGTGGACGAATATCCAGCAGAACATCGTCACGGTCCTCGTAAATCGACCGTCAGCTGTTAATTGTAAAAAAGGGCGTAGTTGTTCAGCGGTAATGCTGTTGGCCTCTCACTAAGGTGGACCGGGTTCGATTCCCGAACAATGCATGTGAGATTTTCGATGAGAAATACCATGTCCTGTGGTTCGGATAACACGTAAAAAGGAGATCCCGTGGCTCGTGAGCGCACGATTAACGATCACGTAAAAGTACAAGCTTCCTTCCATTAATTGTATGAAGACACCACAATTAGTTTTAATGGCTCGTTAGGGATGCTAATGGATTGTTATACTGTAGTTTTCTGAACCATGACATTTTGGCAATCGTCCGTTAACGGCAGCCGTTAATGGTTTGTTAACAATTTGAACCCTTAATATAAACTTCAACTAAAATAATCATTTTAGTCTTTGTTCGATAACACAGATACTTCTATAAAATCATCATATATATTATTTCAGTAGTATTGATCCCTTCTGCGGCGCTCACAAGCGACTGATGCACAGGGGGTCAAAATCGAAATCTAGGGGGCAAAATTATCTTTACGTTTTAATCATGAATTTAGAGTGAAAGCAACGTATATAATTTGTTTACTTCATAATAAACATCAGTTAAGACCTTTTTAAGCTACGTCTACACATGCAAGAAATTGTCTATGACTAGGTGTTGGATAGAGCATTCAGTTATCTCTTCAGAACATTTTTCTACCCCTAATTTACTTTTAACAAAGTCAAAAAGTTCCACTTTTGGCATAATCGTCGAATCCAGTGCTTCAAACAGTTGTAAACGTGTGTGAACTGGTTGCGCGGCATCTTCTAAAACGTAAAATAACTAAGTAAGTTGCAAAAAGATGCAAAACATCTTATAACAGGCGTAAACTTCAAGACTTTATCTTCATATTAACATTAAGTAGAAAGTGACGCAGAGTGACGCGACATACTAAAAATCTAAGTGAAAATATAATTTTAAAAATAATAGTTAAATATTATATAATGCAAATATAGCTAAAATTACGTAACAATTACGCCCATTAATAACTGAAACACGTTACAACGATCATACCTTCAGCTGCTTGTTCCATCTTAAAGCATCACACTAACCACAAAGACAACCATACCACAGCCATTTTGATTTTTTAAATTATTCAAATAAATAATTTTGTCCTCCTAGATTTCGATTTTGACCCACTGTGCGATCGTGACAAATGAGCATTCAAATGAAAGAGAATAGACATTAGCAGTGATGAATTGTACTCTATAATTTCTTTAAAAAAAGACTTTAAAAATGTACGAAGTGTGCGATTTGCATATACTGTTGCTGTAGGAAAATACGCTCTATAATTGTTGTCCACTTATTTTGGCCGCTGTGACGCCTGTTTCATGTCATTTTAACATTCTGAGGTCTTTCCTTTATCATTTTGCATGGCTTTCAGAAACAGTAAATCAAAGGAATGAGTACTCAAATCGTAGGCTGTAATTTCATAAATATCGAATAACCGGTGAGTGTTATGATGATCAAATTTTCAGTGATTGCCTTCTTAAGTTAGGGAACGTAGAATTTGGAATTCTAACTGAAATGTAAATAGTGTTCTATAATCATTTGGTTGAAATAGAAACATAACAAGAGGCGCGGATCTAGAGTTGGGGGGGGGGAACAGAATCGAAATTGTTAAGAAAAATGGTATTACTAACAACGCAATCACAAAATAACCAAACGTACAAAACCAGACCAATTTTTTTGCAAGCTACATGGATAGAAATTTGATGCGTTTAGCGCACCAAAAATATTCGTACAAATTGCAACGGCGTGTTTTGCGACTTTTACATCAAGCTTCGAGAAAAGTATCAAGGTACGTTACAGTTTCGGCAAGTCGAGTTGGTACCGACAAAGGGAGAAAGTCACAGCTTAAATTGCGAACCAAGCTTGCAGTTTGGACGTCCGGAAAATTGTTTGGTGCAAAAAAAGCCCCAAATTCCTATCCGTGCATTGCTGCACATTCATCGTGACATCACTATAGACATCGATTCAGTAATCACAAGGTTTGCTAAACAAAATGGATGAGTTGATTTTGTTATATAAATAATCGATTTTATATAACAGGTATGAAGTTGTAAATATGTACAGTTGTGACAGAACTTAATAATTGCAATAAAGATATTTTCAGTATTGAATATAATGAAAAAAAAAAAGACTGTTTATCAATTAAAATTCGCTAAGTTTTATTTGTCTGGTTATTGTGTTTTCGTTTTTTGTGTTTGCAAAAAAATTTGGTCTCCGTTTGGGGGGGGGGGGGAGGGTCATGACCTCCATGACCCTCCCCCCCCCCCTTGAATCCGCGCCAGCATAACAACCTTTCTCCTTAAGTGTCTCATTATAAACCTATTGGGGAAAGTGTGGCTTCTCGCCCGGGTCCGCCAGTTAAATACAAAATGCTTTCTTGGCGTCTGTCACTGCTGCTTGTGTCGAGAATGCTTGCTGCGATAAAACCAGCTACAAATACGAAAGGAATTGAACGTTCATGCGTCAGCAAACAGTGTTTATCCCATTAGACACTTTTTAAACAGCCAATGAGATATGGGCAGCGTTTAGCCAATCACGGAGTGGACTGACTGCGGCTCCCATTGCTTGGTCAGACCACAAGTAGCATCTATAGCGAGAGACTCACCCTTCTTGGAAGTTCTGAAGCTGTCATCTCTGGGCACGTACTGAATGTCGTACACTATCGTGGTGTTGGGCAGCAACTGCTTCTCCTTGTTGATGCGGTACACAGCGTACTTGAAGGCCAGCTCCGTACTGCTATCCTTCTGGTCCTCCGTGAAGATCGCTCCTGGAACACAACAATACCAACATTGTAAAGAGCGCTTCTCAGTCAGTCAAAATGCAGACGTTGGGTGCTAAATATTGATATAATCAACGCATACATATGTTGGAAATTGCCATAGCGATGTGCAAGTCATAAAGCCATCCACTGCCTATAGAATCTTGGGAACAGTTCACAAGTGGATGCCACCAAGAACACGTAACTTGAGCCGAGCGTCGTGAAGAAGGTGGCAACACTTCCTGCATTGTGTTACAGGATAACGCGCGGGCACATGTGGCGCATTCTGAAGTCGATTTGTATACACTGGGGCTGGGGCAACCCACCATATTCACTGGACTTAGGTCTCTGGGATTATGACTTGATCCTCAAGAGCTCACGCTACGTGAGTTTGGGACTTAGCAATTCCAAGGGTCTATTCTCGCTCACCCCATCCATCTTCCAAGAAACTTGGTGTCGAACCCTTTCGGTTTCTTTCCTACCTGCCCTTCATAACTCCAAGCCCTTCAGAGTCCCTCAATCGTCATTCTTTGTTTTCCCTTGCGCTTTAACATTTTAAGGGATAGTGGTGTCAATATTAACCACCTGTCATAACGACAGTTTATGCTCTCAAAGATGCTGATAGTTCAATATTTCAGCCAAATTTCAGAGAATTTACATGCCGAAGTGCAAGTACTACTAATATTATATACGTATCTACTTGACGTAGCCTGTGTTGGATAAAAAAACTAAAAACACTAACAATTAAAGTGTAAAAATAATAATATAGATATAGAAATAATATCATAAAAATAAAATTACGATAATAGATTAAAATAATAAACATAACTGTAAAATAATTATGAAAATAATTGAAAAAATCAATTAAAAATTAGTTTATTAATTAATTCAATAAAATTATCAAAATTAAATCTATAAGAACATAAATTGAAAATTAAAAATCTCAATTTAAAACTAAAATGGAAATAAAAACAAGTAGTTCCGTGGAGAACTATACAGCCTACTTTCATATATCCTACTTATGTTAATTGCCTCATCAACATACAAAATTTCAGTTTGAATGCTGTAATAGATTCGTAGATATTGAGATCCATTTAAATATTTCGCCATGTTGGATTTTTATATGTATGTACCATAGAGTCTTGTACCATTAAAGGAAAATTATTGCGTAGCTTCATTATTCAAACTTTCACTTCGATCGCATGATTACGACACAAGAAATAAAAATTAAGTTTAAAATTTCCCACAACCGCCATCTTGAGGTTATGTAAACAATTGAACTAAAGTACATACCAATGCATTACAATGTGTATAAACATTTCCTGTACCAAGTTTCACTGCATTTGGATCATTAAATAGTGAGAAAGGTCTATTTAAAATTTTCAATTTCACTTGGCCGCCATGTTCGTCTTGAAGTTAACCGGTTTTTGAACGTCTTATAGATAAACTTCCAGTAGAGCCCTTTGTCTCCGTACAAAATTTCAGGGTGATACCGCTAATAGTTTCAGAGATATAGAATGCCGGTGAAATATTTCACACAGCCGCCATCTAGAGTGAACCCGATGGGGTTATGCTGACTGGAATCGAACATGGTTCTCAGAGACTGTGATCTCAGTAAAAAGGTTCCGCCTGGGAGCGAACCAGAGATCTGTACAGGGAGTTTCTTGGTGAAAACCCCTCGAAAGAAATGTATATTTAATCACTGGTGTGATTTTTGATGAAATGGCATTATTTATTAAAATAATGTAGGAAATAATGAGCGGATTATACCATTATAAGACGATTTGGTGTAAGCTATTGGGAGTTTGAAGCACAGAGGAGGGCAGAGCTGACATTTACTAATCGGCCCAGAATTGTGGGTTGGTCCCAGTGGAGCCACGTCCATCTCTGTCACCCCATTATGTCGTCTGGAGCAGGGGAGAGGCCTGAAAAATGACACAGTTATTCCCCGACGGAGAATAGATGTAGAGGAGGGGCGGAGAAATGCCCAGAAAAATCATTGATTACTCGTGATTGGAGTAACGAATCGAGATGAGAGTTGCACACAGGTGAATATTTTGGCAAGAAGATAATTTTAGAGTCTTTTACCTACGAAATTGGTGCATATTTAGTGATGTGCGTAAGGACTGTGAAGCGACCATTGTTCGCGGAGGGATGTGAAGATGTTGACGGGGAGTTCCCGGTTAGGTAGCGTCCCACGCCATGGAGAAAGGAATTAATATAAATTAATTGAACGAGCGATTCCTTTGCACACATATAGTTTTGGGACCTGTGAAGAGAGAGGAACACAATGATCATGGTTTGAAGACCGGAATCATGCTGTGAGAGGAGCGAAGATTACGCGGGAAGATGTTGCTCTACTTTCTGTGGAAATCCGATATAAGGGAGTAGACCCCAGGAGGAGCTCAGTTGAATCTCAGTTGACCTCTGTTCTCAGTGTTACTCTGTTCTAGCTCAGTTGAACCTCTGTTCTCAGTGTTACTCTGTTCTAACTCAGTCAAGCTCAGTCTACATGCCGCCAAGCGCAGTTACAGCCAGTTACAGTTTTACTCAATTGTCAATTGTAGCACAATGGAAATAAGTTGCAATCAGTATGCAGCAAATATGCAGCAGTACGAGACAGCGTGTAAGCCGCAGACAGAAGTCTTCAAATAAGCTACGTGCAGTCTTCGAGTGAAACTTCAGTCAGCTACAGCCAGGGTGAAGCAAGTTCGTCAAGGCATAACGCATGACGGATCTATTCATCGAGACGCCGAACAAGGACTGGTATGTGTAAAAGAAACAGTAAACATGCTTGTATGAATAATAGTCGTGATACAGGCATAATCAGCCGCACGAACTATGACGTGTTCAGTTATGAAGCACCGTATAGACTAACGGTAGCATTATTGTATATAATTATTTGTGAAAGTGTTGAACTTTATTAAGCGCAGAGTGTATTGTATGAACTAATCGTATATGTGTAACTACGATAGAATGCGCTAAAGAAACCTTACTAAGTGTTTGGTATTGCCATGAGAGTACCAGATGGTAACGCTTACTGTAGGAGTAATGATCGTCACAAAAACTGTTGGAGAGTTCCGAGAGCAGATAACCAGACTTTCAATCAGGAGTTGATGACGTAAGATGCCGTCGACACCTGCAATTTCGATCTCTGCTAGGGAATTTCAGCATTGAAGTGTGTATAAAGTGACGAGTGTTCAGTGTAAGGTATATGTAAAAATATCATTTAAAGTAGTGTTTGATGAAGTGTTTCACATGTTTAGGGAGTGATAACTTCCTGAAAGGTATGCAACGTGTCGTGTTGGTGATAGAAATGTATAATCAAATGTGTGTAAACAAGAGAAATATGTCGCGTTAAACCCATTATGGCGGGCGACATGGAAGAATATGATTGGTTGGAGCCACCTTAGATGCCTATAGAGATGTAAGTACCCCACAAATTATGGTTATAATTATGTAGAAGTATGGACCGATGCATGTCTGTGATTCCGTAAGGGTATTGTGAATTCCTTATAGATGCCAGTAAAAGTCAGTTAGGAGGCTGATCCTCCACGTTTAATCAGTATTGAGTTGATTTTGATAGAGTTGAAATGATGATTTGCATCATTAAGTGGAGTAATTTTTCCCACTATGAATTAAGAATGGCAATCAGTTATGTAAATGTAACGAACGCGATTGTTCGAGTTTAAAACGTTTAGCTATGTCGGAAATTTTGGTAATTTATGTGAGAATAATAATAAAGGATGATTTTGGTCATTTATGTCAGTGAGAAATGATGATAATAATAATAATGGTTATTAAGAGTATGAATGAACACATCAGGAAACAAATAAATTGTTGTAAGCGAGAATTATTAACGCTAAGTGCAAGACTTATCAATCTAAGCAGGAAGATGTTACAGTGAGATTACATTTCAGTAATTATGGAAAGAAGCTTTATATCAGAATATTGCATATATTCAGTAATGATACCAGTAATGAAAGAGCTTTTAGTGAATTGAATTTGCAGCTTAATTGAGAAGCTTATAGAGTAAATGTTAGATTTCTCTTAATATTAGAGGTCGGTGTGTCGTAGCATGGAGCATTAGGGGCCAGATAGTCTATTCTACGTATGTATTCTCCTATGTCGTGGACATTGTTGGAGACATTATTTGCCAGAGTTTTAGTGAATGGACCCTAACTCTGAAGAAAAGGATTGAAATGTGTTCCGGGCTGGAATCCTATGATAGAGTCGAGGATAACAAGGACACCTCGCAGCTCTATGATTTCCCGAGAACTTATGATGAGTTATTTACGCTCGTGGGCAGCGAAAACTCATGGCGACAGTGGTTTTGTGCGCCTATATTATACTTGAGACATCGGTCACCGCCAGGCTCATGCATTACGAACCCCGAACCTTCATGTTGAATGGACCCATGTGAGGCCATTAATTAATCGTTATCCTCGACGTAGGAATAATTACAAAAGCTCATTCAATACCTGTTGGCATAATAGTCAATTAAGATCCTTTGGGAACATGTGTGCCGGTTAGGACACAGTATTTGTCTTGTAAATCTCCACTGCTTAGAGAGGGAAGCTTTCAAACTTTTAGAAAGGTCGAGATAATTGGTGGAACGACCCATCCCACTTTCTATTGTGTAGCGATTTCCTTAGCCGAGGGTCGGTGCCAACCACTCGAACCGCTCAGGCAAGTTATAAAGGGAAGAAATTCTAGACCTTGTTAAAATGACATATAATGCGAGATTGTTATGTTGAGTATTATAGCCATGTGGTTTGTGAACACATGGATAATTATAGTTCATCCTGATGGTTCATTAATTTAGCTATCTGACGAATAGTTACATGATATATTTGTACTGTCACTGGAACCAAGTCATGTAGTTGGTTACTAGATGCCAATCGCCATGAGCGCGAGGCAGTCTATCGTACAATCCGACATAAGCTATAACGTAACGTTTTATATAGGAATCACAGACAGCATGCGGTGAAACCATATAATTGAAGGATATGTAGGGGGTAGCTTACATAATTATGGAGTTGCACGGTGATTTTGGTGCAACGTCCAAATAGGTAAATGCATGCAAAGCATTTCATTGGTGAGAAGAAAAATATTAAAACACGCACGGCACACATAATTGTTTAACATAAAGAGGTTTAAGGAATAATCCTTGTTGTAATATTAAAGAAGTCACATTGTATGACTGTTATGTTAATGTACATTTGTTTTGAAGTCGTAGGTGCATCAGCGCACTAGTATATCCTTGTGAAGTTCACAGAAGGGTAAAGCATTATGGCTAGGTATGACTTTGTTGTGATTTCATATTTGTTTACTTATGGATTGTGGAAGTAAAAAAATTTTGTTTGCTTTTATTTTATGCTTTTTTGGGTATTGTTTTGTGTTTGAAGCCATGATTTATTTTAATGAATTAAAGTGTTAGAATAGAGTTGTGCTTTATCATTGTAGAGTTGATACCTTTTTGCCTCAAATCCAAAATATGCACTGCTAAATTGGGGTTACCGTACACGCCTGAGAGCTGATGCTAGTTGGAGGCGGATGCATATTATCCAACGAGATTACTCACATGGGTACATGGGATTTGATGTCCTATACTGTGATTTGAGCCAAAGGTACGACTAAAGTCGGTCAGATTTAATGCACACAACTCTATTAAAGTAAGAATTAACAAATTAGGGTGTGACCGCTCCTAATCCATAGCTAGGTTCCGATACGTATATATAAATTTTGATAGATTGTGCTTATTCTCTACTCATTTATCATGGCCCAAGCAGCGTGGGACGGTATTAACTCTTTATGGAACCGCCTGCGTCAGTGCAATATGAGCGATGTTGGCATTGCACGAACCGGGCAACGATAGATACAGATATAATTTATCATGACGCCCATCTGTGGAGTCTATGGTAGTAAAAGCTCTATTAATTTATCATGGCGCCCAGAATACGTGGAACTTATGGGATTTAGGGAAAACCCATAGATTTGTTATGGTATTTCATGGGGAAAACCATAGTAATTGTTTTGCCTCAAACTGTGTTTGAGTGATTTTTGAATTCAGTAGGCTTTTTGAGGTAACGCAGAATCTCTCTATTGAGAAGAGAATGGCCTAAGGGTACTAGCGTTACATACCCAATCCACAATCTACCATAATATTATCAGGTTTTGTACGACTTCACAATATGTGTGCAGTGTTTGATGTTTCTCTTCGAAACGTATCCACATATTTTTCCAGGAAGCCTGCCTGCATATTTAAGTGTGTTATTGTAAAATGCCAGGTACGGAGGAGATCTTGCAAGTTATTGCAGGACTGAAACAACATTTTGATGCTGCTAACGAGCAGAATAAACTGGAAACAAAGGCTTTCCAGGAGAGTATAAACAATCGTTTAGATGCCAATCAGGAGGCAATTAATGCAACTCAGGTTGAAATAAACAATCGATTAGAGGCAATTAATGCAAATCAGGTTGCAATGGATAATAACCAGATTGAATTAAACAATAAGTTAGGTCAAATGCAAGAGGTTATTAAGACCGAAGTAACAGATACTGTTGTAAGCATTGTATCGGAAATGCAGGTAAATACTGATAAACGTTTCGAGGCTATAGAAGCCAAACTTGAGGGTAATTTGCAAGCGTGTAGGCATGCTCAGGAGCAAACCAACAGTAAATTAGAGGCGTTGTCTAACGATATCAAGGATATTCAGATCCAAAACGAGGCGAATCTCGAACGCCAAGCGAAACAGTTCGCAGAGTTTACGAAAACAGTAGACCAGAGATTAGAGGAGAACGACTCCAAATGGGATCAGAAATTGAAAAGCTACGCTAGAGCAATTAACGGTGACCTCAAGAAACAGGACCAGAATATATTAGGTCAATGCCAGGAAATAGGCGAAATTAAGGCTATCGCTCAGGAAAATAAGGAGCTGGTAGGCAACGTGAAAGGTCAGATGGGTAAAGTTCATAAAGAACTGGACCAAGTGCAAAGTGATATTGTCATAGTCAATAAAAGACAAGAGGAAAACAGAGGCGAGATCACCAAGGTCCGGAATGAATTGTCTAAAGTCAATGGACACATTCAAGATGAAATTAAAGGTCTGAGAGAAGAACTCGAAATAAGAGAAGGCCAGAAAACAGAGGCAAGCGACAAGACCCTTGCTCAAATTAAAGAGGACGTAGAGGATGAAATATCCCATATCAAACAAAGTCTGAAAGAAGACAAGGTGAAAATTTTTCAAGTAGCCGAGGAAAACCGAGATAGGCTTACAAGAATAGAGAAAGAAGTCATTACTCGCCTAGAAAGAGCAGAAATGCGCCATAACCAAATGGAGACTAGGATAATAGCACAGGAGGAGACACTTCTGAAATATCCTAAGTCAAGTGAAGGCAGCATAGAGGATATAAGAAAAACAAGGTGGGCAGACCTAGAAACCCAACCTATAAGCAGGAACGCTGCAGGCGCAGGAGAAAGTCCTTACATGACGCCAGGTGTACCAATTGCGGCATCGACGCCACATGAAAATGCGATGCACACCCAGGTGATAAACGTCATTAGGGCAAGCGAAGAAAAACCTAGGAAGTTTTCAGGTAGTCACTGTAGTATGACACCAAAATATTGGTTAAAGGAAGTGACCGAATATCTCAATGATGCACGAATACCGCAGGAGCGTAGGCTACGTGCTATAGAGAAGTTAACAGAGGGGGAGTGCGCATTATGGTTTCGCAGCTTCCGTTACACTTTTGATACTGTTGAGGAATTCCGCGAGGCATTCTTGAAAAGATATTGGGACGCCGCGACTCAGCAGAATTTACGGCTGGATTTGTATGCCAAAAAGTACAGCACGAACAACCCGACGAAGTACGCAGAATTTTTCATATCGCAGATGTGTCGTTTTAAAGAGCTGGATCAAAAACCTAGTGAACTGGAGCTATGCATTGCTATCGCCAAACAGCTTCCATACGAGATCCAAAGGCTACTAATCTCGGCTAATGCGAAAACGGCTATGGAAATGGAGACAGTTCTAAGGCAACTGGACCTCACCACAGCAAATACTATGCGTCAGAGTCGAACCGTGGAACAAGTCCACGTGACCAACACACAGACTGACCAACAGCAAGCTCCAAGGAACAACAAGGCCACGAGCACAGAAACTTTAGATTCCTATGGACGGCAATGGGAACAGGAACCCAGAAAATGGCAGTCAAGGTACAAAGGAAATGCTAATAAAGCAGGAAGAGGTCGAAGTTCGTGGAATAAACACAATAACAGGGGCAAACCGTACCATAACAATGGAGGTAATAATGGCCAGGAAGGCAATAATAGAAATTGGAGACCCCAAGAGAGAAGAAATAACTTCGATGACGAGGCAGAAGAGCGATATCATGCTTCTTTGCGATACCTCGAAGAAAGGGGAGATGAGCCCCAGAAATCACAAGTCCGCTGGCAAGAAGTCATGCAGAACAGGACATCGCCAGACAGATATGGAGATGGAGCTAAGAGTTTGGAACTACAGCGCAGCGAACAGGAGAGAAGGAACTCCAAAGGGGCGGGCGCTGAAGAAAAAAAAAAACGCCAAAATTAGAAGAGCTCGAGACTGATGGATGGAAGTCTATTAACATCGTCAATTGGATAGCCAAACCAGAAGAACTGATTGAGGATACAGGAGGACCACAGGTCATGGTCAAGAGAGAATTGCCTATTATAATTGTGAGAGTGGCAGGATTAAAAGTCAGAAGTCTGCTAGACACAGGATCAACAGTGAGCCTGATGACACAAGCTCTATATAATGAAATAGCCCGGAGAGAGAACATTTTGAAGATACCGATCTCCAGTGTCAAAATTAAAGGGGTAATTCCAGACAGAACAATGATATGTAAATACCAGGTATTCCTAGATTTACAGATAGGAGGCTCTATTTTCTCACAGAGTTTTCTGTTAGTAAACAAACTACCTTATAACCTACTTATTGGGGCAGAGTTTATAAGGGAATACAGAGTGATAATTGACCTAGCACAGGACAGGGTTATGTTCCATGTGAATGAAGAAGCTGAAGGCTTAGAGGTCGCACTCAATGAAATTGAACCAGGATCCAGTGAACAAGTATGGCATACATACAGAGATGTGGCTGATGAAGAAGTGTTAGCTATTGAGCAGTTAGAAGCGGAGCTCAAAACACTAGCCACAGACTTGGAAAAAGATCTGGAACCCAAATTGGAAGACTACATTTCGGAGAAGCTAGAAGAAGCGAAAATTGGGCTAAAAGAGAAGGAAAATTTAAAGCAGTTATTGCTGGAACAGAAGGAAGTCTTTGATTCGAGACCTGGTCGGATAAAGAACTTCACTTATGCTTTTCAAGTCAGTGATTGGACACCATTTAGGCAGAAACCCTACCCTATAGCTGAAAAGCATTATGCTAAAGTGAAAGAGGCAATTCAGGAGATGTTGGAGGCCGGTGTTATTGAGAAAACACCTACGCCTTATGTAAGTCCATTGGTAATTGTACCAAAGACAGACGGATCTGTCAGAGTCTGCTTGGACCTGAGACGCTTAAATTTGAGAGTTATTCCGGAATTTGACCAAGTGCCACCTATTAAAGAGATCCTCAGGAAGTTTAAAGGGAAAACTATATTCTCAAACTTGGATATCACATCCAGTTTCCACCATCTTGAATTAGAGAAGAAAACTAGTCTGTTGACAGGATTTATGTTTGATCAACATACATTCACATTTTTAAGGCTACCTTTTGGGTTGAAAACAGCTGGTTCAGCCCTGATAAGAGCGTTAGATCGCAATCTATCAGATGAGGTTAAAGAGAGTACCATCAGATATGTAGACGACATTCTACTCACATCAGAATCTCTGGAGGAGCACATGAGAGACCTGAAGAAGTTGCTAGATGACCTTCGAGAAGCGAATTTTAAGGTCAATATCAAGAAATCGCACTTCTGTCAGAGGGAAGTTAAATTCCTAGGGCATGTTATTGATGCAAATGGAGTGAAGCCCAATCCAGATAAATTGGAGGTAATTCGGAATTTCCCTCGACCCACGAAAGTTAAGCACGTCCGACAGTATTTGGGAGTAATTGGATTCTTTTCGAACCACTGCCCAAACTATACTGCGACAGTAGCACCACTGCAGGACCTATTGAAGAAAGGCGGCAGATGGAATTGGACGGAGCAATGTCAGGAAGCATTCGTGAGGTCAAAACAAATGCTTTTGGAATATGTGAAACTGGGATACCCAGATTATACCCAGAAGTTTATCATACAGACGGATGCATCACTTATTGGGATTGGAGCGATGCTATTCCAGGAAAATGTTGACCAGCCTGAGAAGAAAGTTTTTATCGCCTTTATCAGCAGAAGACTGAGAGCCCATGAGAAAAATTACACGATCACAGAGATAGAATTGCTCGCAATTTTGTACGCGTTGCAATCGTGGCACAAACTCGTGTACGGCTTCCGAATAGTCCTGAGAACAGACCATAAAGCTTTAACATTTTTGTTAAAGACAGATTTGTCTAGTCAGAGATTGACAAGATGGTCCCTGTATATCCAGCAATTTGATGTGGAAATAGAATATTGTCCAGGGAAAGAGAATGTAATACCGGACATATTAAGTCGTTACCCTAGAGAAGAAGAAGTACTAGCGGTCCAGATTGAGAATCGAGATCAGAAGACGTTGGATGACTTAAGGAACATTACCAACCTACAACGCGAAGACCCATGGTTGAAGATGATAATCGATTACTTCGAGGGACGTTTAGCAAGGGGAACTGCGATATACAGAGAGGCGGAGGCATTGGCAACAGATTATGTATGGTATAATCAGATATTACACAAGTGGGACGATGTGGATCACACACGTCAAAGGATTGTAATTCCTGCATCTTTGCAGAGGAGGTTAGTATGGCTAGCCCACAGAGCATTTGGTCATCCGGGGATTGATAAAATCTGTGCTCTGTTGAAGGAAGCATTTACTTGGCCGAAATTGAGAGAAACGGTGAGAAATGCTATTAGAACATGTGATCTTTGCCAAAGGGTAAAGCCGAATCCTTTTTTAATGAGGCAACGACCTATCCCGTTATTACCAGAGAAGCCAAGGCAGCTATTGAGTATCGACAACTTTGGACCATTGCCTAGAGCACGTAGAGGCAATAGACACATTTTTGTAGCCATGGATGTATTTTCGAAAATGGTGGTGTTGTGCCCCATTCTAAAGACAAGTTCAAAACAGGTCTTGAAGCGCCTGAAAGAGAGAGTTATTCCGATTCTTGGGAAGCCGGATAACATTCTCTCGGACCACGGAAGTTGCTTTACTAGTGCAGAATTTCGTCGAGAACTGGAAACTCTAGGAATTAGGCAGATTTTATCTACCATTCGCCATCCTGAGGCAAGTCCCGTTGAAAGAGTAATGAGAGAGATCCAGAAATACATGAAGATCTACTGTTCTGAAGCGAATTGGCGTTGGATTGAATTTCTAGAAGTCATTGAATACTGTATAAATAATACTGTACATGAGGCGACAGGTCAGGTTCCCGTTACTCTACATCTGGATCAGAGACCAGAGAGACCGTGGAATGGTGTTATTCCATTACCAGTAGACGCACAGCCCGGTAGAGAATTGAGGATCCAACGAACCTTTGAATATCTAAAAGCACAGGCGGAGAGACGTCAGAGAAGGAATCGTGCGAAGAGGTATCATAAACCGCTTCTCGTGGGACAGAAAGTTTTAATTAAGAAACCCGCCAGTTCAGATCCAGAGGCACGGAAGTATAAGAAGTTTAATTTTTCTTACCACGGCCCGTTCGAGGTGATAAGAGACCTCCAGAACAATGCATACAGGTTAAGGCATTTAGAGAATGGAAACGAGGTCGTTATGAACATAGCCAACTTAAAAATTTATTACTCGCCAGAAGAATTCGATGAACCAGAAGAAGAATTAGTAACGCACACCCAATTCAACGTGGAGAGCGGAGGCAGCCAAGCAGGCAGACCTGAATGTTGGAACGGCGAGACGGGACGAGAAGCAGACAGTTTACCCAGTGTAAGCGGAGAGCAGAAAGAATGCCAGTGTTTGCGAGAACTCTACGAAGAAATGGTCAGAGTAGCCAGAGAGGTTGAGGCTGTAAACGCGACCCTTCGCAGGGAGAATAGACAGCTCAGAAACAAGGCCGAGTGTGGAAGGGGGAACATTACTAACCCACTCGCAGCCAGACAAGGTGAAGGACCCCAGACGTAAACACAGACGGTGGTCGACAGTCAGCTGGTTACTTATATAAGCCACTTGAATTGGACTTTTATAAGTTTTGCAAGGGGAACATGAACCCGATGGGGTTATGCTGACTGGAATCGAACATGGTTCTCAGAGACTGTGATCTCAGTAAAAAGGTTCCGCCTGGGAGCGAACCAGAGATCTGTACAGGGAGTTTCTTGGTGAAAACCCCTCGAAAGAAATGTATATTTAATCACTGGTGTGATTTTTGATGAAATGGCATTATTTATTAAAATAATGTAGGAAATAATGAGCGGATTATACCATTATAAGACGATTTGGTGTAAGCTATTGGGAGTTTGAAGCACAGAGGAGGGCAGAGCTGACATTTACTAATCGGCCCAGAATTGTGGGTTGGTCCCAGTGGAGCCACGTCCATCTCTGTCACCCCATTATGTCGTCTGGAGCAGGGGAGAGGCCTGAAAAATGACACAGTTATTCCCCGACGGAGAATAGATGTAGAGGAGGGGCGGAGAAATGCCCAGAAAAATCATTGATTACTCGTGATTGGAGTAACGAATCGAGATGAGAGTTGCACACAGGTGAATATTTTGGCAAGAAGATAATTTTAGAGTCTTTTACCTACGAAATTGGTGCATATTTAGTGATGTGCGTAAGGACTGTGAAGCGACCATTGTTCGCGGAGGGATGTGAAGATGTTGACGGGGAGTTCCCGGTTAGGTAGCGTCCCACGCCATGGAGAAAGGAATTAATATAAATTAATTGAACGAGCGATTCCTTTGCACACATATAGTTTTGGGACCTGTGAAGAGAGAGGAACACAATGATCATGGTTTGAAGACCGGAATCATGCTGTGAGAGGAGCGAAGATTACGCGGGAAGATGTTGCTCTACTTTCTGTGGAAATCCGATATAAGGGAGTAGACCCCAGGAGGAGCTCAGTTGAATCTCAGTTGACCTCTGTTCTCAGTGTTACTCTGTTCTAGCTCAGTTGAACCTCTGTTCTCAGTGTTACTCTGTTCTAACTCAGTCAAGCTCAGTCTACATGCCGCCAAGCGCAGTTACAGCCAGTTACAGTTTTACTCAATTGTCAATTGTAGCACAATGGAAATAAGTTGCAATCAGTATGCAGCAAATATGCAGCAGTACGAGACAGCGTGTAAGCCGCAGACAGAAGTCTTCAAATAAGCTACGTGCAGTCTTCGAGTGAAACTTCAGTCAGCTACAGCCAGGGTGAAGCAAGTTCGTCAAGGCATAACGCATGACGGATCTATTCATCGAGACGCCGAACAAGGACTGGTATGTGTAAAAGAAACAGTAAACATGCTTGTATGAATAATAGTCGTGATACAGGCATAATCAGCCGCACGAACTATGACGTGTTCAGTTATGAAGCACCGTATAGACTAACGGTAGCATTATTGTATATAATTATTTGTGAAAGTGTTGAACTTTATTAAGCGCAGAGTGTATTGTATGAACTAATCGTATATGTGTAACTACGATAGAATGCGCTAAAGAAACCTTACTAAGTGTTTGGTATTGCCATGAGAGTACCAGATGGTAACGCTTACTGTAGGAGTAATGATCGTCACAAAAACTGTTGGAGAGTTCCGAGAGCAGATAACCAGACTTTCAATCAGGAGTTGATGACGTAAGATGCCGTCGACACCTGCAATTTCGATCTCTGCTAGGGAATTTCAGCATTGAAGTGTGTATAAAGTGACGAGTGTTCAGTGTAAGGTATATGTAAAAATATCATTTAAAGTAGTGTTTGATGAAGTGTTTCACATCTTTAGGGAGTGATAACTTCCTGAAAGGTATGCAACGTGTCGTGTTGGTGATAGAAATGTATAATCAAATGTGTGTAAACAAGAGAAATATGTCGCGTTAAACCCATTATGGCGGGCGACATGGAAGAATATGATTGGTTGGAGCCACCTTAGATGCCTATAGAGATGTAAGTACCCCACAAATTATGGTTATAATTATGTAGAAGTATGGACCGATGCATGTCTGTGATTCCGTAAGGGTATTGTGAATTCCTTATAGATGCCAGTAAAAGTCAGTTAGGAGGCTGATCCTCCACGTTTAATCAGTATTGAGTTGATTTTGATAGAGTTGAAATGATGATTTGCATCATTAAGTGGAGTAATTTTTCCCACTATGAATTAAGAATGGCAATCAGTTATGTAAATGTAACGAACGCGATTGTTCGAGTTTAAAACGTTTAGCTATGTCGGAAATTTTGGTAATTTATGTGAGAATAATAATAAAGGATGATTTTGGTCATTTATGTCAGTGAGAAATGATGATAATAATAATAATGGTTATTAAGAGTATGAATGAACACATCAGGAAACAAATAAATTGTTGTAAGCGAGAATTATTAACGCTAAGTGCAAGACTTATCAATCTAAGCAGGAAGATGTTACAGTGAGATTACATTTCAGTAATTATGGAAAGAAGCTTTATATCAGAATATTGCATATATTCAGTAATGATACCAGTAATGAAAGAGCTTTTAGTGAATTGAATTTGCAGCTTAATTGAGAAGCTTATAGAGTAAATGTTAGATTTCTCTTAATATTAGAGGTCGGTGTGTCGTAGCATGGAGCATTAGGGGCCAGATAGTCTATTCTACGTATGTATTCTCCTATGTCGTGGACATTGTTGGAGACATTATTTGCCAGAGTTTTAGTGAATGGACCCTAACTCTGAAGAAAAGGATTGAAATGTGTTCCGGGCTGGAATCCTATGATAGAGTCGAGGATAACAAGGACACCTCGCAGCTCTATGATTTCCCGAGAACTTATGATGAGTTATTTACGCTCGTGGGCAGCGAAAACTCATGGCGACAGTGGTTTTGTGCGCCTATATTATACTTGAGACATCGGTCACCGCCAGGCTCATGCATTACGAACCCCGAACCTTCATGTTGAATGGACCCATGTGAGGCCATTAATTAATCGTTATCCTCGACGTAGGAATAATTACAAAAGCTCATTCAATACCTGTTGGCATAATAGTCAATTAAGATCCTTTGGGAACATGTGTGCCGGTTAGGACACAGTATTTGTCTTGTAAATCTCCACTGCTTAGAGAGGGAAGCTTTCAAACTTTTAGAAAGGTCGAGATAATTGGTGGAACGACCCATCCCACTTTCTATTGTGTAGCGATTTCCTTAGCCGAGGGTCGGTGCCAACCACTCGAACCGCTCAGGCAAGTTATAAAGGGAAGAAATTCTAGACCTTGTTAAAATGACATATAATGCGAGATTGTTATGTTGAGTATTATAGCCATGTGGTTTGTGAACACATGGATAATTATAGTTCATCCTGATGGTTCATTAATTTAGCTATCTGACGAATAGTTACATGATATATTTGTACTGTCACTGGAACCAAGTCATGTAGTTGGTTACTAGATGCCAATCGCCATGAGCGCGAGGCAGTCTATCGTACAATCCGACATAAGCTATAACGTAACGTTTTATATAGGAATCACAGACAGCATGCGGTGAAACCATATAATTGAAGGATATGTAGGGGGTAGCTTACATAATTATGGAGTTGCACGGTGATTTTGGTGCAACGTCCAAATAGGTAAATGCATGCAAAGCATTTCATTGGTGAGAAGAAAAATATTAAAACACGCACGGCACACATAATTGTTTAACATAAAGAGGTTTAAGGAATAATCCTTGTTGTAATATTAAAGAAGTCACATTGTATGACTGTTATGTTAATGTACATTTGTTTTGAAGTCGTAGGTGCATCAGCGCACTAGTATATCCTTGTGAAGTTCACAGAAGGGTAAAGCATTATGGCTAGGTATGACTTTGTTGTGATTTCATATTTGTTTACTTATGGATTGTGGAAGTAAAAAAATTTTGTTTGCTTTTATTTTATGCTTTTTTGGGTATTGTTTTGTGTTTGAAGCCATGATTTATTTTAATGAATTAAAGTGTTAGAATAGAGTTGTGCTTTATCATTGTAGAGTTGATACCTTTTTGCCTCAAATCCAAAATATGCACTGCTAAATTGGGGTTACCGTACACGCCTGAGAGCTGATGCTAGTTGGAGGCGGATGCATATTATCCAACGAGATTACTCACATGGGTACATGGGATTTGATGTCCTATACTGTGATTTGAGCCAAAGGTACGACTAAAGTCGGTCAGATTTAATGCACACAACTCTATTAAAGTAAGAATTAACAAATTAGGGTGTGACCGCTCCTAATCCATAGCTAGGTTCCGATACGTATATATAAATTTTGATAGATTGTGCTTATTCTCTACTCATTTATCATGGCCCAAGCAGCGTGGGACGGTATTAACTCTTTATGGAACCGCCTGCGTCAGTGCAATATGAGCGATGTTGGCATTGCACGAACCGGGCAACGATAGATACAGATATAATTTATCATGACGCCCATCTGTGGAGTCTATGGTAGTAAAAGCTCTATTAATTTATCATGGCGCCCAGAATACGTGGAACTTATGGGATTTAGGGAAAACCCATAGATTTGTTATGGTATTTCATGGGGAAAACCATAGTAATTGTTTTGCCTCAAACTGTGTTTGAGTGATTTTTGAATTCAGTAGGCTTTTTGAGGTAACGCAGAATCTCTCTATTGAGAAGAGAATGGCCTAAGGGTACTAGCGTTACATACCCAATCCACAATCTACCATAATATTATCAGGTTTTGTACGACTTCACAATATGTGTGCAGTGTTTGATGTTTCTCTTCGAAACGTATCCACATATTTTTCCAGGAAGCCTGCCTGCATATTTAAGTGTGTTATTGTAAAATGCCAGGTACGGAGGAGATCTTGCAAGTTATTGCAGGACTGAAACAACATTTTGATGCTGCTAACGAGCAGAATAAACTGGAAACAAAGGCTTTCCAGGAGAGTATAAACAATCGTTTAGATGCCAATCAGGAGGCAATTAATGCAACTCAGGTTGAAATAAACAATCGATTAGAGGCAATTAATGCAAATCAGGTTGCAATGGATAATAACCAGATTGAATTAAACAATAAGTTAGGTCAAATGCAAGAGGTTATTAAGACCGAAGTAACAGATACTGTTGTAAGCATTGTATCGGAAATGCAGGTAAATACTGATAAACGTTTCGAGGCTATAGAAGCCAAACTTGAGGGTAATTTGCAAGCGTGTAGGCATGCTCAGGAGCAAACCAACAGTAAATTAGAGGCGTTGTCTAACGATATCAAGGATATTCAGATCCAAAACGAGGCGAATCTCGAACGCCAAGCGAAACAGTTCGCAGAGTTTACGAAAACAGTAGACCAGAGATTAGAGGAGAACGACTCCAAATGGGATCAGAAATTGAAAAGCTACGCTAGAGCAATTAACGGTGACCTCAAGAAACAGGACCAGAATATATTAGGTCAATGCCAGGAAATAGGCGAAATTAAGGCTATCGCTCAGGAAAATAAGGAGCTGGTAGGCAACGTGAAAGGTCAGATGGGTAAAGTTCATAAAGAACTGGACCAAGTGCAAAGTGATATTGTCATAGTCAATAAAAGACAAGAGGAAAACAGAGGCGAGATCACCAAGGTCCGGAATGAATTGTCTAAAGTCAATGGACACATTCAAGATGAAATTAAAGGTCTGAGAGAAGAACTCGAAATAAGAGAAGGCCAGAAAACAGAGGCAAGCGACAAGACCCTTGCTCAAATTAAAGAGGACGTAGAGGATGAAATATCCCATATCAAACAAAGTCTGAAAGAAGACAAGGTGAAAATTTTTCAAGTAGCCGAGGAAAACCGAGATAGGCTTACAAGAATAGAGAAAGAAGTCATTACTCGCCTAGAAAGAGCAGAAATGCGCCATAACCAAATGGAGACTAGGATAATAGCACAGGAGGAGACACTTCTGAAATATCCTAAGTCAAGTGAAGGCAGCATAGAGGATATAAGAAAAACAAGGTGGGCAGACCTAGAAACCCAACCTATAAGCAGGAACGCTGCAGGCGCAGGAGAAAGTCCTTACATGACGCCAGGTGTACCAATTGCGGCATCGACGCCACATGAAAATGCGATGCACACCCAGGTGATAAACGTCATTAGGGCAAGCGAAGAAAAACCTAGGAAGTTTTCAGGTAGTCACTGTAGTATGACACCAAAATATTGGTTAAAGGAAGTGACCGAATATCTCAATGATGCACGAATACCGCAGGAGCGTAGGCTACGTGCTATAGAGAAGTTAACAGAGGGGGAGTGCGCATTATGGTTTCGCAGCTTCCGTTACACTTTTGATACTGTTGAGGAATTCCGCGAGGCATTCTTGAAAAGATATTGGGACGCCGCGACTCAGCAGAATTTACGGCTGGATTTGTATGCCAAAAAGTACAGCACGAACAACCCGACGAAGTACGCAGAATTTTTCATATCGCAGATGTGTCGTTTTAAAGAGCTGGATCAAAAACCTAGTGAACTGGAGCTATGCATTGCTATCGCCAAACAGCTTCCATACGAGATCCAAAGGCTACTAATCTCGGCTAATGCGAAAACGGCTATGGAAATGGAGACAGTTCTAAGGCAACTGGACCTCACCACAGCAAATACTATGCGTCAGAGTCGAACCGTGGAACAAGTCCACGTGACCAACACACAGACTGACCAACAGCAAGCTCCAAGGAACAACAAGGCCACGAGCACAGAAACTTTAGATTCCTATGGACGGCAATGGGAACAGGAACCCAGAAAATGGCAGTCAAGGTACAAAGGAAATGCTAATAAAGCAGGAAGAGGTCGAAGTTCGTGGAATAAACACAATAACAGGGGCAAACCGTACCATAACAATGGAGGTAATAATGGCCAGGAAGGCAATAATAGAAATTGGAGACCCCAAGAGAGAAGAAATAACTTCGATGACGAGGCAGAAGAGCGATATCATGCTTCTTTGCGATACCTCGAAGAAAGGGGAGATGAGCCCCAGAAATCACAAGTCCGCTGGCAAGAAGTCATGCAGAACAGGACATCGCCAGACAGATATGGAGATGGAGCTAAGAGTTTGGAACTACAGCGCAGCGAACAGGAGAGAAGGAACTCCAAAGGGGCGGGCGCTGAAGAAAAAAAAAAACGCCAAAATTAGAAGAGCTCGAGACTGATGGATGGAAGTCTATTAACATCGTCAATTGGATAGCCAAACCAGAAGAACTGATTGAGGATACAGGAGGACCACAGGTCATGGTCAAGAGAGAATTGCCTATTATAATTGTGAGAGTGGCAGGATTAAAAGTCAGAAGTCTGCTAGACACAGGATCAACAGTGAGCCTGATGACACAAGCTCTATATAATGAAATAGCCCGGAGAGAGAACATTTTGAAGATACCGATCTCCAGTGTCAAAATTAAAGGGGTAATTCCAGACAGAACAATGATATGTAAATACCAGGTATTCCTAGATTTACAGATAGGAGGCTCTATTTTCTCACAGAGTTTTCTGTTAGTAAACAAACTACCTTATAACCTACTTATTGGGGCAGAGTTTATAAGGGAATACAGAGTGATAATTGACCTAGCACAGGACAGGGTTATGTTCCATGTGAATGAAGAAGCTGAAGGCTTAGAGGTCGCACTCAATGAAATTGAACCAGGATCCAGTGAACAAGTATGGCATACATACAGAGATGTGGCTGATGAAGAAGTGTTAGCTATTGAGCAGTTAGAAGCGGAGCTCAAAACACTAGCCACAGACTTGGAAAAAGATCTGGAACCCAAATTGGAAGACTACATTTCGGAGAAGCTAGAAGAAGCGAAAATTGGGCTAAAAGAGAAGGAAAATTTAAAGCAGTTATTGCTGGAACAGAAGGAAGTCTTTGATTCGAGACCTGGTCGGATAAAGAACTTCACTTATGCTTTTCAAGTCAGTGATTGGACACCATTTAGGCAGAAACCCTACCCTATAGCTGAAAAGCATTATGCTAAAGTGAAAGAGGCAATTCAGGAGATGTTGGAGGCCGGTGTTATTGAGAAAACACCTACGCCTTATGTAAGTCCATTGGTAATTGTACCAAAGACAGACGGATCTGTCAGAGTCTGCTTGGACCTGAGACGCTTAAATTTGAGAGTTATTCCGGAATTTGACCAAGTGCCACCTATTAAAGAGATCCTCAGGAAGTTTAAAGGGAAAACTATATTCTCAAACTTGGATATCACATCCAGTTTCCACCATCTTGAATTAGAGAAGAAAACTAGTCTGTTGACAGGATTTATGTTTGATCAACATACATTCACATTTTTAAGGCTACCTTTTGGGTTGAAAACAGCTGGTTCAGCCCTGATAAGAGCGTTAGATCGCAATCTATCAGATGAGGTTAAAGAGAGTACCATCAGATATGTAGACGACATTCTACTCACATCAGAATCTCTGGAGGAGCACATGAGAGACCTGAAGAAGTTGCTAGATGACCTTCGAGAAGCGAATTTTAAGGTCAATATCAAGAAATCGCACTTCTGTCAGAGGGAAGTTAAATTCCTAGGGCATGTTATTGATGCAAATGGAGTGAAGCCCAATCCAGATAAATTGGAGGTAATTCGGAATTTCCCTCGACCCACGAAAGTTAAGCACGTCCGACAGTATTTGGGAGTAATTGGATTCTTTTCGAACCACTGCCCAAACTATACTGCGACAGTAGCACCACTGCAGGACCTATTGAAGAAAGGCGGCAGATGGAATTGGACGGAGCAATGTCAGGAAGCATTCGTGAGGTCAAAACAAATGCTTTTGGAATATGTGAAACTGGGATACCCAGATTATACCCAGAAGTTTATCATACAGACGGATGCATCACTTATTGGGATTGGAGCGATGCTATTCCAGGAAAATGTTGACCAGCCTGAGAAGAAAGTTTTTATCGCCTTTATCAGCAGAAGACTGAGAGCCCATGAGAAAAATTACACGATCACAGAGATAGAATTGCTCGCAATTTTGTACGCGTTGCAATCGTGGCACAAACTCGTGTACGGCTTCCGAATAGTCCTGAGAACAGACCATAAAGCTTTAACATTTTTGTTAAAGACAGATTTGTCTAGTCAGAGATTGACAAGATGGTCCCTGTATATCCAGCAATTTGATGTGGAAATAGAATATTGTCCAGGGAAAGAGAATGTAATACCGGACATATTAAGTCGTTACCCTAGAGAAGAAGAAGTACTAGCGGTCCAGATTGAGAATCGAGATCAGAAGACGTTGGATGACTTAAGGAACATTACCAACCTACAACGCGAAGACCCATGGTTGAAGATGATAATCGATTACTTCGAGGGACGTTTAGCAAGGGGAACTGCGATATACAGAGAGGCGGAGGCATTGGCAACAGATTATGTATGGTATAATCAGATATTACACAAGTGGGACGATGTGGATCACACACGTCAAAGGATTGTAATTCCTGCATCTTTGCAGAGGAGGTTAGTATGGCTAGCCCACAGAGCATTTGGTCATCCGGGGATTGATAAAATCTGTGCTCTGTTGAAGGAAGCATTTACTTGGCCGAAATTGAGAGAAACGGTGAGAAATGCTATTAGAACATGTGATCTTTGCCAAAGGGTAAAGCCGAATCCTTTTTTAATGAGGCAACGACCTATCCCGTTATTACCAGAGAAGCCAAGGCAGCTATTGAGTATCGACAACTTTGGACCATTGCCTAGAGCACGTAGAGGCAATAGACACATTTTTGTAGCCATGGATGTATTTTCGAAAATGGTGGTGTTGTGCCCCATTCTAAAGACAAGTTCAAAACAGGTCTTGAAGCGCCTGAAAGAGAGAGTTATTCCGATTCTTGGGAAGCCGGATAACATTCTCTCGGACCACGGAAGTTGCTTTACTAGTGCAGAATTTCGTCGAGAACTGGAAACTCTAGGAATTAGGCAGATTTTATCTACCATTCGCCATCCTGAGGCAAGTCCCGTTGAAAGAGTAATGAGAGAGATCCAGAAATACATGAAGATCTACTGTTCTGAAGCGAATTGGCGTTGGATTGAATTTCTAGAAGTCATTGAATACTGTATAAATAATACTGTACATGAGGCGACAGGTCAGGTTCCCGTTACTCTACATCTGGATCAGAGACCAGAGAGACCGTGGAATGGTGTTATTCCATTACCAGTAGACGCACAGCCCGGTAGAGAATTGAGGATCCAACGAACCTTTGAATATCTAAAAGCACAGGCGGAGAGACGTCAGAGAAGGAATCGTGCGAAGAGGTATCATAAACCGCTTCTCGTGGGACAGAAAGTTTTAATTAAGAAACCCGCCAGTTCAGATCCAGAGGCACGGAAGTATAAGAAGTTTAATTTTTCTTACCACGGCCCGTTCGAGGTGATAAGAGACCTCCAGAACAATGCATACAGGTTAAGGCATTTAGAGAATGGAAACGAGGTCGTTATGAACATAGCCAACTTAAAAATTTATTACTCGCCAGAAGAATTCGATGAACCAGAAGAAGAATTAGTAACGCACACCCAATTCAACGTGGAGAGCGGAGGCAGCCAAGCAGGCAGACCTGAATGTTGGAACGGCGAGACGGGACGAGAAGCAGACAGTTTACCCAGTGTAAGCGGAGAGCAGAAAGAATGCCAGTGTTTGCGAGAACTCTACGAAGAAATGGTCAGAGTAGCCAGAGAGGTTGAGGCTGTAAACGCGACCCTTCGCAGGGAGAATAGACAGCTCAGAAACAAGGCCGAGTGTGGAAGGGGGAACATTACTAACCCACTCGCAGCCAGACAAGGTGAAGGACCCCAGACGTAAACACAGACGGTGGTCGACAGTCAGCTGGTTACTTATATAAGCCACTTGAATTGGACTTTTATAAGTTTTGCAAGGGGAACATGAACCCGATGGGGTTATGCTGACTGGAATCGAACATGGTTCTCAGAGACTGTGATCTCAGTAAAAAGGTTCCGCCTGGGAGCGAACCAGAGATCTGTACAGGGAGTTTCTTGGTGAAAACCCCTCGAAAGAAATGTATATTTAATCACTGGTGTGATTTTTGATGAAATGGCATTATTTATTAAAATAATGTAGGAAATAATGAGCGGATTATACCATTATAAGACGATTTGGTGTAAGCTATTGGGAGTTTGAAGCACAGAGGAGGGCAGAGCTGACATTTACTAATCGGCCCAGAATTGTGGGTTGGTCCCAGTGGAGCCACGTCCATCTCTGTCACCCCATTATGTCGTCTGGAGCAGGGGAGAGGCCTGAAAAATGACACAGTTATTCCCCGACGGAGAATAGATGTAGAGGAGGGGCGGAGAAATGCCCAGAAAAATCATTGATTACTCGTGATTGGAGTAACGAATCGAGATGAGAGTTGCACACAGGTGAATATTTTGGCAAGAAGATAATTTTAGAGTCTTTTACCTACGAAATTGGTGCATATTTAGTGATGTGCGTAAGGACTGTGAAGCGACCATTGTTCGCGGAGGGATGTGAAGATGTTGACGGGGAGTTCCCGGTTAGGTAGCGTCCCACGCCATGGAGAAAGGAATTAATATAAATTAATTGAACGAGCGATTCCTTTGCACACATATAGTTTTGGGACCTGTGAAGAGAGAGGAACACAATGATCATGGTTTGAAGACCGGAATCATGCTGTGAGAGGAGCGAAGATTACGCGGGAAGATGTTGCTCTACTTTCTGTGGAAATCCGATATAAGGGAGTAGACCCCAGGAGGAGCTCAGTTGAATCTCAGTTGACCTCTGTTCTCAGTGTTACTCTGTTCTAGCTCAGTTGAACCTCTGTTCTCAGTGTTACTCTGTTCTAACTCAGTCAAGCTCAGTCTACATGCCGCCAAGCGCAGTTACAGCCAGTTACAGTTTTACTCAATTGTCAATTGTAGCACAATGGAAATAAGTTGCAATCAGTATGCAGCAAATATGCAGCAGTACGAGACAGCGTGTAAGCCGCAGACAGAAGTCTTCAAATAAGCTACGTGCAGTCTTCGAGTGAAACTTCAGTCAGCTACAGCCAGGGTGAAGCAAGTTCGTCAAGGCATAACGCATGACGGATCTATTCATCGAGACGCCGAACAAGGACTGGTATGTGTAAAAGAAACAGTAAACATGCTTGTATGAATAATAGTCGTGATACAGGCATAATCAGCCGCACGAACTATGACGTGTTCAGTTATGAAGCACCGTATAGACTAACGGTAGCATTATTGTATATAATTATTTGTGAAAGTGTTGAACTTTATTAAGCGCAGAGTGTATTGTATGAACTAATCGTATATGTGTAACTACGATAGAATGCGCTAAAGAAACCTTACTAAGTGTTTGGTATTGCCATGAGAGTACCAGATGGTAACGCTTACTGTAGGAGTAATGATCGTCACAAAAACTGTTGGAGAGTTCCGAGAGCAGATAACCAGACTTTCAATCAGGAGTTGATGACGTAAGATGCCGTCGACACCTGCAATTTCGATCTCTGCTAGGGAATTTCAGCATTGAAGTGTGTATAAAGTGACGAGTGTTCAGTGTAAGGTATATGTAAAAATATCATTTAAAGTAGTGTTTGATGAAGTGTTTCACATGTTTAGGGAGTGATAACTTCCTGAAAGGTATGCAACGTGTCGTGTTGGTGATAGAAATGTATAATCAAATGTGTGTAAACAAGAGAAATATGTCGCGTTAAACCCATTATGGCGGGCGACATGGAAGAATATGATTGGTTGGAGCCACCTTAGATGCCTATAGAGATGTAAGTACCCCACAAATTATGGTTATAATTATGTAGAAGTATGGACCGATGCATGTCTGTGATTCCGTAAGGGTATTGTGAATTCCTTATAGATGCCAGTAAAAGTCAGTTAGGAGGCTGATCCTCCACGTTTAATCAGTATTGAGTTGATTTTGATAGAGTTGAAATGATGATTTGCATCATTAAGTGGAGTAATTTTTCCCACTATGAATTAAGAATGGCAATCAGTTATGTAAATGTAACGAACGCGATTGTTCGAGTTTAAAACGTTTAGCTATGTCGGAAATTTTGGTAATTTATGTGAGAATAATAATAAAGGATGATTTTGGTCATTTATGTCAGTGAGAAATGATGATAATAATAATAATGGTTATTAAGAGTATGAATGAACACATCAGGAAACAAATAAATTGTTGTAAGCGAGAATTATTAACGCTAAGTGCAAGACTTATCAATCTAAGCAGGAAGATGTTACAGTGAGATTACATTTCAGTAATTATGGAAAGAAGCTTTATATCAGAATATTGCATATATTCAGTAATGATACCAGTAATGAAAGAGCTTTTAGTGAATTGAATTTGCAGCTTAATTGAGAAGCTTATAGAGTAAATGTTAGATTTCTCTTAATATTAGAGGTCGGTGTGTCGTAGCATGGAGCATTAGGGGCCAGATAGTCTATTCTACGTATGTATTCTCCTATGTCGTGGACATTGTTGGAGACATTATTTGCCAGAGTTTTAGTGAATGGACCCTAACTCTGAAGAAAAGGATTGAAATGTGTTCCGGGCTGGAATCCTATGATAGAGTCGAGGATAACAAGGACACCTCGCAGCTCTATGATTTCCCGAGAACTTATGATGAGTTATTTACGCTCGTGGGCAGCGAAAACTCATGGCGACAGTGGTTTTGTGCGCCTATATTATACTTGAGACATCGGTCACCGCCAGGCTCATGCATTACGAACCCCGAACCTTCATGTTGAATGGACCCATGTGAGGCCATTAATTAATCGTTATCCTCGACGTAGGAATAATTACAAAAGCTCATTCAATACCTGTTGGCATAATAGTCAATTAAGATCCTTTGGGAACATGTGTGCCGGTTAGGACACAGTATTTGTCTTGTAAATCTCCACTGCTTAGAGAGGGAAGCTTTCAAACTTTTAGAAAGGTCGAGATAATTGGTGGAACGACCCATCCCACTTTCTATTGTGTAGCGATTTCCTTAGCCGAGGGTCGGTGCCAACCACTCGAACCGCTCAGGCAAGTTATAAAGGGAAGAAATTCTAGACCTTGTTAAAATGACATATAATGCGAGATTGTTATGTTGAGTATTATAGCCATGTGGTTTGTGAACACATGGATAATTATAGTTCATCCTGATGGTTCATTAATTTAGCTATCTGACGAATAGTTACATGATATATTTGTACTGTCACTGGAACCAAGTCATGTAGTTGGTTACTAGATGCCAATCGCCATGAGCGCGAGGCAGTCTATCGTACAATCCGACATAAGCTATAACGTAACGTTTTATATAGGAATCACAGACAGCATGCGGTGAAACCATATAATTGAAGGATATGTAGGGGGTAGCTTACATAATTATGGAGTTGCACGGTGATTTTGGTGCAACGTCCAAATAGGTAAATGCATGCAAAGCATTTCATTGGTGAGAAGAAAAATATTAAAACACGCACGGCACACATAATTGTTTAACATAAAGAGATTTAAGGAATAATCCTTGTTGTAATATTAAAGAAGTCACATTGCATGACTGTTATGTTAATGTAAAGTTGTTTTGAAGTCGTAGGTGCATCAGCGCACTAGTATATCCTTGTGAAGTTCACAGAAGGGTAAAGCATTATGGCTAGGTATGACTTTGTTGTGATTTCATATTTGTTTATTTGTGGATTGTGGAAGTAAAAATTTTGTTTGCTTTTATTTTATGCTTTTTTGGGTATTGTTTTGTGTTTGAAGCCATGATTTATTTTAATGAATTAAAGTGTTAGAATAGAGTTGTGCTTTATCATTGTAGAGTTGATACCTTTTTGCCTCAAATCCAAAATATGCACTGCTAAATTGGGGTTACCGTACACGCCTGAGAGCTGATGCTAGTTGGAGGCGGATGCATATTATCCAACGAGATTACTCACATGGGTACAAGAGATTATGTAAACAATTTAACGAAGTTAGATGTCGGTGCATTACAATGTGTATAAACATATACTGTAGCAAGTTTTATTGCGTTTGGTTGGTTAAATCGCGAGGAACGTCTATTTAAAGGGCGCAACTTCGCTTGGCCGCCATGTTGGTTTTGTACTTACCAGCTTTTCAAAAGTCACATAGGTGAACTTCTAGTAGTTCCCTTTATCACCGTAGAATATTCCAGGGTGATATCGGTAATAGTTTCGGAGATATTGAGTGCTGGTGAAATATTTCGCACAACCGCCATGTTGGATTGGTGAGGGCACGGTCGGGGTCGTTCGGAATAGTGCTATTTACTTACCGAGTTTCATTGAAATCGCTCCAGCCGTTTAGAAGTTATTAGGGGGGGGGGTGGCACACACACACACGTACACACAGACACACGGACAAAAGGTGATCTCATAAGCCTATTTTTGTCATAAATGAAAATAGGCTAAAAATAGTTTTTTCCCTATGAATGGTTCAAGTACCTTTTTCCTTTCTTTTGTCAATTTAACTTCAATTAAGTTATAAGTCAGTAGTTTTATTCATTCTCATTATAATTTTGGGGCAGATGACCTAGATGTTAAGCCCTACCACCCCACCGTTCTCTTCTCCTCTAAGCTATTCGAGGTTTCTGCTCCGAGTCGTGACGAGATAAATACAAGATTTAATAGATTCTTGTCTGAGGATTACGATGTGTTGACGTTTCCAGCCGGTGATAGGTCGACTTTATCAATCACCGCTCAGTATGAGACCTGCGAGGCCTAGCGTGTAATTAGACTGTCCTGCACAGGTTTGTGGTGCAGCACATGACGTCATAGTTGGTACCTGACACTCAGTGATGGCGGATTAGCGACATTCTGCGTAGGCAATACATGGGAATTCATTAATGTTATACCTTTCAACGTTCTGCGATATAATAGTACATTATAGCTTGCCACGGTGGGTGAGTGGTTAACGTGTCGGTCTACTAACCCCAAGATTGCAGGTTCGCTCCTGGCCGTGGTAAGTGATTTTTGAAAGGCGGCAAAAAATACGACACGCATCTCATACGATGTTGGCATGTCAAATAACCCATTTGAATTCAGTAGGCCGTGTTCATAATGGCAAAATTAATCTCGGGAGCTTCCGCTAACACAAAGTTCCTCATTTCTCTACTAGAAAGCGCTATAGTGTTCAAGGGGTTAGATAACTAACCTCCTCGACTTTCATAGTGCTTCAAGGAACAAGCAAATTCGACATGCAAGCTACCCTTTGGGTGTTAAATAACAAAGCTTGCACCCGGCACTCGAGGTCATACGATATTATTATAATTATTATTATTATAGTACATTATGCAATGAGCCTATAATGGCAATAATTAAGACACGAGTATATTTATAAAGCCGGCCCGGTGGTGTTGGGGTAGTGCGCCTGCCTCTCACCCGGAGGCCCCGGGTTTGATCCCCGGCTCCGTCAGGGATTTTAAAACTGACGTGAGGGTTGGAACGGGGTGCACTCAGCCTCGTGAGGACAATTGAGTAGCTGTCTGACAGTGAGACAGGGCCCCGATCACGAATACCAAGATTAACGGCCGAGGGGACCCGACGCGCTGATCACGCGTCACCCCAATATCTGCAGGCCAAATGGCTGGGCAGCGGTCGCTTGGTCGGTCTTAGCCCGTCATGGGCTGTATAGTGCCAGGGGTTGACCTTTTTTTTGTATGTTTATAAAACGAGCGTAAGCGAGTTTTATAATTTCCATACGAGTGTCTTAATTACCATTATAAGCGAGTTGCATACGACTGTTTATGTTCGACGATAATTATTATAGCTATTTTATGTTCGAACGTAAATATTCATAAATATCTGTCGAGATTTCGCCAGTTTTATGTACTGAACAGAGCGCATGAGACGCAGAGAATACTTTGTATTTGACCATGGCCTCCTCGATTACCCCACTATGACACTAGGCCACGCAGTGAAATATAAATTAGAAGGCCGTGGAACTCGTTATCTAATTGGTCAAACAACTGTTTGTTGAGCTCTGATTGGTGGGAGAAACTCTTCCATAATGAAAAATAGTGTTATAATGACCATCATTATGCTACAGTTTTCTGACATATAATAGTCAGGGTCAAACATAAATTAAAACTAAAACTTGGTAACAAATAAAAAATAAAAAACTGAAAATAAATAAAAAATGAAATGAAAAAAAATATTAAAACATTAACATTATTATTATTATTATTATTCTTCAAGAGCAAATCCCGTAAGAGGGTAATGAAGAACACCCCTATCTTCGGTACAGCCTTTGCTGTCAACACCAGAATCCTTAGGTCAGTCTCGAATTTTGAAGCTGTTAGCGATAGGTTATGCCTTCTATCTCTGCGCTGTGCAAACAAAACATACACGCTAGTCAATGTACATGCTCCAACTAATGAACAAAACAAAAAGAGTTTGAAAACACTGATAGATTTTGGAACCTCTTGGATGCTAGATTGGCAAAAATCCCGAAACACCACGTCAAGATCCTAATGGGTGATTTCAACGCACAGGTAGGACGTGAACGGAAATACAGGAATGTCGTTGGGCTCTATCCAGCACACAATAGAACTAACAAGAATGGAGAACGCCTCATTGAACTATGTAATAACCATAACCTTCAGCTGATGTCAACACACTTTCGTCACCTACCTAGAAAACAGACTACATGGAGATGCCCGAACAAAACATTAGGAGAGTTCCAAATAGACCATGTTGCGATATCTCGAAGATCTAGTCCGGAAATCATGAACGTTACCGTAAAAAAGGGAATGAACATAGACTCAGATCACTATCTATCGGTAATAAAGTTCCGGCCCATTCCACTAAACAAAAAGAAAAACAAACCTACCATAATCCGCTTCGACACAAACATGCTCAGAGATAGGGAGAATGAATTCAAAGAACTTGCCCAACCAGTGGAAAAAGACTCAACAGCACGAGAAAGCAGATGATAAACGCTGCAAAAGAAGTAGCAGAAACCAAGAAGAGGAAGAAACACACATGGTGGAACAATAACTGCGAGAAGACCTTAAAGGATCGTCTAAATGCTTGGAAAAAGTACTACACCACCAAAGAGGAAGAAGATTGGAACATCTATAGAGACCAACGAGCACAAACAGCAAAAATAATACGCAGCGAGAAACGCAAGTATAAAAAAGAACAAATGGACAAAATTGAACAAAACTTTCACAGAAATGAGACCCGTGAATACTACAGGGATTTTAAAAAGAAGATACAAGGATACAAGGCACCTTCCCTTTGTTTTCTATGAAAAGATGGAACTCTAGCAACATCCAACGAGGAAAACTGCGAAATTTTAGCCGGGTATTTTAACGACCTCCTAAATTGTGAAAAGCCATCCAACCCCATCAGAACAAACAAACAAATGAACCACAATTTGCCATCTTCTCCTCCAAATCGCGATGAAATCAAACGCCACATTAAGATGTTGAGAAATAACAAGGCTCCTGGTGAAGACTCCACGATTGCAGAACTGTGGAAACATGCCCCAGAAGAAGCAATTGACATCCTACACCAAACCATTGTAGATATATGGGAGACAGAACAACTCCCAGAGGACTGGAAGATAGCTTTGATCCATCCTTTACACAAGAAAGGAAATATAAGAGATGTGAACAACTACCGTGGTATTTCTCTTCTGTCAGTAGCTTACAAGATCCTGTCACTTTCCATCCTTGAAAGACTGGAACAGCAAGTTGAACACAAACTCGGAGAATACCAAGGGGGTTTTAGGAAAGGCCGATCGACTGCAGAACAAATCTTTAACCTAAAAACCATAATTAGGTACTATGTGTTGAGAGGTCGAACGTATGTATCGACATTTGTAGACTTTAAGAAAGCGTACGACTGCATCGACCGTGATGTGTTGATTAACATACTTGCAGAAATGGGAGTCGATATGAAACTGCTGGCGATAATAAGGGCAACCCTAATTAATACCACATCCAAAGTCAAATTCCAAGGATGTATCTCTGAACCCTTTGAAATCAAGACAGGTGTTCGACAGGGGGATAGCCTGTCACCTCTGTTGTTCAACTGCGTGCTTGAAAAGGTAATACAGAATTGGCGACAGAAGTTAAAAGAAGGAGGCCTTTACAAACCTTTAAGGATCGGGACGAAGAAAAACGGAGTGGAAATAGATTGCTTAGCATTCGCTGATGATATAGCCCTGATGACAGAAGATTTCGAAAGTGCAACAGAACAGGTCAACATATTGAAGGAAGTAGCAGAACAAACAGGATTACAAATTTCCTTTCAAAAGACAGAAGTAATGTCGAACAACAAGGATGATACAGCACAACTAAACACCAAATATGGAACGATAAACCGTGTTAATAAATTTAAATATCTTGGGGAATGGATCCAGCAAAATGGCCTTGACAAGGAAGCCATAGAAGCAAGAATCAAGAAAATGGAAGTCGCTTTTCAAACCACCCGCAACATATATAACAAAAAGTGCTTTTCTATGAACACAAAAATTCGTCACTACAACACTGTCATCAAACCAGTACCGCTATATGCATCTGAATGCCTTATCCTATCCGAGAAATGTTTGCTCGCGAAGTTAGAGAGAAAAGAAAGAAAGATCCTACACATCATACTTGGCCCAGACTACAAAAATGGCATCTACATCAGAAAATCCAGGCAAGAAATTTACTCGAGGATAGAGAAGATCACAGACACAATGCGAAAACGCAGAGTTTGCTTCTACGGTCATATGCGACGGATGATCGATTCCCGATGGACGAAACGTATCTTCAGTATATTCGACTCAAAACCAAAAACGACAATGCCATGGTATGTTAACGTCCAGAAAGATCTGAAAGAAATGGGGATACGAGCAGAAGATGCACAATACCGAAATCTTTATAGAGCAGCCATCAAGACGTTTGGGACTTTCCGGGACGAAAAACGGACAACTGGTGCGAAATGGACAGAGGAACGTCGTGCTAAACACAGTGAGCTCATGAAGGCAATGTGGATCAAGAAAAAAATGAGCAAATGCCAGAATGTAAAATGAGGCTTATCGTGGTCCCTAGTTGGCCGATTAGCGAAATTGAATGAATGAATTATTATTATTATAAATATAAATGTAAAAATAAGAATTAAAATTCAAATTGAAATTCAAATGAAATAAAATAATAATCATTATCGTTTATCACACAAGTCCCTGGATTTGTCTGGTGGTGAAAATGGGAAACCAAGGAAATCATTTTCAGGACGGCTGAGGTAAAATGTCGTGATGGAAGCCATTTTTCAGTGTGGCCTAATTGTATTAAAGAAAGCTTTTCAATCGGTCAACACGAATTGTGTCCAATTACATTTGGCGGGGAACAAGTATTTGCAAAACCTGCAAACTAGCACAAATAGCCTACCTGCTTAATTGGATGATATGTTTCGAGCGTCACGCGTTCATCCTCAGGTCTTGTTCACATAGGCTTAACTAGTGCACGATGTTTATGAATCACACTTAAACACAAACAAATATAGTCTATACACTATTTATATTACACATGTCATGTTTAATTCAATTGCATATTTTGTGCTCTAATAAATTTATTATCTATACTAGTATAATAAAGCTGAAGAGTTTGTGTGTTTAAATGCGCTAATCTCTGGAACTACCAGTCGGATTCGAAACATTCTTTTTGTATTTGATAGCCTGATTAAAGAGGAATAGTTTAGGCTATGTAGCACTATGCTACACCTCTCAGGTGACCTTAAATATTGATTTTTGCTCAGTAAGTCGGAATAACACGCGCTCAAGAACGGCTTCAATAATACCGAACTATATTGTTGCTATGTAATGTGCCCCTACCAATGTTTGGTGCAGAATATTGCGAGCTGCTTATAAATTGCAGTCACGGGGAGTAATTAGTGCAAAAAGATTTCTTATGCCCCTTAAAACAGTTATCATCATGACAATAGTATGTCTCTGTATAAGGGCGATGGTGTTGGTGCAGTACATTGAGGTTATCAGCTGTTGGTGCTTTCAAATTTACTTTCATTTATTCCGATCCTTATCCTTGAGCGCTCCAGTTCTATAAAGCAAATAAATCGACCGGGCGAAGCCGGGCACTACTGCTAGTATTTCATAAGTTTGTAAAAATTTGTGTAGCGTGCTAACTATTTACAGACAGTATAATACACTTGTATGGTTGTTGCCTTATTATTATTATTATCATTAATGAGGATTAAGTATGTTTCCTGTTGTCTATTGAATTTCTGCCTATTTCGTTACTATTGTTATAAATCAACCGCTCCTATTTCAATACTGAGATTATCCATAATAACAATTCAATAGACAACAGGAAACATACTTAATTCACATTAATGATAATAATAATACTTTCTGGGAAGACATGACTCTCCCATACATCAAGCCGCTGTGAAGGCAGATGACAAGTACACACCGCTGGATCTTCTTCACGTAAGGGATATACAGTTAGCCACTGATGAGGAATGTTCAGCCATCAAGCTTCAGCAGTGGACGCAGAAAGCTCTGCACGGTCGTCATCCGTATGATCTCAACCAGAAACATGTCGACATTGATGCGTCGAACAGCTGGTTGACTCATGCGGACCTATTCACTGAGACTGAAATATTCATGGTTGCAATCCAGGATCAAGTTGTGGCTACCAAAAACTATCTTAACTATATAGTTAAGGCAAATATTCAGGATGATAAATGCCGAAGATGCCAACTAGAACCGGAAACAATTCAGCATATCACAGGAGGCTGCCAAGCAATCTCCTGTACTGATTACATGAAAAGGCACAACCAAGTGGCCAAAATAATGCACCTACACCTTGCTCAAAAGCACCTATTATCTGATAATATTTTGCCTTACTATCAGTATGTTCCTGACGCCGTTTTGGAAAATCCTAGTCACAAGTTGTTATGGGACCGATCAGTTATTACTAATAAAACCATACCAGCAAACCGGCCAGATATCGTTCTTGTGGACAAGGTGCAGAAGAGAACCTTCTTCATTGATATTGCAGTGCCGAATTCCCATAATCTGTAACAAACCTGCTGTGATAAGATCACCAAATATCTGACCTTGGCTGAGGAAATAAGGCAAATGTGGAGACAGGAATGTGTAGTGGTTCTGCCCATAGTCCTTTCTTCTACCGGCATTGTCCCTAAATCATTGGCTCGCAATCTACAAATATTGGGAATACATCCTGGTCTACATATCACCATGCAGAAGGCCGTCATCTTGGAGACCTGTTCCATTGTTCGCTCGTTTCTCAATGTGCCACCTTAAGAGAATTAGCCATACCGTCTTGCAAAGAAGCCGACGATATGTTGATATGTCCCACTTATGTGGTGAAATGAATGTGATAACAACAACAACAACAACAACAACAACAACAACAATAATAATAATAATAATAATAATAATAACGCAACAACCATAGAAGTGTATTGTACTGTTTGTAAATAGTTGACAGATTACAGAAGTTTTTACAAACTTATGTAATATAAATATTGTATATATAAATAGTGTGCATATTTGTTTGTGATGAAGTGTAATTCATGAACATCATATACTAGATAAGCCTAAGTGAACAGGATCTGAGGATGAGTGCGTGACGCTCGAAACATTTCATCTTAAGTAGGTATTTATGCATAAAGAGTGTGTTAGTGTTTCCCGCCTAATGTAATTTGTGTTGACTGACTGAAAAAATATTAAAATGTATAATCATAAATTTAAGATAGATAAGATAATGTAAGATAAATAAGTTCAATTTTCTGATGCTGGTTATTACACACCCTGTATATAAATGCCCCACTGCAGTGTTATGAGCGCGTGTGAAGAGGGAGCGAGCAATAAAACAGATATCGGCTGTTGTGTTCAATAACACTTTGTGGAATAGGAAATAAAGTGCTTACGATCAAACATAACAGTGAATATCTGACTCCCAAATTCAAGATGCGCAAGACACCCACGTTGAGAGCTCGGGCCGATGACAACAGGCAGGATGGCGGCTCAGTTCAAGTCCCCGGGTCTCACTACCACAGTCATCACTAGCATTTGGCCTGCAAGTATTGGGGAGATGCGTGGTCAGCGCATCGGGTAACCTCGGCCGATAATTATGACTTTTGGTGGCCATTAGCTTATTTCCTTTTATGAACAAGTAGTTCCATGAAGAACTATGCGGCCTATTTTCATATATCCTACTTATGTTAATTGCCTCTATCAACATACAAAATTTTAGTTTGATTGCTGTAATCGATTCGTAGATATTGAGAACCAACTATATATTTCGGATGGTCGCCATGTTGGATTTAATATATGTAGGTCCTACAGTTATTTACTGTTACATGAAGATTATTGTGTACGTGTAGCATTCAAACTTCAATCACATTTTTAGGACACAAGAAGTAACAAGGAGATTTAAAAATTTCACACAGCTGCCATCTTGTGGTTATGGAAACAATTGAAATAAATTAGATTCCAGTGGATTAACATTCGAATAAGGATTTACTGTACCAAATTTCACTGCACTCGGATGGTTAAATTGCGAGAAACGTCCAAGTGAATATTTTTACTTCGCGTCGCCGCTATGTTGGATTTGTGATCACCAGGTTATTTAAAGTCCTATAGGTGAACTTAAGTTCATAGCCCCTATGAACATTAAAAAATTCAGTTTGATTGCTATAATAGATTCGTAGATATTCAGAGCCGTCTAAATATTTCGAATGGTCGCCATGTTGGATTGTTAAATGTATACGCCATAGAGTCATGTACCATTAAAGGAAAATTATTGCGTAGGTTCATTATTCAAACTTTCACTACGATCGCATGACTACGACACAAGAAATAAAAACTTAATTTTAAAATACGCACAGCCGCCATCTTGAGGTTACGTAAACAATTGAACTAAATTAAATATCAGTGCATTACAATGTGTATAAACATTTCCTGTACGGAGTTTCAATGCATTTGGAACATTAAATCGCGAGAAAGGTCTATTTAAAATTTTCAAATTCGCTTGGCTGCCATGTTCGTTTTGTAGTTAACCGGTTTTTGAAAGTCTTATAGATGGACTTCCAGTAATGCCCTTTATCTCCGTACAAACGTTCATGGTGATACCGCTAATAGTTTCAGAGATATAGAAATGAATGTATGAAAATCCACAGCCTGCTTCCAGTCTCCGACCGGGTCAGGAATGGAATGAATGAAGCCCCCATCCAGCGGCGAGGATATGAACTGTGCCGGCTGCCGAAGCCTGTCGCACTCCTCTGGGGGCAATGATTAAATGAATGACAGATGAAGTGAAATGATAGTGGAGAGTGTTGCTGGAATGAAATTGTGACAGGGAAAACCGGAGTACCCGGAGAAAAACCTGTCTGCCTCCGTTTTGTCCAGCACAGATCTCACATGGAGTGACCGGGATTTGAACCACGGACCCAGCGGTGAGAGGTCGGCGTGCTGCCGCCTAAGCCACGGAGGCTCAGAGAGATATAGAATGCCGGTCAAATATTTCGCACAGCCGCCATCTTGAGGTTATGTAAACAATTAAAAGAAGTTAGATGTCGGTGCATTACAATGTGTATAAACATATACTGTACCAAGTTTCATTGCGTTTGGTTGGTTGAATCGCGAGAAACATCTATTTAAAAGTCGCAAATTCGCTTGGCCGCCATGTCGGTTTATTAGTCGCCAGGTTTTCAAAATTCACATAGGTGACCTTCTAGTAGTTCCCTTTATCACCGTAATAAATTCCAGGGTGATATCTGTAATTGCTCTGGAAATATTGAATGCTGGTGAAATATTTCGCACAGCCGCCATGTTGGATTGGTGAGACGTAACAAAATTTGAAAGGCACGGTCGTGGTCGCGTGGAATAGTGCTATGAACTTACCGAGTTTCATTGAAATCGCTCCTGCCGTTTAGAAGTTATTAGGGGGGACACACAAAAATCCTCTCTCTCTCTCTCACACACACACGCACACACAGACAGCCACACGAACAAAAGGTGATCTCATAAGCCTAGTTTTTTTAGCCTATTTAGGCTTATGAGATCACCTTTTGTCCGTGTGTGTATGTATGTGTGTATGCGTATGTGTGTATTGAACCCGCTGAGCTAAGGTTCATGTGATATTTTTCATGACAACACTTTTATGATGGGATGTATTACCTTTGAACACACCCAGAAAGCAACCAGAAGCTGAGAGCTTATATTATTCTCTTTGGAGTAGCGGAGAATCGCACTTTTGACTTTGATGAAGTTGGCTAATTATTTATCTGAGGTCTTATTAATCAACTTTACCTTTCTACGAGACTCAGAATATTCCATTTCGTCATTCAGTATTTTTGAAACATTTTGGAGAATGTTTTTTCACTTTAAGGTACGGTAATATCATTGCAGATACGAAAGAAGGGATGTAAATAGTCGCTCAACGACTTAGTTTGACGACTTGATTCCACGAGGAACGCAGTTCCGTGCACTACGTCAGGAGAATCCGCCCTGTTGAGGCGTGTTATAAAATCCGTCATGTAAGACGTGAGAAAAGTCCGCTTTTTAAGCGAAGAAATATTTATCAAGTGTCATCGAGCACCATCGCATTGTGCATCACGATTTATAAAGTGTAGTGATCAGCAAAAATAGTATCGGAAACGTATTAAAAAAATATTGTGAATTTTCTACGATTCTGTAGCACCACATTTTGTACCCACGTGATTTGTGGAGGGCTGAAGCCTAGTGTTAAATATACCAATAACTGTGATAAAGTTACATTGAACGAGTGTGATATTAAAACCACTTCGTATATAAATTGCTACGGTGGATTTATCCGCCAGAAATCGACGCCTATTTCACGGATGCCACGTGATTGTAAAAGTAGAGTCTGTGCACGTGTGAAACAGCAGATCAGTGCATGGCCATTTATTAATGATATCTGCAAAGTGTAGAGGCTGTGTTGCTAAATATATGTGTAACGCCTGTGATAGCTACAAAGCACACCGCAATTTTCAAGTACTAATGAAATACATGATGTCTAATATTACCGACCGCGTGTTCGACATTTATAACACCATGTTCGAGTCGGAGACAATGGGCTAAGTACCGTTATGGTATGAGGGAGACGTCTCGGATGGAACGAGCATGATTTGGAACTTCAAGAACGTCGAACGAGAAGGAAGGAGTCGAGGATGCCTTTCCTAGGCATGTCCAACCCATTCACGATGTCGACTACAGGGACAGACCGAACCCTGGTCTTTAGGAGAGCCAAGATGGAAGTTCTGATACGGACGATGCCAATCCTGAAAGCCAGAGGTGCTTTTGTTCAACCCTTGTCATTGGACAGAGAGCTAAGTGTGGGCTTCTTCAGATCGTGAGTTTGTTCAACCCTTCTTTGTTCTAGTCATTGGTGGTATAGTTAGATTAGTGTAGATTGTAAATCAGCCGAACTTAGTGACAGCCATTTCATAGGTAGGAAATGTATCTAGTATAATTAGATGTCATTTATTACAGTGATTGTGAGCCACCCTTGGGTTTGATATTTTGTTCAACCCTGGTCCAACCTGATGGACGTCATAGGACGCCAATTCCTGTCTATTGCTAAACGTGACCGCAGTCATTTCAGGGCTACTTTGTTTAACCCTATCTGGGATGATTTTCGAGTCTTAGCAGACTCCTGTTATGGCAAGTTGATGCCATGGTCATATTTCTTTAACTGCACTCATAGCAGACAGTCAATGTTACGCCCCTGACTTCATTAGAGAAGTCGTATCATTTAGGTAATTGACTGTAATTACCAGTTTTGTAACTGCATTTATATTTCATTCAGGATGTGCTCAGAAGCCATCCAGGTCAAGTGTAGACCTTGCAAGTAAAAGAGATGTTTCGTTGTAGCCTAGCATCGAACCCAGTTCCCAACGTATCATTAAGCAAATCCAGCAGAGTGGAGTTTGCGCCATAATATTATTTTGTTTGTGTCAAGTGTGATGACACGTGATTATTTGCATGTTTGATACAAGAAACTAATGAAGTATTTTATCTTTGAGAGCAAAGAGCTCCAGCAATGAGTGACATTGCTATCTTTTAAACGTCTTTGCTATGAAAGACAGAGTTATATGTTTGTATTCAGCTTTATAGCGTGCTGTTAATGCACACATTCTTTGATGTTTATAACCTATGGTAAAGGTATTATTATGAGGCCAGTTTCATAGTTATTTTCTTGCCTGAATTGCCGGCCCAGTCAACGTGTTGTGTCTAATAGTGCAGGGAGCCTGCAACTTGCTGTGACTCAGATAGGTTTGTGAATATTTCCCAGCGCACGAGTGAGAGCGCTTGCTTCAAAGCGAGACAGACTTATATTAACACAGGACAGAATGCTTGTAGCATTCATTTATTTTTCATTGCATTGATAGCTCATGGAACCCAGAGTCCATTTCTGTATCTGCTCACATGTTCTTTAGATTGTCATTTGTTAGTTAAACGCCTTTTGCGTGTACCGTTGTTTCGACGAGTACAGTTATGTCAGGATTCTTATTTTATGTTGGACGCTAGCCCCGTGATGAGGGTTTTTCATGTGTGAAGGTATTTTGTGTACCATGTCCGGGACTGTTCCCGTCGACCAGATATTTAGGGAGGGTAACTGATGTGTCCAGGCCCGTCCCAGAGTTATTGAACGCGAGCTGTGCGCCGCTGGTAACTTGTGTTATTGTGTGTCCGAGTTGTTATTGCTCGTTGATTGTATTCCGACTTTTGAGTCGAGGCTTTATGGCAGAGATGATCTCGCAGGAGACGCTCCGTGCCAGGCTAGTCAGCTGTTATTCGCCATAAACCAACGATAATTTAAACCGACATCTTAATAATAAAACGCATAATTTTGATAAACAAAATATAACTAACGAATCCTTTCTATTTAACCTTGTTCATTTGCATTTGGAACCTGCTGACATAGCCGTGCCAATGAAAGTATTTCCTGGAGAAAATGACTTTAGGACAGCTGACACTTTTTGTAGCGCCAGAGGCTTGCTCGAACCTTTAGTTCGTAGCTGGTGGAGCGCAGTCCATACGATGTTAGACGTAGTCTTCACTACGCAGTCGTCACCGTAATTACACACGTTAAATGACTATGGCTTACAAACAGTAAGCCAAGGTGTAGGTAGGCTTTGAATAAAACTGTGATCTTGTATTTATTGATTTATTGATGTAAAAGTGTACAAATCCTCTATGTCACCTTTTGTGTGCTGATTAGCACCCAGGTTGTAAGAGTGTCTTAGATGTTTTTTTTTATGGCTTGTCACATAGCTTTGATTGTAATCGTTTGATATTACGGCCGTCACCGCCGTAAATTTTGTAATTAATTGGTAGGACTTAGCTAGATGAATTAATATTAAATGTAAATGAGAAAATGGTATCATCCTAACTTAGATTTGTTTTGCTGCCCTGTTAAATGTAAATTCCGATATTAGCTTGATCTTGTAACTTGACCTAGGTTTTTTTTGCCGTACCATTTTTCCTAGTGTTGCTGTTGTTGCTTTCATTATTGTGAGATAGATCTTTCGCGAGGGTTTACTGTAACTTCTCAGGTAGGGACCTGTCCTTTATTTTTGATTATTTATTAGCTTGCGGATTAGCCGATAGAAACCCTCCGAACTAGGATAGGGGTTTGTGGATCTTACAATACATTTTCACGATGTTTTACATAAGTCTGGATGTTTCCTTTCTCAGTCTAGCTTTTAAGGTGAACCTTTCCTTAGGCAGTCTATGACCTTTAGTCACTATATACCACGATCCCTGTGGATGATGGATTCTCGTGCCGCTTTGGCCTGTATGGAAGTTCACCTGATCCTCTCGGCAGTTAGGTCCGGCGGATGAGATGTTAGGGAAGTCATTTCGGTTGTTGGCTGTCCTGGCAACTCCGCTGACGGGCACAGTATGTGTGCGTATGTGTGTGTCCCCCTAATAACTTCTAAACGCCTGGAGCGATTTCAACGAAACTCGGTAAAGTCATAGTACTATTTCGGCTGACCCCGATCGTGCCCTTCAAATTTTATTACGCCTCACATATACAAGATGGCGGCTGTGCGAATTATTTCACTGGCATTCTATATCTCTGAAACTATTAGCGGTATCACCATGAAAGTTTGTACGGTGATAAAGGACACTACTGGAAGTTCACCTATGAGACTTCTAAAAACCTGTTAACTACAAAACCAACATGGCGACCAAGCGAAGGTGAAACATTTCAATAGACTTTTCTCGCGATTTAACCATCTGAGCGCAGTGAAATACGGTGCAGTAAATGATTATACACATTGTAATGTACTGGCATCTAATTTAGTTCTTTTGTTCACATAAAGTAAAGATGGTGGATGTGCGCAATTTTTAAATTAAGTTTTTATTTCTTGTGTGTAAATCATACGATCGAAGTGAACATTTGATGAATGAACCTACGCAAAAATCGTCATCTAATAGTACATAACTCTCTGGCCTACATATATAAGAATCCAACATGGCGACCAACCGAAATATATAGAAGGTTCTCAATATCTTCGAATCTATTACAGTAATCAAACTGAAATTATATATGTTGGTAATGACAATTAATATAAGTAGGATATATGAAGAGGCTGTATAGTTCCTCATGGAACTACTTGTTGTTAATGGGACAGCACTGTATTTTATATGCAATACACATTCATAGCATTTCCTCCACGTAAATAACATAAGGTTTGTAATTTGAATAAAAGTGGAAGTTAAGGTGACATCAGATCTCGCGGCTTCAGTGGCGTAGTGGGTAGCATGCTGAGCTTCTATGCCTAAGATATCGGGTGCAAACACAACCGAAGCCGTCGGATTTTTAAGAGCATTAAAAATCCCTCAGTATGCCTTCCTTCGGAGGGGAGGTAAAGCCGGCGGTCCCATGTCATAGATTTATGGCATGTTAAAGAACCATCCACTAATTGCACCTGTGTGAAACTAAATTGGATAGGTTAACAATGTAAACAACGCTCTTAGGTTTCTACGTTCGTTGCCAAGAGCTGACTGTGGTGGCGTCTAGTAGCTAAGTTCTGAACTTGGCCTAGTAGTCGTTGACGGTGGCGCTTGGCGGCAAAAGTAGGAACTATTTGAAAAATTCTAAGTTGCAGTACTTAAATTAAAAGCAAATAACACACACAATTACAGTCATCACAATTAACACCGGTTATCAGACAGATTCTACACACACCCAAAGTACACGGGGCTACATGACCGCGTTGTAGCAGCCCCTAAACTTAAGAACCAACCAACCATGATCAGATCTCCTATAGCGACAACGATAATGTATAACCTTTTGTAATGCATTTTCCCCTACACTCTTGAACTTATCACTGCCAAAGAATCAATTACTCTCCTATGTGTCTTTAGTTCATTGACCTTGAATGAAGAAGATACAAGTTTGGTAAATTAAATTCAATTTATTTTACAAATGTTCTTCTTAGGGAAGAGGAAATTGTGTTTTATGCAACACAACATCAATTATACCACTCTGATGGAATTCATTGTAGATCCACATAATCACCGCTACTGTAAGAATACACAGCACAATTTCTATGTTCCTAAAAACGGGAATTTAGTAAAAAAACAAGTAGTTCCGAACTAAGGAACCTATTTCTTTTAAAATTTAAGATTAATTCCAATCAATAATCTATATATCAGAAATGAAATGTTATATTGTATCTATCAGCGCTCGTAAAATAATTTTGGCAACAGTGTCATGTATGTGTTGCTTAGAATTAATCTGAAACATTATGATCTATTATTTTCCCCATTTTGGATAAAATCCAATTGTTAATAAGGAAGGTGACAAGTATTTAAACATTCTACCTATCAGCAGACTTAGAATCATGTTGGCAGCAGTGACATGTATCATTAATTCCAAATTAATATAGAAAGTTAGGTACTATACGTGGGCAGAGTTTAGAGCTGTTGGCTTGCATGCTTTCTGATATATTGGTATTAGAATAAACAAATAAGGACAGCATTTCTTAATAGATGGCAGCCCTGCTGGCTATCAAGAATGGTACACAAAGCACATACGAAATTTGGTTTAAATCCCATTGATAGTATAGAAGTTACACGCATTTGAATATTGTATTTATCAGCAGGCTTAAAATCATGTTGGCAACACTGTCATTTATGAGCTCCTGAACATTATTCTGGTATGGCATTATCTCTGTGTGTGCCAATTTTGGAAGAGCTCGCATGCATAACTTCTGAGATATACAACATAGAGCTCAAATCTCAAATGTTATTTTTCAGCAGTTGGTAGCACTCATGTAATTTTCAGATAAGGCCGTGAGATATTCAGGTACATATCTTTACTCGTACCAAATTTGGTTTTGATAGCTGTAGCCGTTTAGTAGTTGATAGGGGGGGGAGATACACACACACGCACGCACGCACACTCGCGCGCAAATACACACATACACACACACAGGCGGACAGACAGACACACTTTTGCCCGGATCGATCTCATAAGTCTACTATTTCCTCATTTTTACAAAAGTCTACTTTTCCTCATTTTTACAAAATGTGAAAAGCAGGCTAAAAATCAAGTGCTGAGAAAAGGAAGTTAAAACACTAATTATATTGAAACATTTTTGAACAGCAATCTGCTAAATATCAAACGATATTGCCTAAATTCACATAGTTTTACTGGCATATAAACAAATGGCAACCACAAACAATGTAGCCAATGTGTGAGATATAATTTCAAACAGAAGCTGGAAAGCAAAATCACGACCTTCTAGATCATATAGTTTCTGAGATGTGATTATAAATCGTAAAATATGTCATGAAAAAAGAAAAAAATAATAAAAATATACTGGAAAATAATATACTAGAATGAATTTGCTTAAAACATTACCCACTAAAATGTCCAGATATACTCAAATATTTATATATAAAGAGAAAAGAAATGCCATTCAAAAAAAAAAAGTCAACCCCTGGCACTATACAACCCATGACGGGCTAAGGCCGACCAAGCGACCGCTGCCCAGCCATTCGGCCTGCAGATATTGGGGTGTCGCGTGATCAGCGCGTCGGGGCCCCTCGGCCGTTAATCTTGGTTTTCGTGCGCTGTCTCACTGTCAGACAGCTACTCAATTGTCCTCACGAGGCTGAGTGCACCCTGTTCCAACCCTCACGTCAGTTTTAAAATCCCTGACGGAGCCGGGGATCGAACCCGGGCCCTCCGGGTGAGAGGCAGACGCGCTTCCCCAAGACCACGGGGCCGGCCAAGAAATGTCATTACTTTTTGAAAAAATGTGGGGTTAGATCTAACCTTAATATAGTTCTTAGGAATGCCTCTTTGCTATTTCTATGTCGCTCTGAAATGTATTTTTAAATGTTAAACGAATGCAGTAGTATTATCTGCTATCATTATATTGTTGGGGAATTGATGGTGCCCAACCACCATTTGTAAGGGGTGTTGATTAGCTGGCATCCTTAGCATTTTCGGAGATTTACTAGGATGTATAATCATGGTGTTTTGTGAAGAGCTGCGGAGACGTCTAGGGAGCAATTAATGTGAAAGGGGGGCTTTAAGAAGGGTTGCGGGGGACATACTCACCATGCTTACCTGGGGAGCCTTAGCAAGCCAAGTGCTTGCTGGTACAGCGACTACTGCTCAACAGCGTGCAGTGCAGATCTTAATCTAAGTTATAATCTATGGGGGAAGGGTTCTATAATTATGTGAAATAAAAAGATACAGCACTTGACTGTAAAACAAGTAGTTCCGTGAAGAACTATACAGCCTATTTTCATATATCCTGCCTCTATCAACATACAAAATTTCAGTTTCATCACTGTAACAGATTCGTAGATATTGAGAACCGTCTAAATATTTCAGATGGTCGCCAGGTTGGATTTTTATTTTTGTACTATTACATTAAGATTATTGTGTACGTGTGGTATTCAAACTGCAATCGCATGATTAGAACACAAGAAGTAAAAATGAGATTCTAAAATTACGCACAGCCGCCATCTTGTGATTATGCAAACAATTGTAATTAATTAGATGCCAGTGGATCAACATTTGTATAAGCATTTAACGTGCAACGTTTCATGGCACTCGGATAGTTAATTCGCGAGAAACGTCCATTTAAATATTTATACTTCGCGTCGCCGCCATGTTGGATTTGTGCTCACCAGGTTACTGAAAGTCCTATAGGTGAACATATGTTCATAGTCTCTATGAACCTAAAAAATTCAGTTTGGTTGCTGTAAAAGATTCATAGATATTGAGAACCGTCTAAATATTTCGTAAGCTCGCCATTTAGGATTGTTATATGTATAGGCCATAGAGTTATGTACCATTCAAGGACAATTATTGCCTAGCTTCATTATTCAAACTTTCACTTCGATCGCATGATTACGACACAAGAAATAAAAACTTAATTTTAAAATTTCGCACAGCCGCCATCTTGAGGTTATGTAAACAATTGAATTAAATTAGATGGCAGTGCATTACAATCTGCAAAATCATTTACTGTACCACATTTCACAGCGCTCAGAGAGTTAAATGACGAGAAAAGTCTATTAAAATATTTCAAATTCGCTTGGTCGCCATGTTCGTTTTGTACTTTACAGGTTTATGAAATATACATAGGTAAACTTGTATCAGTACCTTTTATCACCGTACGAAATTGCAGGGTGATATATGTAATAGTTTCGGAGATATAGAATGTCAGTGAAATATTTCGCACAGCCGCCATTTTGAGGTTACGTAAACAATTGAACTAAATTAGACTTCAGTGCATTACAATGTGTATAAACATTTGCTGTACCAAGTTTCATTACGTTTGGATAGTTAAATCGCGAGAAAAGTCTATTTAAAAGTCTCAACTTCGCTTGGCCGCCATGTTGGTTTTGTAGTCACCAGGTTTTTGAAAGTCTCATAGGTGAACTTCTAGTAGTGCCCTTTATCACCGTACACAATTTCAGGGCGACATCGGTAATAGTTTCGGCGATATTGAATGCTAGTGAAATATTTCGCACAGCCGCCACGTTGGATTGGTGAGACGTAACAAAATTTGAAGGGCACGGTTGAGGTCGCCGGGAATATTGCTATGAACTTACCGAGTTTCATTGAAATCGCTCCAGCCGTTTAGACTTTATTAGACACACACACACACACACACACACACACACACACACACACGGACAAAAGGTGATCTCATAAGCCTATTTTTTCAAAATTGAAAATAGGCTAAAAAGGGTTTATTACTACTGATGAGGGGTGGCGATTAGGTTAGATTAAGGGGGCGGGGGGTGATTAATAGTGGAAAAAAGGAATTTAGCAGACACACTTACTTACCCTACCGATGACGGGTGTCCATGTGGATGGCGTTGGGATCCGGCTAAGGGCAGCGCCCGTTCCTTCGTAGCACAAGAAGTAAGTGAAGTAAGAACCAAGCGACAAGAGGCAAGAGGGCGGGCGCGTGGCTGTACCTCGTATTTATAAGGTAATTGTGTAGCGTCATTCCCAGTCAGCGGAATGCGAGTGTAATACCCGCTGTGTCCTCGTTAACATACTAGCTGGCTCTCTTAGTGCTATGACCATTCGTGCCTGTGGCAATTATGTTCCCATGGTCGTAGTTCCGTAGTTTCTTCTATTAACTTTTAATAACTTAGGTGTAGGTGTAGGCACAGCCCATGAGGGTTGGGGCTCCAACACTATGTGGTGCTTATGAGTGCATATTTTGAACTATTTCAGTGCCTATTTGCCTCACCATTTTAAGTTTCTTTTAGCGACTATTGTGCCAAACTCTATAGTCATCGCCACAACAAGGGTTATCAAACAAATACACGGGGCTGATAGCAACATTCTGAGTGACTACTACATTACTGTGAGTTCTATTTACACCGACATATTCTGTAATTCAGTAAAGCAACCCTAATTTTTAAAATGTACAGGCTCATCGATTTCCATTTTTTTGAAAAATAGAAATTATTATTATTATTATTATTATTATTATTATTATTATGCTTGCCACGGTGGGTGAGTGGTTATAGTGTCGGACTACCAACCCCAAGATTGCAGGTTCGCCCCTGGCCATGGTAAGTGATTTTTGAAGGCGACAAAAATCACGACACTCATGCCATACGTTGTTGGCATGTCAAAGAACCCATTTGAATTCAGTAGGCCGTGTTCAATGGCAAAATTAATCTCGGGAGTTTCCGCCAACACAAAGTTCCTCCATTCTCTACTTGAAAGCGCTGTAGTGTCAAGGAGTTTAGATATCTAGCGTTCAAAGGAACGACGAAATTTGACATGCAAGCTACCCTCTGGGTGTCAATTAACAAAGCTTGCACCAGGCACCCGAGGCCATACGATATTATTATTATTATTATTATTATTATTAATATTATTCAGAATAATCAATATTACATCCAGCAATACAAGAAAATATATACACACATAGCTTTTTAAGTATTAGGACATACCCGTACATTGTTCAAGAAATCGCGTGTGCTATATAGGCAGTGTCCTTTGCACTACAACATTGTATAAGTCACTTGTTCTCTTGATCACTGGAGTCCCGTTATATTAAATATGTACAATCTTCATCATATCGTAACTTTAGTCTATTTCTGATTATTATCTAAGTAAAAGTATTAGTATAAAAATGTACATTCTGAGATCTATGTGATGAATATCAAATTCAGCCGAGTTAGGGAAGAATACATGTAAGCTATACCACGTAAGGCAAGGCCTTGTGGGTGGCATATTAGGTCTACTTACCTAATTATAACGTTAAGTGCTCATGTTAAAAATATATTACATATACTGTATATATTAAAATAAGCGTTGCGAAATAGCTAGGTAGCAATGGTAATGCTAATTTATAGATTAAGCTACTTTAATATATCTTTAATGACATTTTCATTTTCTCGAACAAATATCTTTGCGTTACGTATAAACTTTGTAGATTTATGTAACTGTTCTTTTATGGCTTTAGGAAGGATATTGTAAAATTTAGGAATAAAGTATTGAAAATTACGCTTTGCAATAGATAGATTTGGTTTGAAGAGGACAGACATATTTCCTGTTCTACCTCTTGTTTGGTAGTGTGCCCTTTCAGCAAGAAATATCACAGTATGCCAGCATTGCTCAATTCGGGATTTTCGGGGTTGTAGTATGTTCTCCCACTCTATGACTTACACATTTTGGATTAAATAGAGGATACACTTGCAAAAATAACAACAAAATCAACTCCTATTTCAAAACATTTAATTAACCAAACTTATGGCGCTACAAACAATAAAACAAATAAACTACTGACCAAAATATTTCTACTTGTTCAAAGTGAACAAGGAATAACATAAGAATTAAACAAATATTATATTAAAACACATGGTTTCCTTTAAACCAACAACTCATAATTATTTTTACTTCCATAAAGTATCTATCTTAGAGTTCCATATAACTACGAGCTCCTTTGGCTCGATACTTTCCAATAATAATGGTGTCATTCCTTTGTACACCTCAAGAACTATTTTTTATCTTTTCTTATCATCAAAACAAATATATAATTACATTTAAAGTACATGTTACTTCTCTACTTAAATATTTGGGCACTTCACATGTTCTCTGCATTTACCACCTCTCTCAAGTCTTACAAATTCACCATAGTGATCGGGAAAATACTTGTGTACCCCAGAGTTATAAAGATTACTTGACACAGTCAAAAACTATGATTACTCCCGGAATCTAGTTACCTTCATTTAACTCGTGGAATCCTACTTCCATACAACGTTACAATAGGGATTGTTATTTATTTTATTTGTCTTATAAGACCATTATCACATAAGAAAACTACGATCTGAACTGGCAAGCGATAATATCAATCTACAAGGACCTCGGTTCAACGCCCGGGTCATTAACTACTTTTAAACACTCACGGTTTATTATTACTTCTTCCAGACGGCCTTCACCAACCCTCCTGCTACTAGGGTCTGGCCATATACTTGAGCGAGATTTATGACTGGGAGGGTGACTTCCCATTTAGTCTGCGGGTGGAGCGATACTAAATGCTTTTAAAACAAATCTTCCTTTCCTTTCAGTTCTCTGGAGAGACCTGGCATTTTACTTCTCTTTCACTTTCAACAATATTATTGGGCTCATAAACCACTTTCGTAACCTTGGCATTTATTAATTATGAAAGGTCCTCATTGATTGGGAAGAGTAATACACTTTTTACGACGAATAATTAGGGGCTTCAACAACAAGAGGATTCTAGGTTCGAATCTCTTAACATGCCTTGGGAACCATTCCCACATTTGAGGACTTATACAAAATGCGATTTAGGGTCGGCCGTGGCCTACATGACCTACGCTCAATAATACCATACATTTGCTCCCTTTTATAATAATAACACACACATGGCCTCGTGATCTATGTCACTATTGGAGGACTTACAACATATCTCAATTCACCGCAATCAACTACCCATCATAAGTAATTTACCAAGTACATTTACATTCTACGCATTCCTAGCGTGATATTTTATTTTAATTTCGCTCCATTGCGCTACACATTATTTACGGCCTAGCGTCTTCCAAAGAACTGATAAATTCCATCTTAACAATTGATACATATCTCAATTTGTATATTAATCTTTTCCCTTTGACAATAATCGCTCTATTTTTAAGAACATGCATTAACATCATGTCTTATACTTTTATTAAGGCTCCAACGCTCTTATTTTCATATCATTCAATTTAATCTTTATTTATATTTCCTTTATATTATTATTATTATTATTAATACGCTTGCTTTTATAACATTCGTCAAATACACTGACATTTTATTCATACATTTCCTCTACAGGATTTATTCTTTCACATAATCATTTATAATTTTTCAAATTCTATTTTTGTTCAGACCGCGTTCTTATTCCGTTATTAGTTATTTAGAGACATCCCTTTTACTCAAAACTCCGGTGGATTTGTACACAAACACTCCCCCGACACCAAAACATAATGAAAATCTTTACTCACATGTTTAAGGTCGTTTCCTTACCTTCCTTCTCGTGCGATGCGTCATTTGGCCCACTCTTTTAAATTACTCCATCTTGTACAAATTCATTGCATGTACAGACATATCTTGACACATATTTAACACGTATACATTTAACACTGATAACATTAGAACACACCATAAAAACACTGAAAATATATTACTTTTAACACAAAATCTTGATATATTTACACTTCACAAATTTTGATCACTAGGCTGCTATTTAAGCCTATCACACGTGACCTCTTGATCTCCCGTCTCCAAGGGTGAAATTTAGTAATGTCGGCTTCCTATCCTCTCCGAATATGAAAGTCTCGAATCATCTACTTCCTCCCTGCAATAGCACTCCTTCGAACCCCTTTCTTGACGATCGGCTATTTCTCTAGCTTGAACGGCTCCCCTTTTAGATCCTATTTATTGATCTTAGCGGAAGTCTGTTCTGTTCACGGTCCCCTCGATAATCTATCGGTGACCAATGGATTTTTTTAGCAACTAATACTTCTCGAATCTTAGTGCTTTTGAATAGTTCGTCTGCTTTCTTGAAACAATGTCTATAGTTTCTTTCTCTTCTTCGCTTATTCGGTTCTCGCACTTCTAATCTTCTAGAATATTTTGCGAACCTTATTCTGTCTTTCCCTGCTCGGGTTCTTTAAATTTGATAAAATGTTTATCTCGCTGCTCTGGTACTTCCGTACGTTATGATACTTTTGGTCGTTTACTTAAAGACCTATCGCCCTGAGTCCTAAGTTCGCAGCCTGCTTTGACTGTATTTTATGAACTTTTCACTGTTAATTTTATACTGTCGGACCTAAATCCTGTAACTAGGATTTTCCTAATTTTCAACACGACGATACTGTAATTTTACTTCTTTGCAACTCCTTACGGATCACGTAAGTTATTGATACCGCGACGCCCGTGGCTGTCGGATATTGTCTATGCGATGTGATACAGCGTTTTTCCCCTCAAGGAAAACTTGTATACTGTCTTCGATGTGTTTCAGCGTGACGCCCCCTCACGGACTGTCGGAATTCGGTGTCTGATGTAGCACAGTGACGCGCCCTCAGGCCGTTTGATAACTGCATGTACTGATACAGCGTGACGCCCCCTTCTCGGGCTGTCGGAATGACTGCATTCGGTGCTTATACTTGTTGCACAGTATGACCTCCCCTGAGGTTCATACATCTGAAGACTGCGTGGTTATGATGCTCCAGCGTCACGTCCCCTGGACGGACTAGTAACTGCATGATGCGTAGTGACGCCCCCTCGGGCTCTTGAATACTGCCTGTACTGATACAGCGTGACGCCCCCTCTCGGGCTGTCGGAATGACTGCGTGATTGGCTTGGTGAGGCCAGGAGTTTTATACTCTTAAGTCAAAAAAAGATAAAATCCTAGTCCTTTTCGTGACCAACTTTTGAACTAATTGTCGCACAATTATAAAAATTATATCTCCAGAAAGCTCGTCTTCTCAACGTCAAATGATCTCACTGCACATAAGAATCGATCGTGCAATTCGAAGATATTAATTAATTTTTAGTCTTCAGCTGTGTGGGTGTTGTTGTTCATTTTTAAATTCCCCACACATCTGGTCTCAGTGTATCCCCAATGACGTATGCTGCGTTTGCAGTTCTTTCCTGTGCGATTATTACAAGCTATTTCTTTACACAAAAATCTCTAATCCGAAATGATTCACAGTACTGTATTTATTTACTTATTTTTATTCCTGCAAATGGGTTAAATTTAATTATTCTTCTACTGGCACAGCGGCGCTGTTGCCGTTTTATTGCAAGCTAAGCTGGATTTCCGAGTCACGCTTCTCTGTCTTACAGTAAAAACTTTCCACTCGTTCTATTAATATCCATGACTGGATCCTTCTCAATGTCAAGAGGCATGATCTCATCTCCTGAACCCCTGGTCCAGCGGCTTGCGCAACGTTAGGCTAGAATCCTTGCTTGAAATTTCTCTATGTTACATTAGAAACTGTATGTTTCCTTCATTACTTCCTCAAAATATATGGATTCGACCCCTTTTGAGCCTATGGTACATGGATTCAGTAGGTGTGGCTCATGTTTATGACTGCATTTTTATTTTTATAGATATACCAGCTGAAGTACCCGTGCTTCGCTACGCGTCATAATTAAATTAAAATATGAAGGTCACAGTGTTAAAACAGGGGATAGGCGAGGTGCTGCGCAGAGGGAGATTAAGGATGGAACATTTTGTCCAACTACACTGCTCGGCGTTGACCCTGTTTTATAGCACAAATTTAGGTTTTACTCGCTAACCGTTGGAGATACCTTTCGGATAGAAAATGTAATTTTAAACCTCGTACATGCCATCAAAAGTTTGCTATTTCTTAGCGTTCTATTTTTATTTGAAATGGAAATATGAAAGTTTTAAACCAAAGGGTGTAGAGACGTCACTAAAATAGTCGCCATCTTTAAATAGGGCAAAGTATTGAAATCAAAAGAAACCTATATGCTAACCAGTGCACCGCCCTATTAAAATAAACATATTCTTGGCGTGCCTCCTAGCTGCATCACTGGAACCAACTAGAAAAGAAAGGAGTACGCAGTGGAAATGGATGTTAATTTCTGACCTGTGCTGGGCCCGTACTTGCAGGCCAGATGTGCCGAGCGACTCCAGACTCCGTGAAGGTGGTCCCACGACGAGTGGTAGGAATACCCTCCTGGTTCTAGACAGCTAGAATAAGTTAGGCCTAGGTTTGAAGAGAGAGAGAAAGAGAGAGAGAGAGAGCGAGCAGCCCGATCGCCAAACACTACTAAATAAGACACATGGGTAAAGAAATGGAAATTTAATGAATTGAAACCGAACACACAAAGAAACCCGGCCAGAATAACACACACAAAAAAAGTACCCTAGGGGTCAAATACAGTCACTTTCAAACGGGAAGGATGATTATAAACAATAAATTACTTACAATAATAAATAACGGAAACAAATAAAATAAATACCTGTGCCACTTCCAATAAAAATGATGTAAAAAGGGAGGAGGTAATTGACCAAAAAGGCAATCGAGCCGGTCGCTGGTCAACAACAATCACTTCTCAGCCTAGAGATGGATGGTTGTCATGACGACCACAAATAACAAGCATAGCAAAGATAAAACAAGAGGCTGTGTGCGTGTCGCAGAGGCTGTGGCGAGCAATGGGGATGCGATCGAGCTGGCAGTCCCCAGAGAAAAGAAATGCAAAAACCAAAGATACTACAAGGAGAAACAAATGACGTCAAGTGTCCGTGAAATATATCATGATACATACACGCAATCAAACACACAAAATGCCAGCCGTCGATGCAGTAATAAAACACAAAGCAACTCGTGCTTGTAGGTAGTCTAGCAAAACATGCTAAACCTATATGGTCCCCAACTTACGTTCCGAGTTCGAGCTGAACACGGTAAGGCCTACTTAAAGTTACCGCCGCGATTCAGTTGCACGAAGCATGGAATGAAGGGAATACATAAGGGCTAAAATATATGGTGTCATGCCCCGTGTTGGGAGAATGGTCGAAACGCCAACGTCCACAAACAACGGGAGACCCATTCGAAGATATGCCCAAATCAAAACAGCATCAATGCACCTGGCAGCAAGAAAAACATACACTCACAAAATCACTCCCAGATATATTTCACGGCACAAATAAAAGGTTAAACGAAGATTCAAACAAAATAAAACAGGAGACCGCCATTACGATTGGTTCTACAGCAAATCCAAGCACACGACGAAGATCAAAAACAAAGGTTAAATTTAGGAAATGAGCATAGTGGACACAAGGTTAGATGTATTACTTACATGAGTAAATGGAAGGCTTCGGCATAATAACAATGTTAAATAAAAAGGAAAAACATTACATTTTAAATAATAAGGCGGAGAGCCTCAAGGCACGTCCGGACAGAACGTATCTCACATGGCGACTGAGTCTACCGGGACGGCCGCCAAAGAAAATAAAGAAATGAGAGATGTTAAACATGGCTCAGGATCCACACCACCCCCCAAAAGAAAAATTATTTATAATAATAAAAGATTTTTCTTTTTACATCACTAAGCACCACCGCTTTGAAATCAATCATGTCCCAAGTGTTCCAAAATACACAACATCCTTATCACACAGGTGGTTTGTCAACAACTATAACAGTACACAAAATATGAGGGGGGAGGGTGATCGATATAACAATCACTTTAGCAATTGAGCCATATCAGAAAGAATACAGTTAATAAAAGGAAGTAATATATAAAAATAATCAGATCGCTTCGGCGATCGCAATATCAGGACAGAACTCCTTCGGGGTCCCCAAAGGCGCGCGTTCCTTTGACGATCCCTGGGCTTGTCATAATGGTATTACGGTTTGCCTGCGCGTTACAATGACAAGAAAAGTAGATAGAGACACGGACGAAAATCATAAACAAAAGACTTTCGCCCTTTGACGCCGAAGTCTGCCATTCTCCTTATACCCATCATGAAAGTGACGTATTAAAATAACAAAGAAGCGATATAATGTGTCCATTATTTATAGAATATAAATTCTCTACTGGCCGAATTCGCAAAAAATACATATTTTTACAATAAATATTAAGTTACACAGAGTATGTAGGCCTATTTCTTCTTGTATTATTTTCTTTCTTGAGCTCGTAAATTTGTACTTGACTCTGCCTCGGTCAAAATTGGTTCAATAATAGGCAGGTCAAGGAGACGCCATATGAATACTAGCTTCCTTGGATAACATAAGCAAATTATGATTGGCTCACCTACGCAGAAAAAGGACAACATTAATCACAGCAAATAAGAAGGTTACACAATAAATGGTTTCAATTGAGATATGTGAGCTCGGGATACGTCGGTGGGATTCTCCTTGGAGATCAATTCAACAGTGACAGGTGTTAAAAATCTAGTGATAGTTTTGGGCGTGCTCCAGCGAAGCATTAGCTTAGCTGACTCCTTATTCTTGGCCGAACTCTGTGGGTGCAGGCGCACTAGCACGTCGTCATTCACCTGAAAACAAACAGGTTGCCTACCCTTGTTATAGCGAGACGCCACGCGATCTCGTGCCCTTTTCAGATGCCGTACAGCAACTTCCCATTTTTCTTTGACTGAGGTACGGCGGGATGGCGCAGCCAGATAATCTATTTTCCACTGAAGCTGAAGTGGATCAACAATACGCCTTCCTAAAAACAATTCCGAAGGGGTGGAATTCGTCGATTCATGAAGAGCAGTGTTAAATCCTAAGGAGAAAAACTGAAGATTTGCGTCCCAACGTGACTGATCTGCGTTGTGGAACGCACTCAAGCAAGCCTTCAAGTTACGATGAAACCTTTCAACGTGATTTGGCTGAGGGTGGTAGGGTGCCAAAAAGACATGATCAATTCCCCAAGAAAAACACATTGATCTAAAAGACTTGGACCGGAAAACGCTCGCGTTATCGGACACTAAAAACTTTGGAGGACCAAAAACACCAAAAATATGATTGGTCAAAAGCCTAACAGTGGTACGTGTCGTGATTTCCCTGACAGGAAATAACCATACAAATTTTGAAAATCCATCAACGACAGTAAGTATAGCTTTATGACCAGAAGATGACCTAACTAGGGGACCAAAATAATCTATAAAGAGGCGCTCATTAGGATATGACATCGTGTCAGCGTGGTGAAGTCCAATGCGGGAATTCTTTGCAGGCTTAGAACGTTGACACGTAACGCATTTTCGGACGAAAGCAAAAGCATCCGCTTTCAAATGAGGCCAGAAGAATTCCTGAGAGATTTTATGGAAAGTCTTCGTCATACCTAAATGTAATCCAAAACAGGATTCATGGAAATACGCCAAGAGCATACTTCGTATATTCTCTGGCACGAAAATCCTACATTTCGAAGATCGAGGAGCGGTATGCACCATAACATCATTGCGCAATGAAAACTCAGATACACCAGGATCTTTCCCGAGAATTTTTTCACGCAATGTGACACAAAATGGGTCATCTGCTTGGTACGTACGGATGTCAGTAAATGACCATGGAATGTGTTGGAGAAGATTCACTGGCTCGGGGATCTCAACAATGGGAGGAGGTTCTTCAAACATGCGTGACAAACAATCCGCTACAACATTTTCACTGCCTCTGACGTGAATGATGTCAAAGCTGAAAGAGGATAGACGAAGAATCCAACGATTTATACGTCCCAATTTTTTGACATGCGAGCGCATCCAGGACAGAGCTTCATTGTCGGTATACACTATGAAATGCCGATGTTCTAGAAAAGATCTGAAACGTTCACAGCCGAATACGACAGCCAGACTTTCTTTCTCGAAAGTGGAATACCGGCGTTCGCAATCATTAAGCATCCGACTGGCAAAAGCGATGGGTGCCAAATTACCATTCACCTGCTGACTAAGCACACAAGAAACTGCGACATCACTCGCATCACAATGTAACATAAAATCTTTCCCAAAATCCGGAGTTCGAAGGACGGGAGCAGAAGAAAGACATTCTTTCAATTTCTCAAAGGCGAGACACTGGTCGGGGCCCCACACGAATCGTACATTCTTCTTCTTCAAATAATTCAGGGGCGCTGAAATGTCCGAAAAGCCCTTAATGAACCTACTGTAAAAGCCCGCCATTCCCAAAAAACGTCGGACTGCTTTCACATTCGTGGGAGTAGGGAACTCTTGGATACATTGGACACGCTCAGGGTTCACTTTTATGCCCACATCCGAAAGAATGTGACCTAAAAATTTGATTTGCTTCGAAGCCAAAGAGATTTTGTCCGGGTTAACAGTGAGTCCGGCTCTGCGAAGACGACATAGGACTTCACGTAAATGGATCAGGTGATCCTCAAAAGACGGACTGTAAATCACGAGGTCATCAAGATAGTTAAACACAGATGAATACTTTAAATCTCCAAATAACTCATCCAAAACCCTACTCAATACTTGTCCGCCGATAGAAATGCCCATGGGTAACTTATTGAACTCAAAAAGGCCGAACGGAGTGGAGAACGCAGTTACCTTACGGCTCTCGGGATCGAGAGGAATTTGATAATATGCACAGTTCAAATCTAGGACGGAATAGTACTTCGCCCCGTGAAAATGCTGAAAAGCGCTCTCCAGAGTTGGAAGGGGAAAGTTGTCGAACACCACCTTAGAATTGAGTCGACGATAATCAACTACTAAACGAAAAGTACCCTCTTTCTTAGGCACCAGGAATGCTGGACTACCATAAGAAGACTTAGAAGGGCTCACAACACCGCGTGCCTTAAGATCATGAATATATTCTCTCATGGCAATGAGTTTGGGTGGAGAGCAAGAGAATGGCGCCGACCTAACTGGAACCTCATCAGTTAAATCAATATGACACTCGTAGCCGATAGCGGAACCCAGTTCCGACGTGAGAACATCTGGAAATTCATTCACCAAATCAGATAAAGCGTCACGTTGACTCGTGAATAAAGTAGGAGAGATTAGAACAGCAGAGATACCAGAAAAATTACAAGGAACACTCGCTTCACAAGTATTAAAATGAAACCGCTCCTTGGATTTAAACAAAAAACTGAAGGAATGATCCGAAAAATCAAGCCTCAACCCTGCTTTGTGCATAAAATCAGAACCTAAGATCATAGGCGTAGATAAGTCATCCACCACATGGAAGTTCCAATCCCAAGAATAACCACATATCTTAATATGACATGTTACAACGCTAGAAACGGAAATAGATGACTTCACCGCAGAATAAAATTTTAAACCCCCATCTTGTGGACAAATCTGAGTAACAGGAAGCTGTTCCGCGATGGAGCGCTGAATAAATGAACGTGAAGCACCAGAATCCAGTAAAGCGGGTATCGACAATTTCTTAACACTTACAGGGACCCAAGGACAGAAGTTTCCAGTCGTGGAAATGTTCATTTCCCGGCGAACTTCATTGCATGGCCACTCCGGCGGGTCTAAACCGGGGACCCATGCTCGTTTCCCTGACGCGAAGCACATCTAGGACAGGCTATGTGCGTCACGTCACGAAGACCGCACGTGTGACAAAACACACGAGAGGGCGCACGGCAGGAATTAAAATGATGCCCCAAACGATCACAATTCCAACATTTTATACGGTTATACATGTTCGGGTTTCGAGGTAACTGTTGATCCTGAGGAGCGGGATTCGCAGAAGAAGTAGCATTGGGAATACTCCCGACAATATGCGAGTGGGGACGGTTAACTGCCCGGTCCTCCTGACGAGATATTGAAGATGGGTGCGCAGTCCTCTGAATCTGGGATTGCGCGCATGCAGTCTCTGGAAACAAGCTGTCAGAGGGGAGGGGTGGGGGTACATATGACCTGCGCAGGCGCCGATTGAACTCGCATTCACGTCCTTGATCAACAATGTCAGCCACACTATACACACTGGACCGGCGTATGAAAGACTTGTACTCAGGTGCTAGATTTCTATACACAATATCAACAGTTTCAATAAGGGGAAGGGGCTGCGACAACCTACTTATTAAAGTCATTAGCCCAGTAACAAAATCGTCTACAGGCTCTTCCAAACCCTGGGTACGGCGATGAATTTCAGCCTTCAAGTCATGTTCAAAATCATAAGTCGTAAACCGCTCCTTTATTGACTTACAGAAATCAACCCACGAGATGAAAGATCTGTTGGTAAGTCGATACCATTTTAAAGCTAAACCACTCAACAATAACGGTAGGCAGACAACAATGTCGTCTGTTTCGAGGTCACAACAATGGCAGAGTTCACTGACCCTGTCTAAGAACTCAAATACAGACGAAACTCCCAGTTCACCAGAAAATGAAATTTCCCACTTGGACACTATATTGGCTACGCCTCCCTTGAGATGGCCTTTCACCTCAGTCAATGGATTAGTGTCTTTCCCACAGACACTTTCAAACGATAGCAGATCATCGTCAGACTGGATGAGCTCCTTCTTCACGTTACAACCTGGGAGAGAATACATGGCTAAACTACAGAAGTACTGCTAGCTACAATTCAAAACAATAACTACAAATGTCTTGCCTCCGTCCTGCGCCTGAAATTAGTACGAAACAAGAAGTAGGGTTGTTTAGTACATTACCAATGCTGGGGTTCGTTGATAGGGTCCAACTCATTGCACTCTCCTTACAGTTTGTTATTTTTATGGTCCATACTCCTTGGAAGTTCACATTGACTCTTAATATTTGTTTGCATAGTATGCAATAAGGAACATGAAACAGAATAAAAACAACATTGAAAAATATGCAGCGAAATATTAAAATCCAATGGATATGGCTAAGCGACCAGGAGACTTAACCACGCTCTGCTACCATCTGCACCGCCCTATTAAAATAAACATATTCTTGGCGTGCCTCCTAGCTGCATCACTGGAACCAACTAGAAAAGAAAGGAGTACGCAGTGGAAATGGATGTTAATTTCTGACCTGTGCTGGGCCCGTACTTGCAGGCCAGATGTGCCGAGCGACTCCAGACTCCGTGAAGGTGGTCCCACGACGAGTGGTAGGAATACCCTCCTGGTTCTAGACAGCTAGAATAAGTTAGGCCTAGGTTTGAAGAGAGAGAGAGAAAGAGAGAGAGAGAGAGCGAGCAGCCCGATCGCCAAACACTACTAAATAAGACACATGGGTAAAGAAATGGAAATTTAATGAATTGAAACCGAACACACAAAGAAACCCGGCCAGAATAACACACACAAAAAAAGTACCCTAGGGGTCAAATACAGTCACTTTCAAACGGGAAGGATGATTATAAACAATAAATTACTTACAATAATAAATAACGGAAACAAATAAAATAAATACCTGTGCCACTTCCAATAAAAATGATGTAAAAAGGGAGGAGGTAATTGACCAAAAAGGCAATCGAGCCGGTCGCTGGTCAACAACAATCACTTCTCAGCCTAGAGATGGATGGTTGTCATGACGACCACAAATAACAAGCATAGCAAAGATAAAACAAGAGGCTGTGTGCGTGTCGCAGAGGCTGTGGCGAGCAATGGGGATGCGATCGAGCTGGCAGTCCCCAGAGAAAAGAAATGCAAAAACCAAAGATACTACAAGGAGAAACAAATGACGTCAAGTGTCCGTGAAATATATCATGATACATACACGCAATCAAACACACAAAATGCCAGCCGTCGATGCAGTAATAAAACACAAAGCAACTCGTGCTCGTAGGTAGTCTAGCAAAACATGCTAAACCTATATGGTCCCCAACTTACGTTCCGAGTTCGAGCTGAACACGGTAAGGCCTACTTAAAGTTACCGCCGCGATTCAGTTGCACGAAGCATGGAATGAAGGGAATACATAAGGGCTAAAATATATGGTGTCATGCCCCGTGTTGGGAGAATGGTCGAAACGCCAACGTCCACAAACAACGGGAGACCCATTCGAAGATATGCCCAAATCAAAACAGCATCAATGCACCTGGCAGCAAGAAAAACATACACTCACAAAATCACTCCCAGATATATTTCACGGCACAAATAAAAGGTTAAACGAAGATTCAAACAAAATAAAACAGGAGACCGCCATTACGATTGGTTCTACAGCAAATCCAAGCACACGACGAAGATCAAAAACAAAGGTTAAATTTAGGAAATGAGCATAGTGGACACAAGGTTAGATGTATTACTTACATGAGTAAATGGAAGGCTTCGGCATAATAACAATGTTAAATAAAAAGGAAAAACATTACATTTTAAATAATAAGGCGGAGAGCCTCAAGGCACGTCCGGACAGAACGTATCTCACATGGCGACTGAGTCTACCGGGACGGCCGCCAAAGAAAATAAAGAAATGAGAGATGTTAAACATGGCTCACCAGGTAAATCAGCTACTTCCATGTCAAATTCATGTAAATCGGACCAGTGGTACTTGCGTGATTGAGTAATACACAGACACACACCATCTCATTTTTTGCCTCGCTTCGCTCGCGTCATAGTCGTGTCATATTGTTATTCAATGAAATGCAGATTTAATCCCGTTACCACCACTTTAGAACCTGAATATCCAAAAATCCCTCCTTAGTAGACGTTTTCGACACACAACAAACATATCCCCAAAATATAATTCTTCTAACTTTAATAGTTTGGGTTGGTCGATGAGAGTGAACATCCAAAAATCCTTCCTTAGTGGACGTTTTTCTTCCAGAATTTCACCCCTCCCCATAGGCCCCTTAAATTGGATTTATGAAAAAAAAACCGGTCGAACACCAATTTATTTTATTTATTTATTTATTTATTTTTAATCTGATTGATTTCCCCCGAGTTTCAAACTCCTCGCCTATGTCATTTAAGAGATACACGCTCCGTTAAGAATCTTTCAACCCCCACTTTTCATCCCTTTCACCTCATAATATACATCGAAAAACCATTAGACATGTGTCAGCTTATTTTTAATGATTAGTATATATGCCAAGTATCACATCCCCAAATGAAACCACTCGTGAGATATTGTTATTCATTGAAATGCACGTTCACCCCCTTAACACCTATTTAGAACCTGATTATTCAAAACTGTTTCCTTAGTGGACGTTTTCGACATACAACGAACATATCCCCAAAATTTCATGTTTCTAACTTCAATACGTTAGGCTGGGCGATGATGAGTGAGTGAGTCAGTCAGGACATTTTCTTTCATTTATTTTTGATAATTTCACCCCTCCCCATGATCCCTTAAATTGGATTTATGAAACAAACGGTCAAACACCTACTTACTTATTTGAAAGCTGTTTTCCCCCTGAGTTTGATGAGTGAGTAAGTGAGTCAATCAGTTAGGACACTTTCTTTCCTGTTTTTTTCCCCCAGAATTTCATCCCTCTCCAAGGGCCCCTTAAATTGGATTTATGAAAAAACGGTCGAACACCTATTTACTTGTATTTTAAGCTGTTTTCCCGCCGAATTTCAAACTTCTCGCCTATGTCGTTTAAGAGATACACGCTCGGTTAAGAATCCCTCAACCCCCAATTTTCACCCCTTTCACCTCATAATATACACCACATCGATAAACCCTTAGACATACCTATGTCTGATTATTTTAATGATTAGTTTATATACCGAATATTACATCCCGAAAGAAAATACTCATGAGATATCGTTATTCAATGAAATGCACGTTTACCCCCTTAACAACTCTTTAAAACCCGAATAAACAAAAATCATTCCTTAGTTGACGTTTTCGACATACAGCGAACATATTCCCAAAATTTCATGTTTCCAACTTTAATTGTTTTCGCTGGGCGTGATGAGTGAGTGAGTCAGACAGGACATTTTCTTTCAATTATATTTACCACAATTTCATCCCTCCCCATGGGCCCCTTAAATTGGATTGATGAAAAAACGCTTGAACACCTATAAACTTATTTTTTAAGCTGTCTTTTTACCCTGAGTTTGATGAGTGAGTGAGTTAGTCAGTCAGTTAGGACATTTTCTCTCCTTTCTTCCCCCAGAATTTCACCCCACCCCATGGGCCCGTTAAATTAATTTATGAAAAAACGGTCGAACACCGATTTACTTATTTTTTAGCTGATTTTTTTCCCGCTGAGTTTTAAATTTCTCTCCTATGTCGTTTAAGAGATAGGCCTACACGCTCCGTTAGGAATCCTTCAACCCCCACTTTTCACCCCTTTCACCTCATAATAATACACCACATCGAAAAACCCTTAGACACATGTCTGCTTACTTTTAATGATTAGTTTATATGCCGAGTATCACATCCACAAATGAAACCACTCGTGAGATGTTGTAATTCAATGAAATGCAGGTTTAACCCCCTTAAGACCCCTTTAGAACCTGAATATCCAAAAATCCTCCCTTAGTGTACGGTTTTGACATACAACGAACATATCCCCAAAATGCCATGTTTCCAACTTCAATGTTTTTGGCTGGGCGATGATGAGTGAGTGAGTCAGGACATTTTCTTTCATTTTATTTTCTTCAGAATTTCACCCCTCCCGATGAACCCCTTCAATTTGATTGATCAAAAAACCTGGCGAACAGCTATTTACTTACTTTAAAGCAGTTTTTCCCCCTGAGTTTGATGAGTGAGTGAGTCAGTCAATCAGTTAGGACACTTTCTTTTCTGGTGCCCCCCCCCCAAATTTTACGCATCCCCACGGGCCCCTTAAATTGGATTTATGAAAAAACGGTCAAACACATATTTACTTATTTTTATGCTGATTTTTTCCGCTGAGTTTCCAACTCCTCGCCTATGTCGTTTAAGAGATACACGCTCCGTTAGGAATCTTTCAATCCCTACCTTTCTCCCCTTTCACCTCATAATATACACCACAACGAAAAACCCTCAGACACGTGTCTTCTTACTTTTTAATGATGAGTTTATATGCCATATATCACATCCCCCAATGAAACCAATCGGGAGATATTGTTATTCAATGAAATGCAGGTTTATCCCCCTCAAGACCCCTTTAGAACCTGAATATCCGAAAATTCTCCCTTAGTAGACGGTTTCGACAAACAATGAATATATCCCCAAACTGTCATGTTTCTAACTTCAATAATTTTGGCTGGGCGATGATGAGTGAGTGAGTGAGTGAGTGAGTGAGTCAGGACATTTTCTTTCAATTTTCTTTTTTCAGAATTTCACCCCACCCCATGATCCCCTTAAATTTGATTTATGAAAAAAAACCTGTCGAACAGCTATTTACTTACTTTAAAGCAGTTTTCCCCCTGATTTTGATGAGTGAGTCAGTCAGTCAATCAGTTAGGACACTTTCTTTTCTGTTTCCCCCACCAGAATTTCACCCCTCCCCATGGGCCCCTTACATTGGATTTATGAAAAAACGGTCAAACACATTTACTTATTTTTTATGCTGATTTTTTCCGCTGAGTTTCAAATCCTCGCCTATGTCGTTTAAGAGATACACGCTCCGTTATGAATCTTTCAATCCCCACTCTTCACCCCTTTCACCTCATAATATACACCACATCGAAAAACCCTCAGACCCGTGTCTTCTTATTTTTAATGATGAGTTTATATGCCGAGTATCACATCCCCCAATGAAACCAATCGGGAGATATTGCTATTCAATGAAATTCAGGTCTACCCCCTTAACACCCCTTTAGAACCTGAATATCCAAAAAGCCTCTCTTAGTGGGCATTTGCGTCCCTTGAGGAAGCTGCATACCAAATTTCATTCCAATCTGTTCGATGGTTTCTGAGATTTCGTGATGAATGAGTGAGTGAGTGAGTGGTATTTGACAAATATATATTAGAAGAAGGTGTCAAGTCTTTGTTATGCTAAACTCGGTTGACAGTGCTGTGTGAGTAGTTGAGTAACTAACGGGATTTCAAGTAAAGATCCTCATTTTCTACACCAGTAGTGCAGAGCGCAAATGCCATCCAGACGGCCGTGTCTCGACTTGAGCTATGTTGCCATGGAAACTCTCTGCCTTGCCATTCCTTCATGAGTATATTTTATGATTTGATTAGCCTGTGCTTGAGTGCAAAAGGGCCCAAATCAGAAGAATGAGAAAGACTATCGAAAATTCATGTAGCCAGCGGTTCGTTCTGGGTCCTAAACTATCTGTATGCAAAATTTGGTTGAGATTGGAGGAACGGTGTAGATTTGTATACGGAACAGACCCACATACATACATACAGACTTTCACTTTTATATACAGTGTGGTCCACCAGCCCCTAATTTTTTTTGGAGGAAGGCAACCCAACTAACGCGTATATCATAGTCGTCCTAAAAACATTAGTACTTACTCCTTTACGGCCTAGAACAACTTTACGGTTGAGTTCATGCTCGCGAATATAGTCGAAATCATTAGCAGCAGTGTTTATTCAATGCCATCAACTATAACGAATGTGCAAATCGACACATCCGAACAACACTGCCTTACGAAGGACATGAAGTGTCTATGAGGACTACAAATAGACTCAATACGTGACAACATCCCACCACGGCTCGCGGAAGCTAAGATGGTTAAATCGTGCCACTATGCTGTAACGTCAGCCATGCTGCAGTGTAGCAGGTTCGATCCCAAGGCAAATAAGTTCTTTTTTTTTTCGCTTCATGCCATTTTCAGTAGCTGCACTACGGACACATATCTACCTGTTCCAATGAATGAATTTTTATTTGGTCCTGAAAAGGACCGTTTTTATTCGATGCTACGTAGGCAGGTTAGACGATGACATAATGGTCTGTAGGAAGAAAAGGAAGAAAGCTTGTAGTTTAGCGTGACCGTTAATCTCGCGAACATAAGCCACGGGTTCTCCATTTTACGTGAATTCGAACCATAGGACATGGCGTTCGTGAGAGGCAAACAGCTTGACCGATGCGCCACCACACCCCCATGTAGGAATAAAGCAAGGTACTCTGCATAGTCAGTGTAGCAAGTGTTCGAAATGTTGACCACCTTGGTTGATGTAGATTTCAGCACGACGTATTACAGACAGCCTTGCACGCTGTAACATCTGAGGTGTAACAGCTTGGCATGCCTCGGTGATTAGTTGCCGAAGGTGGTCAGGATCTTCAGGCTCCTGTGCATATACTACCTGCTTTAAATGACCCCACAGGAAGAAGTCAAGTGGCGTAAGATCGGGTGATCTGGCAGGCCAGTGAACGGGTCCTCCTCTTCCTATCCATTTATTTGGATATGTATCAGGAAGATGGTTCCTGACGACTAATGATCCGTGGGGTGGGGCCCCATCCTGTTGCCACCACATTCGCAATCGCTCGCGCAGTGGCACGTTTTCCAGCAACTGTGGGAGTTCATTTTGCAGAAAATCAAGGTAGCGTGCTCCCGTAAGATGGCCGTCGTAGAAATATGGTCCGATTAGATTGTCACCCAAGATCCCACACCATACATTTACACCCCACTGCACTTGAAATGCGCCCAGTCTTACCCAATGGGGACTCTCCACGCTCCAATAGTGCATGTTATGCCGGTTGACGGTGCCATTGTTGTGAAATCGTGATTCGTCTGAAAAGAGAACATTTGACAAAAAAGGCTGCATTATTGGTCATACTGCGTAACGCCCATTGACAAAATGTTACTCTAGCATCGAAATCACGTTCGTGGAGCTGCTGGTGTAACTGAAGATGATATGGATGAAATCTATTTTTATGCAATATTCGGATGACAGATGACCGGCTGATGTTGGTCTGTTGTGCAAGTGTCCGTGTACTAATATGAGGATTATTGAGGACAGTGCCCAAAACAGCTTCTTCAGTTGGATCAGATGTTATAAGAGCATCTCTAACAGGAGATACCCTTCCAAGTGTCCCATTTGACCGCGCTCTTCGTTCAAGATTGCGAAACGAATTGGCAGTCGGTAGTCTTCTGTCAGGATAGCGCTCGTGATACAGGCGTTGAGACTGCAATGCGTTCTTCCTTGTTTCTCCATAAATGAGCATCATATCAACGTACTCGTCACTGGAATACATCGTGAGTGAATGCGTGCTCTGATGTGACCTAGTACAAGTATATGTGTATTAGAGCCGGGAAAATTAGTTCCAGTTGCGTTTGATACCGTAAGCTGCCGTATGGCCAGTATCGTCCCCCACCAAGTGTACTCAAAGTCAGGTCACTCCGCTGAGTGAGTCTCGATAATACTGGAACTACTTTTATGTTCGACGATGTCGAAATGTAATTATTATAATGTCAGAAAACTGTCCTATGATGAAACTCATTATAGTCCAAGTTTTCATTATGAAACAGTTTCTCCCACCAATCAGAGCTCAAGAAACAGTTGTTTGACAAATTTCGTAAAGATATCATCGCACCTGCGCTGAGTTCCAAGGCCTTGTAATTTAAATTTCACTGCCTGGCCAAGTGTCATAGTGGGGTGCGAGGAGGCCATGGTCGAATACAAAGCATTCCCAGCGTCACATGCGCTCTGTTCAGTACATAAAACTGGCGAAATCTCGACAGATATTTATGAATATTTATGTTCGAACATAAAATAGTTATAATAATTATCGTCGATCATAAACAGTCGTATGCAACTCGCCTATAATGGTAATTAAGACACTCAAATGCATATTATAAAACTCGCTTACGCTCGTTTTATAAACATGCTCGTGTCTTAATCATTGCCATTATAGGCTCGTTGCATAATGCACTATTATGTTCGACCATGCCGAAATATAAATATGATATGCTAGAAAACTGCATCTTAAAGAGACTCATTATAGTTCAAGTTTCATTATGATACAGGTTTTCCAAAAATCAGAGCTCAAGATTTTCATTACGATACAGCTGTTTGATCAATCAGGTAAGGATCGCATCGCACATGCAGACTTCCAAGGCCTCCTATTTTAAATTGCACTGCCTGGGAAGTGTCATAGTGGCGTATTCGAGGAGGCCATGAAAGAATACAAGCGTCCAATACACACTTTTCAGTAAACGAAACTCGACCGTTTTTTTATTTTTATTTTTTATTTTTTAGTCGTTTACCCTCCAGGTTGGTGGAACCCACGGACTCAGCGAGGGAACTCACCACTACCGCCTCTACGGGCAGTGTCCTAGAGCTGGGAACATCGAATCGGAAGGGATACAACTGGTGAGGTGGGATTGGCACCTCGCCCAGGCGGCCACACCTGCAAAGCGAACAGGGGCCTCATGAGGGAAGGTAAGGGATGGTTAGGATGGATAGACAAGGAAGAGGGAAGGAGGCGGCCGTGGCCTTGAAGAAGGTACCATCCCGGCATTTGCCCGAAGACGAAGTGGGAAACCACGGAAAACCACTTCGAGGATGGCTGAGTGGGAATCGAACCCCCTCTACTCATTTGGGCCACCCGAGGCTGAGTAGACCCCGTTCCAGTCCTCGTACCACTTTTCAAATTTCGTGGCAGAGCCGGAAATCGAACTCAGGACCTCCGGGGCGGCAGCTAACCATGCTGACCGCTACGCTACGGAGGCGACTCAGTTATTTATCAATATTTAATTTTCTGCTGAATTAACTCTCAGGTAGGATTATTTTTGTGCAAACAAAATAACGTGTGTTGGCATGCTTGTGGAATTGATTATCAAATCTTTATCATCTACTCGAGGCCAACCTAAATCACCTAGGAAGTGGTTTCCCGTGGCATCCCACTTCTCACTTTCTATCCTTGTGGTGTATTCTGCATCAGCTGTAGTGTAAGCAACCGTGGCTGAAAGGGTAACACGTTGGACTGCGGATTGGAGGATTTGGGGTTCGATACTTAGTAGAGAGGGAAGATTTATAATTTGTTTTCGGTACGTTTTATCGTCTGTGTCACCGACAGTAGTGGCTAAGCTGGCTAAAGCGCAGTGTTAGGTCATGGGGCCAAGCTCTCTGCTGACTCGGTAGACGCGTGGGTTCGAGCCCCACCGTCGGCTGTCCTTGAAATGGTTTTCCGTGGTTTCCCATTTTCAACACCAGGCAAATGCTGGGACAGTACCTACTGAAAGGCCACGGCCGCTGCCTTCCACATCCTTGCCCAGTTTCATTCATCTTCATCCATTCCATCTCTCATCCCGACGCGCAGGTCGCCCACGGGCGTCGACTAGAAAGACCTGCACTCGGCCTCTTAGGAGGCTACACGACAAAAAAAATCGTCTGTGTCGACAACTTTACCAATGTCTTACGACAGAAATGATACAAGAGGTCACAGTTAATTATTGAGGATGGGGCACTAGTAATATGGCGAGCAGATGCATTTTCAGGTTGGATTCCATGAACGTTACGTAGTGTTTGAATTCGGTATTACACGAAACATCTTAATATGTACACGTCAAACAGAGTTTTTTTCTTGCTAGAATTTAATGACAAAATATATTCTTTTAGTCGGTTTACCCTCCAGGGTTAGCTTTTCCCTCGGACTCACTGAGGGATCGCACCTTTACCGCCTCCAGGACAGAGTCCTGGAGCTTGAAACATATGACGGGAATACAACTGGGGAGGTGGGACAAGCACCTCGCCCAGGTGGCCTCAGCTGCAAAGCGAACAGGGGCCTTATGAGGGATGGGAAGGGATGGGAAGATTGGGAGGGATAGGCAAGGAGGAGGGAAGGAGGTGGCCGTGGCCTTACGTTAGGTAGCATCCCGGCATTTGCCTGGACACGAAGTGGGAAACAACGGAAAACCACTTCGAGGATGGCTGAAGGGGAAATCGAACCTTTTATGCTCATTTGGATCACCCGTGGCTGAGTAAACCCTGTACAAAATAATACCACGGAAAATTTTAAGGAATACGTATACTTCGATGCCAGCACTGGCGATCAGAATCTTGTTTCATTAGAGGGGCTAGAACATCGCGGTCATTTAGCCCCGTGTACTTGGGTGTGTGTAGAATTCCTCTGATAACCTGTCTATAGCGGTGTCTGTATAAGGTATGTATTAGCAATTAAAGTGAGGATGGGGAAGGAGGCGGCCGGGGTCTTAAGTTAGAAACCGTCTCGGCAATAGCCTCGAGCAGAAGTGGGAAGCCACAGAGAACCACTTCCAGAGTGGCTGAGGTGGGTATCAAACCCACCTCTTCTCAGATTTGCTTCACGAAGCTGAGTGCATCCAATTTCAGCCCTCAGACCGGTATTGACTTTCTTGGCAGAACTGGGAATCGAACCTGGACCTCCAGAGTGACACGTCGATATGTTATGTTAATATCCATGACAGTTTTTTTAATTTTCTGCCATTACAGGTCACGTGGCAAAAGCTATCAATTCGGTCGTATTCTCTTTATAAATCAGCAAAATTCAACCTACTCTTCACAAAAATACATCGTAAGGGAATGAATGTGGCTATGTAGTTACATCCCTACTAAAATGGAGCGTGGGCTTTCATTCAAAAAAGTATGCCTACCAATGGATTCGATGCACCATTCTACCCATTCTCGACCGCCGTCTACGGTCAGGCTTTAACCGACTCAGCCACTGACACATGGTAGATAGCGCGCGGTAAACGTGCTGTAGTTACGGCAGCCGTCCCACATCAAACGTTTTAAGTCCATCTCAAGGTCTTCAATCACAGTTTATGGTATTGATTTAACTTTCTACTATTACAGATCTCGTGGCGTAAGCTATTAATTCGATCGTATTACGTGTATGTGTGTTATTTCAAGGGGCAATAAGTCATATGTTAGTAGAATGGGCCATAGTATTTGGCGGGGAAAAGTTTAAGGTCGGTTTTTCTTGGCTAGACTCATGACCCAATTACAATGCTGTCACACAGTCTGAGGGCAGAGCAATATCGACCATCGGGAGAAATGCTGTGTTAGTTGGGTTTCATAAAACTAAATAATAAGGGGCGGGTGAACCACACTGTATAAGATTTATAGACTTCCGTCACGTAAAGTTGTCCTATATTCATGACGTTTGCTTCCGCATACAATTCATTCGTAGGATATAACCTTTCCTTTTTATACAAAATACGCAACACCAAGTTTTGCATTACTTGAGCTTTTTTTTACGATAGTTTGATAAGCTCCTCTCCATGCAATTATTCCATACGCGAGAGTAGACTGAATAAGTGCAAAGTAGATATCTCTCAGTAGTTTGATATTGACAATGTGTTTCAGACAATGAAATACGGAAACTGTCCTCCTTATTTTCTTTGTGATGAAATTAATGTGCCATCTCCACTTCATGTCTTCATCAAAATAAATTCCTTGGTATTTTATATTTTGTGTACGGTTGACTTTTATGCAGTTGCAGCTTGTATTACAGTTTTCCCGATGTACCGTAAGCTCGTTGAAGCAATTTTGCTTGTTTTTTAGTGTGAAAAGAATACATTTTGATTTATTTACATTCAGAAACAATTCATTATTATCCAGCAATAATTTAATCCCTTTTAAAGCTTCGGTTGCTTCTTGCCTGACTATTTCCCATGTATTCCCTTCAACAAATATAGCGGTGTCATCTGCATAAGTGATGATTGAACTATTTTTAGATTATTTATTGATTGTTCTATGTCATGAATGTATATAATAAAAAATAATGTTCCTAAGACTGTTCCTTCTGGTATTCCCCTTTTTACTTGCATCGGTGCACTCAATGTGTCATTTATTTTTACATATTGGATTCTGTCAGTAAGGTAACTTTTGATGAGATCAAGGGCTATGCCTCGAATACCATATTTTTCAATTTTTTGGAGGAGAATATCATGTGATACAGTGTCGAAAGCTTTAGTAAGATCTAAAATTATTCCTAGTGATGGTTTGGAGCAATTTAATTTTTCTTGTATTGGTTTAGTTAGTGTTGCAATTGCATCCGCAGTACTTCGACTTTTTATAAATCCGTATTGCCTTGCTGATAGAATGTCATGCTTCAGTAAAAACTGGAAAATATTGTTTTTGATACATTTTTCAAATATTTTTGCTATTATTGTAATCAGAGATATAGGTCTATAATTTTCCATGTCTATAGCATTGCCTGATTTTAAGATTGGTTTAACTATTGTTGACTTCAGTTGCTTTGGAAAATATCCTTCTGTAAAAGATTGATTTATGAGATTTAAAAGCGGTTTCTCTAATGATACTATATTTTGTTTTATAACCTTTGCTGAAATATTGTCTATTCCCATGTAGCTTTACTGTCACTTATGTCACATAGAATTTTTTTCAAATCAGTGGAATTTACCGGGGCCATGAAGCATGAACTCTTATTGCTAGTTATATTAAGTGTGGGGTTTCCACTTTTCTTTATACATTTGGACATTTCGGTAGTCTTATTTATGAAATATTCATTAAATTTATTCGCAATTTGCGTGTCACTTTTGTAAATTTCATTCTGATACCTTATTTTACTAATTTTCTATTTTTGATTAATTCTCTGAGCTACCTCATTAACTATACCCCGAATCTTTTTGGGATTTCCTGAACTAGCATTTACTAAATGTCTGTAGTAATCTATTTTTGCCCAGTTTATTAGCTCATTTAATTTGTTTCTGTATTTTTTATATTTCTCTCTTAATTCTTCATTATTTTTATTTGCCAGATAATTGCGGTATAATTTATCTCTAGTATTTATGGATTCTACCAATGCAAGGGTAATCCACTCTTTTCTTTTGACTCGCTTTGAGTTTAACTGTTTAGTAGATTCATGGATGCAGTTTTGTATTGTTTCAATAAATATATTTAATTTAGTATCCAAATGTCCTTCTCCCAGTTTATTATCCCAGTTGATGTTGTTTAACTTCTGTTTTAGTTCCACATAATCTAATTTATGTCCTTGATAATTCCTAATGTTTGGTTTATTTTTCTGACAACTAACTTGATTAAATTTTAGACTAATTATTGTTGTATTGTGATCAGTTATTTTGCTTTCCGAGATGTTAGAGAGAATATTTTCATTCGAAAGCCTACTTTTAAGAAATGCGTGGCCAATGCATGATTTACTAGTTTCAGTTTCCCTAGTTGTACCATTGATTATAGATCTGAAATCAAATTCATTAAGAAGGTTTAAATAATCATCTGAATCTTGATTTTCGAATAAATTAATATTCATGTCACCAATTATTAATTCATTTTCTAGCTGACAATTTGTTTTTATATAGTTATTTAAATTCTCCAGAAATAATGTTTTGTTGTATTTTGGTGGTTTGTACACCCCTGTTATTGCTATTTTGTTGTCGCTTTTATTAACAACTACTCGAATAAATTTGAAATCTTTATATGCTACACACTTCACTTCATGCTGTAATCCATCTTTTATCATGATGGCTACTCCATCATTCTGATTTATTTCACTTTCATTATAGTACGATTTATAGCAGCTATGTTTAGTAACATTTGCGTTATTTAATTTCCAAGTTTCCGTTAAGACCACAACATCAAATATATTTTCATAAGCCTTCAGAGTAACGTCTAAGCTATTCTTGTGTTTTGCTAGACTTCTAATATTAGAATGGATTACTTTTAAACTATTGTTATCTTCATGTCTAAGCAGTATTTACACTCACCTATACTCTTCCCCACCTCTGACCGAACCTGATATTTTACATAATAATCTGCATATGTGTTCATACAATTGAATGAGGAAAAGTGTTAAGTGTTAACGGTCAAGTTATTGTGAGATATCTTGGAGGGAGGGGTGGAGTGGAATTCAGCTGTTGAGGGGAGGAAATAGCACCAGCAACACGGCAGGGGAAGTATGCAAAGAACAGTTATGCGGGAGAGAGACAGACAGATTGTGGTGAGGGATATCTTAGAGTGTGTGCCAACTTTGGTTACTAAAACAAACTATTGCTATTTGTTAAGTGGTCTTACTTTAAGCTTTGGGTAACTCACACATCTTTGTAACACGGTGCTTGCTGCCATCTGTTTTCTTCACGTAAATTACCCCATCGTAAGTCCATACGTTGGATTGCTGAAATCTAGCAATTCCCGCCTTCAAAATCGCTGCCTAGTGAATATTTTAACGTTGGTAGAGTAGCGGAGGTAGTGCAAACATTATAAAACTACAAGTAACTATCTGCAGCTTATCGCCATTTGTTTGAGATCACCGGAGTCAACCAGGCTCATGCAGGTGTTGGTCGGATGCCCTTTCTGAGGTCATGTGAAAATACCGTCCTGGTGTCAGCGGGAGTGGGACCCCCTGTCCTCCTAGTTTGAGGTATCTGATAAAATGGAGGTCGCGTGGTTCATAGTCACGAGATTAACGGTCACGCAACAACTACAAGGTGTCTCTTCTTATCTACAGGGTTATTCACAAAGAAGGAACAGATTTCTAACAATTACTTCGTCCAAACTACAAAAGGTAGAACAATAATTCCAACATTTCCGGACAGACACAATTGTAAAATGTGAATGTTTTATTTTTTCTGATGAATCCACTTTTCATCTTTCCGGTAGAGTTAATCGCCATAACGTTAGAATTTGGGGAAGTGAAAATCCTATGGCGATTATTGAACATGAGCGAGATTCACCGAAGATTAACATATTCTCTGCCATATCTGTAAACAAAGTTTATGGACCCTTATTCTTCATGGAGAAAACTGTAACAGGACTAACCTATCTAGACATGCTTTAAAACTGGTTATTCCACGTCCAATGTTACCTGAATGACACCATTCCAGGACGTTGGATTGGAAGAGGAGGAGCAGAAGCTCAAGTTCATCGCCGGTGGCCTCCCATGTCTCCAGACCTCACTGAGTGTGATATTTATCTGTGGGATTACGTAAAAGACGCCCTATGCCTGATATGGTTGAAAGTCTGCGACATAGAATTGTTGAAGCTGTGAATTCGGTAACTAGAGACCAGCTGATTCGTGTGTGGAAATAAATGAGCCACCATTTTGATATTTGTCGTGTAACACCGGGCGCTCGTATTGAATGCATAAAAGAAGTGAAAATTGAACTTTACGCTTTCCGGGAACGTTGGAATTGTGTTTCTATCTTTTGTAGTTTGGAAGAAATAAATGTTTTTAATCTGTTCCTCCTTTCTGAATAACCGTGTAGGCTATATTATTTGCCGGTGTCAGTACGATTGTGGCTCGAATAACTAGCCTTACTCACTTCATGTTACCACCTGGGTTATGTGCAAGCTCCAATCATATAACTCCAGCCACATCTTCGCTACGTTTGACATGCCAGCTGTTAGTGTCAGTCCTAGAGAGGTTGCGCTGTAGCCAAGATAATCACGCTACAACACTACATGAAGAATTTTGATCTGGTGCATTATTTGAAATTCGCACACAGAGCAAAAATGCGATTTTCAAAGATTTCATCATAGTTTTGGTGTCAACTATACGGGCTAGTGACACGGGACAGACGCTCGCAGCGTTGCGTTTGTTACTGTATAGAGCGTACATGTTGCCGTTTGATTTCCGCCAGGTTGAAACATTAGATCAGCTTCACTGTTTGCTGGGGATTTAGCGATCTGAGAACATAATAATAATAATAATAATAATAATAATAATAATAATAATAATAATAATAATAATGTTATTGGTTTTACAACCCTTTCAACTGCTGCGGCTTTTAGAGACGCCGGGGTGCCGGAATTTTGCCCCGAATAGGATCCTTAACCTGGCAGTAAATCTACAGGCACGGCTCCCTTGCATTTGCGCACCCTCAAATACCAGCTGACTACGCCGGGATTCGATCCCGCAACCTTAGGCACAGCAGGCGAGAACGTTACCGCTGATCCATGCAGCCAGTCATTCTAAGAACACTTGTTAATGCTGTAATGTTATAAAGTGTATTGTTGTAACATGTTGTATACTATACCGTACAGTAAACAGGGCATTTAACAATATAGCAAATGAAATTTAACTCGCAGAATAACACTTTTGAATGTACAATTCTAATAACAATGGACGCCCTCAAAATATCATTTATGAAAGTTGCTATTCAGGTATTGAACTCAAAAAAGTCGATTTGTATGGAAATAATATCAGATATAACATTTAACAAGAAGTTCCGTGACGAACTAAAGAGCCTACTTTTCTTGAAATTTAAGATTCTTGCCAATCTTTATAGACCTATCTAGAATAATGACGAAATTAAGTTGGTAATATCGAAATTTCTAATTAGTTCGAAATATACCTGGTATAATGTAGCCTGATAGAGCAGTACAGTTGGCAGCCCTGGTGACTGAATAGAGGCTATTGTTAGTTGCATCTATTAAGGTACAGAATCCAAAATTTGGTTGAAGTTCAATGGATAGCATGCACGTTGCATGCAGTTAGACCTTGGATTAATCAGCGTGCGTAAAATCATGTTGGTAACAATGTCATGCATGTGTTAGTCAGAAATAATCTGAAATATTATGATCTCATGTTGTGCCAATATTGGATGATATCCATTTGTTAGTATAGAAGTAACATGTATTTTAAAATTGGACCTATCAGCAGGCTTAGAATCATGTTGGCAGCACTGGCGTAGGCCTATATTAGTTACTCCAAATTAATCTAGAATGCCAGGTACCATACGTGTGCAAAGTTTAGAGCTATTGGCTTGCATACTTTCTGATATACTGCTATTAGGGTAACAAAATTAGATACAGTATTTATTAACAGTTGGCAGCCTTGGTTACTCTTAAGAATCAGCATAGACATATCTGTTATGGTACACATAGCCCTCACGAAATTTGGTTGAAATTCAAATGATAGTACAGAAGTTACATGCATTTAAAGTTGGACCTCTCAGCAGGCTTAGAATCAAGTTGGTAGCACTGACGTATATAGGATACTCCAAATTAATATACAATGTCAGGTACTATACGTGTGCATAGTTTAAAGCTGTCGGCTTGCATACTTTCTGATATATGGGTATTTGGATAAAATAAATTGAGAACATTTATTAACAGTTGGCAGCCCTGGTGGCTACTAAGAATACACTCAGTCATATCTGGTTATGTACACATAGCACATACGAAATTTGGTTGAAATCTAACTGATAGAGTAGAAGTTATACGCATTTAAAATTTGGACTTATCAGCAGGCTTATAATCATTTTGGCAACACTGCCATCTATGGCCTCCTGGAAATTAAACTGCAATATTATTATCTATACGTGTGCCAATTTTGAAATAGCTCCCATTCATACCTTCCAAGATATCCAACATAGAGCTCAAATTTCAATTGTAATTTTTCAGCAGTTGGTAGCACTGACATCATTTTCAAATATAGCCGTGAGATATTCAGGTATAGGTCTTTATTCCTACCAAATTTTGTTTCGATTGCTGCAGCCGTTTAGGAGTTGATAGGGGGGGATACACACACAGCCAGACAGACAGAAGGACAGACAGACAGACAGACAGACAGACAGAAGGACAGACAGACAGACATTTGCCCGATCTCATAAGTCTACTTTTTCCTCATTTTTGCAAAATGTGAAAAGTAGGCTAAAAATTATATCTTGAATTTCCACAAATGGTATATTAGGTCTTCCTGTAAAGTCAATCGAATCTGTTATTTATAAAATCAAGTTTGAGTTGTTGATTATTATTACTTATTATTATGTCGATATTGCTTTCGAGCCTCCGTGGCTTAGGCGGCAGCACGCCGGCCTCTCACCGCTGGGTCCGTGGTTGAAATCCCGGCCACTCCATGTGAGATTTGTGCTGGACAAAGCAGAGACAGACAGGTTTTTCTCCGGGTACTCCAATTTTCCCTGTCAAAACTTTCATTCCAGCAACACTCTCCACTATCATTTCATTAGCCTACTTTTCACATTTTGCAAAAATGAGGAAAAAGTAGACTTATGAGATCGATCCGGGAAAATGTGTGTCTGTCTGTCTGTCCTTCTGTCTGTCTGTCTGTCTGTTCTTCTGTATGTCTGGCTGTGTGTGTGTCCCCCCCCTATCAACTCCTAAACGGCTGCAGCAATCAAAACCAAATTTAGTATGAGTAAAGATGTGCACCGGAATAGCTCTCGTCCATATTTGAAAATGATGTCAGTACTACCAACTGCTGAAAAAACGCACTAGAAATTTGAGCTCCATGTTGGATATCTTGCAAGGTATGCATGGGAGCTATTCCAAAATTGGCACACATGTAGATAATACTATTTCAGTTTAATTTCCAGGAGGCCAACCATGACAGTGTTGCCAAAATAATTTTAAGCCTTCTGATAAGTCCAATGTTTAAATGCATATAACTTCTACACTATCAATTGGAATTCAACCAAATTTTGTATGTAATATCTGTACATAAACAGATATGACTGAGCGTATTCTTAAGAGCCACCAGGGCTGCCAACTGTTAATAATTGCTCTCTCTATTTTTTTAATCCAAATACCAATATATCAGAAAGTATGCAAGCCAACAGCTTTAAACTATGCACACGTATATTCTGACATTTTAGATTAATTTGGAGTAACTTATATACGTCAGTTCTACCAACATGATTATAAGCCTGCTGATAGTACCAATTTTTAAATACATGTAACTTCTATACTATCAGTTGGATTTCAACCAAATTTCGTATGTGATATGTGTACCATAACAGATATGACTATAAGTATTGTTAAGAGCAATCAGAGCTGCCAACTGTTAATAAATGCTGTCTATATTTTTTTAACCTAATATCAATATATCAGAAAGTATGCAATCCAACAGCTCTATACTTTGCACGCGTATAGCACCTGACATTCTAGATTAATTTGGAGTAATTAATACAAGGCAGTGCTGCCAACATGATTCTATGCCTGCTGATATGTCCAATTTTAAAATACATGTAACTTCTATACTAACAAATGGATTTCATCAAAAATTGGCACAACAAGATATTTCAGATTATTTCTGACCAGCACACGCATGACATTGTTGCCAACATGCTTTTACGCGTGCTGATAGATCCAATGTCCAACTGCATGTAACGTCCATTGGACTTCAACCAAATTTTGTATTCTGTACCTTAAGAGGTGGAACTAAGAATATATTCAGTTACCAGGGCTGCCAACTGTAGTGCTCTATTAGGCTACATTATACCAGGTATATTTTGAACTAATTAGATATTTCGATATTACCAACTTAAATTCGTCAATATTCTAGATAGGTTCATATACTGCAGAATAATCATTGGCATGAAAAGTAGGCTGTATAGTTCTTCACGGAACTTCTTGTTTCATCTGTCATTAATTTAATCATTGCCCCAGAGGAGTGCGACAGGCTTCGGCAGCCGGCACAATTCATATTCTCGTCGCTAGATGGTGGCTTCATTCATTCCATTCCCTGACCCAGTCGGGCGATTGGAAGCAGGCTGTGGATTTTCACTGTCTATATTGCTCTTTGCTCATGTTACGGTTAAAGTCTTGTTGGCGGCTTCGGTGGCGTAGTGGGTAGCATGCTGAGCTTCTGTGCCCAAGATCGCGGGTTCAAACCCGGCCGAAGCCGTCGGATTTTTAAGAGCGTTAAAAATTCCTCAGTGTGCCTTCCTTCGGAGGGGAAGTAAAGCCGGCGGGCCCGTGTCATAGATTTATGACATGTTAAAGAACCTTCCACTAATTACATCTGTGTGAAGCTAAATTGGATAGGTTAAGAATGTAAACAACGCTCAGGTTCCTACGTTCGTCGCCAGGAGCCGACTGCGGTGACGTCTAGTAGCCAAGTTCTGATCTTGTAGTTGTTGACGGTGGCGTTTGGCGGCAAAAGTAGGAACTACTTGAAAAATTCAAAGTTGCAGTCCTTACTTGAATTAAGGAACAGAAACACACACTAATACAGTCATCACAATTAACACCGGTTATCAGACAGATTCTACACGAGGCTACATGACCGCGATGTCGCAGCCCCTAAACCAACCAAAGTCTTGTTGTCTTCTGCTGTAAATTCCATGTTGTATTTTGGTGACTTCTGTTTATCTTGTCCATAAATTCACGGAGAATATATTAAATGTGTCCTTTAACGTTGGGATTGTCGATATCATCACTTTGTAGTCCCACAGGTGTCCTTAGTGCGTATTGTGGTGGGTGTTTTTGCTTCATGAAAAGGCCGCACCAGGCACCTGTACGCGTCAGACGTTATTTGTCTTGTGTTGGCGGAAGATGAATCACCAATCCCTCGGGATAAGAACTCATAGGGGTTAACGATGGCGCCGCAAGATGGAGACATTAGCGGCTTTCTTAACGACCTCAAAAAGGGGTCAAGTGTAATATTCAGATGAGGCATGTAAGAGAAACAAGGACATCAGGTCTGCTAACTGTCTAACTTCACATCTCCGATCATGTTACTGGTAGCTTCAGAGACCCCGGAAAGACAGAAGGATATATCATTCCCCAATACATCTACTATAATAATAATAATAATAACTAGTAGAAACCCGTCAAAACAAGACGGTCAATAGAAAAATATTTACTGAAGAATTTTCTTATATAGGCCTACTGTACATTCTTTGTACGATTATTTTTTGACTCTATTGAAACTATGAGGGCGTCAAAAGATTGCATTCTCAACATTGCAAACTACTGCTGGCCATGACTGAAAAATTGTTGGGGCAAATTGAGGCCTATACGTTCCAGAGTTTCCCCTTGAGCTTTATTGATTGTGATAACGTATGCCAAATGAATTGGAAAATATTGCCTCTTAAAAGAAAATGATGTGTTTTATCGGATGGTGTTAAATCAAGTCGAAGGATTAGACCTCTCTGCCTAATTTTAACTGCACCTATTATTTCCAAATCCAAGCAATATGGTTGCATTTAGGAGTCCTTGGGAAACGTTCAGATTTCTAAGCAGCATAACGGGCCAAGCGTTTGGAGTATGTGGCGGCCAGTCGTTTAGTTCCAAGGAATTCAAGAACTCTGATGAGTCTAATACAACTGGCCGCAAACCATCGCTTATATTTTAGGAATATAACGAAGAAATGCGATGATGTGTAATTCCATACATTTTAAAACAATGTGGACCGTGTGCGTGTGGCACAGTAACATTGGCACCAAATGAAACGAAGGACATAGCATTGTACTGCCAATTAGTCTCTCTGAAATTCCTTGAGATATCATCTCCAGTGAAAAATAATTGTTAAAGCCTGTCAAATATTTTATATTTATTCAGATTAATTTTACCATTACAACAGCAAAGGTCAAAGTAACCAAGTGTAGATTTCTCGCAAGAGAAATACAGTGCAGAACAATGTTTACATTTGTTCGTCAAGGACCCTAAACTGTAACGGCATAGTATCTGGAATTGTTTCTGAAATGCCATATTTATATTGGATTTTAAAAGTGGCTTCGTATTTTTCTCCGATTTGCCACTTTTTTGCGGCTAATGTTCTATTTCGTCAAATGGGTTTATTTATAGCAGCATTTCTGCCCAAATTAACGTCATTTTAAATAACACTCTACTGGCCTGCATCAACGCAGCCGCCAAATATTAAATGGCAAATAATAACTTACTTCCATTGCCAAAATCAACTGCGTGGTTAGACCCATTGTTATGTACTCTAAACAAATAATCAATAAACAATAATATTCACATATACAATGAATACTTCCATTCTCAAGTTGGTTGCTGATGAGAATGCGATGAGACTGATCGCCAATAATAAAATCCTTGCAATTTTTGCAATTTGCTTGCAAACGCAACTCAGGATGACGATCTTCATTTTGAAATAAACAGAATGAAATTGCTGTAAATAATGAATTTCCATCACCTGTTGAAGGTACAATACTTTGCATTTCCATGACAGTAAATTATGCAAGGGAGCATAGAATCACTTCGCCACTACTGGAATGAGCATAGACTCACTTCGCCAGCCACACAGTAATGGAGGGAGTTTTAGAATTATATGTTCAGTGCTTGTCAAAGATCGTATTAACACAGGGAAGCCCACTCTTAAGGCTACATTCTGAGCTATTGCCCCGGATTCCAGGTTCGATCACCGCTCTGCCAAGAAATTTAATTCTGGTCAGAGGACTGGAACGGGGCGCACTCGTGAGGCAAAACTAAGAAGAGCAAAGTTTGATTTCCATCTCAACAATCTTGGATTTGGTTTTCCGTGGTTTCCCACTTCCACTCCAGGCAAATACCGGGATAGTTCCTAACTTAAAGCCTCGGTCGTTAACTCCCCATTCCCCACATTAATTACAAATGCACACATCAACACAGCCATCACATTAACACAGGTTATCAGAGAAAAGTTTCCACTCGCACACCAAAATAGACGGGGCTGAGTGACGACGATGTCTGAGTCCATCAAATGAATTATGTTCGCCAATATGTTAACGCTGATGTATGTGTTTGAACTACTGGATATAAGTTCAATGACTTTTAAATTAATATCATTGCATTGTTGCAGCTTGGCAAATATTTTATATTCCAGCAGATCAATTTTACCATCACAACAGTAAAGGCCAAAGTAACCGCGCGTAGATTTTACGCAAGAGAAATACAATGTTGAGCAATGTTTACATTTGATCGTCAAAGACCTTACACTGAACTGCATAACATCTGGAATTATTTCTGAAATGGCCTATTTTTATTGGATTTTAAATGTGGCTTCGTATTATTCGATAACACTATAGTGTCCTGCAATATCGGAGTCGCTAAATATTAAATGGCAAAAAATACTTCCATTGCCGAAATCAACTGCGTAGTTAGATTCAGTACTCTAAACAAATAATCATTAAACAACTGTCTTATACAATGAAGTTCAACATGACCGTCCAGAGACTCTCATACTCAAGTTGGTTGGTGAGGAGAATGCGATGAGACTGATCGCTTAAAATAAATTCCTTATAATTGTTCCTGCCAGCGAAATGTTTGGCAATAGCTTGAAAACGCAGCGCAGAATGACGTTCTTCATTTTGATATAAACAGTACAAAACTGCTCTAAATAAGCTATTTCCATTACCTGTTAAAGTTTATGGCAGTACACTTCGCCAACTACTGGAATGACCATAGGCATATACTCAATACTCACTTCGGCAGTCACCCTAATGGAGGCTGTTTTAGAATTCTATGTCTATGTCCCGTGCATGTAAAAAATCGTATTAACACATGGAAGCCCACCCATTCTTTGCTATCGCCTCGGAGACCCGGGTTACATTTCCTGCTCTGCCAAGAAATTTAATTCTGGTCTGAGGGCAAAAACGGGGCTCATTCAGTCTCTAGAGGTATAACTAAGAAGAGGAAGGCTTGATTCCCACCTCGACAATCTTAGATGTGGTTTTCCGTGGTTTCCCACTTCCACTCAAGGCAAATACCGGGATGGTTCCTAACTTAAGGCCTCGGCCGTCACCTTGCCATTTCCCACCTTAATTACAAATACACAAAGTAATGCAGCCATCACAATAATACGGGTTATCAGAGGAAATTTTACACTTACACACCAAAGTACATGGGGCTGAGTGACCACGATGTCGGAGCCCTTCAAACGAATTATGTTTGCCAAGTGTCTCTCATGGCGAAAGCAATTGTGGACACGCGCCAGGGCCTGGAAAACTACCTTTTCACTAATAATTTAAGAGTATATCGACGATGCATAATTATAACTTTTAGTCTAGGATGCTACCAACTTGACCACCGAAGCATTGGGAAGAAATTGCAATATTAAAGTACACAAAAAACATAGCCTACACACTCAACTGTCAGTTAATGTTCTTCAACGTTTCCCTTCTTAAAAATTCCCCTCTATAACTCTCCATCACTTGAAAACGCGCTATGTTTTGTGTTTTAAATATATCGATGCAATGGTGCTGCCATCTGTTGTTAGTTACTGGAACTATAGGGGCGAGGTACTGCCATCTGTTGTCAGTTACTGCAACTGATGGCAGATATTAGCTCTTTTGACCACATGCTGTAATGCAATGGTAAAACGGAAATAAAACTTATTGAGAGGGAATGTAGGAATATTTATCTGACATAAGACGTTACTAATACTCCTTGATAAAACAATATTTAACTATCACGTGAAAACTCGCCATCAAGGCCATGTCTTGTGTTTTAAATATATCGACGCAATCTGCTCTCAGTTACCCGAACTATATTAGCGAGGTACTGACATCTGTTGTCAGTTACTGGAACTGATTGCAGATATTCAAACGACGTATTGAGGACATGCTGTAATGCAATGGTAAAACGGAAATAAAACGTGTTGAGAGAATGTGTAGAAATATGTATCTTTAACTGACATAAAACCTTACTAATACTCCTTGATAAAACAATATTTCAGTGGTAAAAAAAAAATACTGGCGAGAACGGGGATCGAACCTGTGATCCTTGGATCGACAGTCAATCGCCTTAACCAAATAGCCACTCGCGCACTCTCATGTTGATGCAGACGTAACCATTCACTATCTTCAAAAGCCGCAATCTGAAGAAAATAATCCAATTAATTATCAATAAAATCAATATTGCACATTCGTATATGTTCATACTGTTATTATATTGTATTGTCAGAACTTGGTTTATGTATGTTTTCAATTACATAGAAGCTTATTAAATAACTTACATTTTAATGGACTTCTCACCGCCATTTTGTCATGAGCCCAGGCGGATTGTGCGCATGCGTGAGGGGGAGGAATTCTGCTATTTTCTATATTTATTTAAAAATATACCGTAATATATTTGTTTATTTTAGAGACACTCTGCAAATCTACAGGCCAAGAGCTTTCGTTAGAGTGCTCTACGAAATAAATTGGTTCTGTCGTTCTCTCTATCTCGTGGTAACAAAAATCGCCTTAGTGTTTTAAATATATAGATAATAATAATAATAATAATGGTATAACCAGGAATATCTATAATAAAAAATGTTTATCTAAGAAATTGAAAATAGAACTATAGAACAGTAATTAAACCAGAATGCTGATATTCCAGTGAAAGTCTAATACTTAATTATAAATTGGATAAATTAGAAGCATCAGAAAGAAAAAATTATACGCAAAATGCTCGGTCCATTAAGAACTACAGAGTTTTGGAAATTAAGAAGTAACGAAGAAATATATCGGAACATTGAAAACATAGCGGAGACAATAAAGAGCAGGCGATTGTTATTTGTCGGACATTTATATAGAATGAATGATAGCAGGTTAACCAAGCAGATTTTTAAATATCTTTGGAAAAAGAAATCGACACAGCCTGGTTTCAACAAGTAAAGAAAGATTTAGAAAGAAACAATGTAAGAGAAGAAGATGCACTACGGAGAGAGAGAGAAAAAAAGGTATTGGGAATGGAAGGACTCCAAGGAAGGCAATATAAGAAAACAGGCTGAAAATGGTCGGAAGAGAGAAAGATGACACACAGGGAAAAGATGAAGGAGCACTGGAGGAAGAAGAAAGAACAGCAAAGAACTAAACATTGAAATTGGTTCGTGGTCCTCAGAAGACCTAACGGAGAAAGAATAATAATAATACTGTAATATCGTGAATGCTTTGTTATTTGACGCTTAGAGGGCAGCTTGCATGTCGAATTTTCTTTCGTTCCTTGGAGTCCTTTGAAAGTGAATGGGGGTTAGATATCTAAGATTTCTGATGCAAGGCTTGAACGTTATAAAATGCCTTCGGATCGAATCCGCAGTCTTGGGTTTTGAAAGCGATCATTTGCCCAACAAGCCCTCAATTGCTCACCCGAGTAAGTTTAGAAATTAGAAATAGTAGCCTATATATTTAGGGGCACGGACATCAAACCGTGTACTTGGGTGTGTGTGTGCTCATAACATGCGTCAGTAGCAGATTGTGCGTTTGTAATTGAAGCTAGGAATGGGCAGGAGGCAGCCGTGGCCGTACCTTAGGTACCAATACAATACGGGCATTTTCTTGGAGTAGAAGTGGAAAACCACCTCTATTTCGTCATTCTTAAGAGCCTGTGTGTACCTCGCTCCATCCATCCTTTCTTCACAGAGGAAAGAATCAAACCCAGAACCTTTTACATCACAATCTCAATATGTACCACGAGAAACACAGAGGCAAGCAATGATGGTTATTCATTAACGTAATGCAAATTTCTTGAAGATCTTTTTCTATTTCACTAAGCGAGTTGTTGTTGACTTTCATTCAGAGAGCAATGTTGAGAATCCTGTCATTATTCATTCTGAGAATGTGGTCATGTAACTTCAATCCCCTAGCTTTTCCTGAAGATGTCAGTTCTCTAGGTCTTAACCCTTTATTAGGTTAGTATATTGACCACCTATAATTTATATTGTCAACGGTATTGATGGTTGAATCTTTCAGCCATTTACCAACAATTGAAGTGTTAATATTACTGGAAACCAAATAATATCTCTTTATCTCGTTCACGAAAAGTGCATGACACATTTTTTCTAAGAAAACAATTAATATTAAAAGTTTAAAAAAATGTTAGACCTAATAAAATTATAATTAAAAGTAAATAAACTTTCAAAAATTAAAATTATAATACTTTCATATCTTAATTTTAAGAAAAGAAAAATCAACATTAATAATTAATACTAGGGTACAATAATTGAAATTAAATTAAAATAAATACAATTTATTTATTTTATTTATTTATCGTATGGCTTTTAGTGCCGGGAGTGTCCGAGGACATGTTCGGCTCGCCAGAGTCTGTAGCTGCTTCCAGCGGACACCCTAAAGGGTGAGCTACAAGTTCCGTTCAATTTCAAGTAGTTCCAACTTTCGCCACCAGATATCAATGATACCTAGTGGTGAACGTTGGAACTTTGATAGAGCGTTCTGACGAAATCTAACCTAACAATTTTGCTTTACACAAGTTTAGTCTGTGAAAGGATCTTTTACATGCCATAAATCTATGACATGGGACGGCCGGCTTTACTTCCCCTCCGAAGGAAAGTTTTTTGTTGTTGTTTGAGTCTTCAGTCTTTTGACTGGTTTGATGCAGCTATCCATGCCTCCCTGTCCTGAGCTAATCGTTTCATCTCAACATAGCTACCACACCCTACATCCGAGGCAATCTGTTTAACATATTCTAACCTTGGTCTACCCATACAGTTCTTGTCCTCGACCCTTCCTTCCATAACTAAGCTTGCTATTCCTGGGTGTCTTAGTATGTGTCCTACCAACTTATCTCTTCTCTTCATTAGCAGTCGCCAGAAACATCTCACCTCTCCCACTCGTCTTAATACCTCTTTGATTGTAACCCTATCTACCCATCTGATCTTCATCATTCTCCTGTAACACCACATTTCAAATGTTTCAATTCTTCTCTTTTCTGCTGCACCAATAGTCCAAGTTTCACTTCCATAGAGCGCCACGCTCCAGACAAAGGCTTTCAAAAATGACTTCCTAATACCTAAATCTATATTCGATGTCAGCAGATTCCTTTTTTGTAGAAATGCTTTTCTTGCCTGAGCCAACCTACTTTTTATATCCTCTTTGCTTCGTCCATCACTGGTTATTCTGTTTCCTAAGTAACAGAAGTCTCCTACTTCCTTCAGCTTTTCACCTGCCAATTTGATCTCCATTCAGGTTTCTGATTTATTTCGGCTGCATTCCAGTATTTTTGTTTTACATTTATTAATTTTCATCATGAATTCTTTCCGTAAGACGGAGTCCATGCCATTCAAAAACTCATTTAAATCCTCAGGCTTGTCGGCCAAGATGACGATGTCATCAGCAAATCTCAGAGTTGAAATTATTTCTCCTTGAATCTTCACTCCCACTTTAAATTTTTCTCTAACTTCCTTCATTGCTTGTTCAATGTAAAGATTGAAAAGTATGGGTGATAAGTTGCAGCCTTGCCTTACACCTTTCTGAATACCAGCTTCTCTCTCATGTCCTTCAACTCGAATGAGTGCTGTCTGGTTTCTGTATAGATTTTTAACGCTCTAAAAAAATCCGACGACTTCGGCCGGGTTTGAACCCGCTATCTTGGGCAAAGCAGTTCAGAATGCTACTGACTACGCCACCGAAGCCGCTAATACAAATAAAATATCTTAATTAATATTCTACCATATAAAGTGTTGAGAGATCTACCTCCAATGATGAAGGCGTATAGCGCTTCAGGTTTGATCACTGTGGTGTAATGCCTCATATTGCGTTTCTGTTGTATCTGTTCCGGGAGGTTCTGTAGACCTTCTGTAATTCTGAAATTCAGTTTTGTCATTTCAAATGATCTTGTCGACTTCATCGTTATGCTTAAGTCTAACGTTATGCGTTACGGTTACGGCTTGTATGACGTCATCATGTTGTTCAGTGCATATGCACCGAGTCTGAGTTTACTCCTGGGGTCTGGCGTTATGCGAACGGAGACGGCGAGTGCGTGAAGTCTTGCAGCCGCCGCGCGGGAAGCCTCAAGTTAAAGGGTAATGGAGTCTGTTGAGTCTGCGTTTACTCGTGGGGTCTGGAGTTATGCGATACGGAGGCGGCGAGTGCGTGACGTCATGCAGCAGAGTGCGGGAGTCCTGGGGCTGCGAGCGAAGCCAGAAGCCCTCCTGAGCCTTTCTAACATGTGTAGCATTTGTAGTTTCTCACACTGACTGTATCTTTTAGTTTACCTCTCGATTCAATCCTGATAGTAGAATTACTCCTCCTAATTACTTGAATTTATTTGCTTGATTAATATTTCGCAGTTTAGTCTTTAGAGGTTTTCCATATAAATTACGAGTGGATCCCAGTATTTACTAGATCATCTGCAAAGGCCAAACACTGCAGATGAATTCTGTTTTTGAGTAGCCGACCAATAGTTATTCCTTCTCTTTCATTTTCCCATGTCCTGATAATTTTTTCAAGGACAAGACTGAACATTCACGGAGATAGTCCGTCTCCTTGTCGAAGTCCTGTGCTAATACGAACAGGGTCACAATGTTCACCTTGAAATTTAACTTTTCAAGTTGTGGCTGTCAGTGTCTGTCTGTCCAAGTCTCTTGTTATTCGGTCTGCTTTGAATTATTCTAGAATATTGAATAATGATCGTCGGCGTACTGTGCCATAAGCTTTCGTGAAGTGAGCAGTGTTATGCACAGGACCTGCCTTCCTTGAATCATGAATTTTTAGCCTATTTTCATTTTATGAAAAAGAAAAAACCTCTAATAACTTCTAAACAGCAAGAGCCATTTCAATGAAACTCAGTAAGGTTATCGTGCTACTTTGTTCGACACCCACCTCGCCTTTCAAATTTCATTACGTCTCACCAATCCAACATGGCGACCAACCGAAATATTTAGACGGTTCTTAATATCTATTAATCTATTACAGCAATCAACCTGAAATTTTGTATGTTGATAGAGGCAATTAACATAAGTAGGATATATTAAAATAGGATATTTGGTTCTTCACAGAACTACTTGTTATTATTATTATTATTATTATTATTACTACAATTTGTACTCATATCAGGATTGGAATTAAGGTTCCTGGGCCCAATGTGACTCTAGAAATGGCTCAACGTAACAAGATTACGCAAGACAAATGAAGTATTGGCACTTTATATCAAGAGAGAAGATACAACCTGATCAACGATGCCTCGACTTTTAGCCAAGGACGAATGACTCCAAACTCTAACAAATTACACAAGATGAATCTAGGAGCATTTGGCAACATCGGTTATAATGCAGCAGGTCATTCTTTATTTTCTCTGTGATTAAGTGAAATATTATACGCTAGAAACAGGAAAGGTTACACTTCTGGCAGCCATCCTAATGTGTTTTATTTGCCACATCACTGAGTCGTGCTATAAATAAAAAAATATTGACTTATGGCCGACATGGGAGAGGATGACACCTCGAAATATTGAGACCCGCCCAGAAGTTGTTCCTCCTTGGCTTCGGTAAAAACAGGCGCACAGGAGAGAGAGAGAGAGCGCCTGGCTGATACAACCCACCCAGCACACGTTCACAGCGGGAGGTCAACATCGCAAGGCCAAGGAGGGCGTGTTTCTATTATTATTATTATTTTCATTACAATGAAACCTGCCTTCAATGGAATCGAACGGAACTCGCAAATGTTTTCGTTATAGGCAGGATTCCGCTAACATAATTAAACCAAGGACATCGACATACTCAGAGAAACAAATCACAGTCGTAGCCCTTCAGGATGGACATTAATGTTTTGTTTTGTCGTGTGGCCTCCTGAGAGGCCGAGTGCAGGTCTTTCTAGTGGACGCCCGTGGGTGACCCGCGAGCCGGGATGAGAGATGGAATGGATGAAAATGAATGAAACTGGGCAAGGATGTGGAAGGAAGCGGCCGTGGCCTGTCAGAAGGTACCGTCCCAGCATTTGCCTGGTTTTGGAATGGGAAACCACGGAAAATAATTTCAAGGAAATAAAGAGGGAAAGAAAGAAACAAACAAATAGAGAAAGAAATAGATAAATAAATAAGAAAAGGAATAAGGATGGAAAGAAATAACGAAAGAAGGAAAGAAAGAAAGAAAGAAAGAAAGAAGGAAAGAAGGAAAGAAAGAAGGAATGAAGGAAAGAAAGAAAGAAAGAAAGAAGGAAAGAAAAAAGGAATGAAGGAAAGAAGGAAAGAAAGAAGGGAAGAAAGAAGGAAAGAAAGAAAGAAAGAAGGGAAGAAAGAAGGAAAGAAAGAAGGGAAGAAAGAAGGAAAGAAAGAAGGGAAGAAAGAAAGAAAGAAAGAAAGAAGGAAAGAAAGAAGGGAAGAAAGAAGGGAAGAAAGAAGGAAAGAAAGAAGGAAAGAAAGAAGGGAAGAAAGAAGGGAAGAAAAGAAGGAAAGAAAGAAGGGAAGAAAGAAGGAAAGAAAGAAGGAAAGAAAGAAAGAAAGAAGGGAAGAAAGAAGGGAAGAGAGAAGGAATGAAGGAAAGAGAGACGGAAAAGGAAGAAAGAAACTTAATGTTGAGAACATGATTTGGGAATTAAGATTTTAGGATAACAAAAAAGAAAAGAGATAATAAACTTTTCATGAATGTAGTGAACTACAAACGACAAAGGATGTGGTCTAAGGCTTAGTGTCCATGACTTGTTTGAACGAAGCCATCCGAGTATCGCCTGTCTTCTTATTTTGTGTATTAACCAATCGCCTCTTACGTGTTGGCGGCATGGTGGCACACAATAAACTGACAAGTGATGGACACTACGCATTAGACCACATCCTTTGTCGTATGTAGTTCACTATGTCTATCACTACGAGCGCTAGTGTTGACCCACTGAGGGTCAAATCAAATTCAAAAATCTGCTTCACACAAACTGAAGATAAACAATCAAAGAATAGACTAAAATAATGAAATTTTAATTAAATTAAATTTGTAGAACAAGTTCCATTTTATAAAGAAATATGAGAGGGCTGTTTAAAACACGCATATCAACACTTTTCCTGGTCTTTCAACTTTAGGCACAATATTGTCAAAATGGCTTTACTTTTCGTTCTGGATTCTGAGTGACATTTAGATAATGGTTTCATCATAAATACAAAATAATAGCGGGTTCAAACCCGGCCGAAGTCGTCGGATTTTTAAAGAGCGTTAAAATCCTTCAGTATGCCTTCCTTCGGAGGGGTAGTAAAACCGGCGGTCCCCTGTCATAGATTTATGGCATGTAAAATAACCTTTCACAGACTAAGCTTGTGTGAAGCTAAATTGTTAGGTTAGCTTTCGTCAGAACGCTCTATCAGAGTTCCAACGTTCACCACTAGGTATCATTGATATCTGGTGGCGAAAGTTGGAACTACTTGAAATTGAACGGAACGTGTAGCTCACCCACTGGGTGTCCGCTTGGAAGCAGCTACAGACTCAGGCGAGCCAAACATGTCCTCGGACACTCCCGGCGCTAAAAGCCATACGATAAATAAATAAAAAACTTTACGAGCCTTACAGTAGTCGCATATGATGTGTAACAACTGACATAGAAGAAACCTCACGTGAAATTGTTGATACACCGGTATTTTATAATATTTCTGGCACAAATATTAATCTATTGTAAAAGGGAGTGTTTTACAGATATTGTAGTTTATAAAACGGAACTCATTTTATTAGATGATTTGTAGCTTCCACCAGCACTAGCCTAAATAAAGAATACTGTATTGTATCTGTTATGTTAAGGGTGTTGTTGGTTTGACTAACCCGCGCCTCCCACCATTTGTATTGTATCTGTTATGTTAAGGGTGTTGTTGGTTTGACTAACCCGCGCCTCCCACCATTTGTATTGTATCTGAGAGGGATGCCAATACAAATACTAAATCTAGGGGATGAAATTAATCTAAATTGGGGTTGTAGCTTGGCGAATTTGTAAGAGGTTGGGATTGTTTTAGGAAGAACTGCGGACACGTTTAGAGAGCAATTTACATACAGGGGAATTGGCGGGAGGGATGAATACTCACCTAGCTCACCTCTAGGCCGCACGCTGGCGGTGCAGCGCCTCCTGCATGTCAGCGTTCAATGTAGATCTTAAAACTAGGTACTAATCTAAAGGGAAGGGCTTCTTAACCTAAACGAAATAAAAAGGTAGTCAATAGACTGTTCAGAAAGGGGGTTTATTAAGAAATAGTGGCAATTGCAATAGGGGAGGATGGAAATAATAATCTAGGGGGAAAAAGGAATTAAGCAGGCACGATGTCACTCACCCCACCGTTAATACCGGTCTTCCATGATGATGGTGGCGTTGGGACTCGATATGGGGCCCTCCCCCATATCGGTCCGACGTAGCACAACTCCTATAGAGTGTAATACTGTCACTGCAGGTTCAGAAGAGTCCACGTTCCTAAGAGCTTAGAGCGTCAAAAGCTTAGAGACCGCGGCGCGTGTTCGTACCTCTATTTATAAGTAAAAGGTGCGATGTCAGTCCAGTCAGCGGTATGTTGGGAGTGTAATGTCCTCTGTGTCCTGTCCAAGTGCTTGCTATTGGAGCTAGGTCTATGACCTACGGTCTACTCCGTAGTCGCGTTGCCATGTCGCCTTTTACGTAGTTATCTCTTATTATATTTTATGTATTTATAGGCACAGTCCTTTCCTAAAGGGCTGGGGCCAGGACAAGTCTTCTTCCTGTTTTAATAATCGTCCTCGATTATTGGACTAGACGTGGGGGCGGAAACTTTTATTTTCTTCTTTCTTCTTCTTCTTCTCCTTCTTCTTCTTTTCTTCTTCTTCTTTTTTCTTTCTTTCGTCGATGTGAATTTGTTTTTGATTCGTCGTATCGTCCTTCGTCGCTTCTGGTCTTCTTCGTGGGTGGGGGGATGAGCGAAATTGTACCGTGCCAAGGGTTGGAAGGCGTGGCAAGAGTGTTGGGGTGGTTTGTTTTACAGTCATTTCATGGCAGATAGTTCTCTGTATCTGTCTATATCCCATATTGTATGTTTTACATAATCTGTATTGCCCATTTGGCAGAGTTAAAATTTTCATAAAAGTGTTGACATTGTTTTGTTAAAATTGAAGAAAACTAATAAATGGAATTTCAGCGGAAATATAAATTGAAATAAATGAAACTGAAAGATATATCTTTAATGAAATCGCATAGGAAATTTACATTATTAGCACCGTACTCGGACTAGTGCGTGACTTGCGTACGACGCCGTCAAGTCGAGCCCTGCCGCGAGGATGCATGCATACTGTAATTTTCCTACGATGGAAAATGATGCTGTAAGGAGCTTAAATAATGGCGATCCCTTATTAACTAGCACGCGCCCTTCGTAGCGTGTGTAAAAAAGGGAAAGAAAAAATGTAGTGTATTGTACTCTAGGCCAAGTGTAGCTATGAGGGTGCGCTACTATGAATAACCTCCTTACAACGTGGGGGATGATGAAATAAAATTGTAAAAATATCCTAGAAAACGTGAAATTCCGTCAAAGTTACTTGATGAAGTGCGTAAAAAAACATGTAGTTAAGTTATTAAGAGAAAAAATTAGCATTGAAGTATTGTTAATAAATAGCTGAAGGCTCCTGCCTAAATCGGCTGACATTCTAGTATGGTTTGTAGGTTTTGACTGCTGTTTGCTGCCATGCGTGTTGTAACTTTGGTCTTGCGTCACGTTCATCCTGGGGGCATCCTGCATGTATGTCCTACTGGGGGATTACAGGATTGTACACCGTATAATTAGTCTGAAATCAGAAATCTCTCTTAACGTTTTGTACAGAGGGATTGGTTTACCCTGGTACCGTTATTTGTTTTCACTGAAGTTCGTTACGTCGTACGCGGTAATCTCGTTACTTAATGTCTGCATTATGACATATATACTAATATCCTTATAAACTAACGTGCAATATGTATTCATTGACATATTGGCCATTGTGGTCATACACTATACCACGTCTTATATGCGTCGTTGTAAAACTGCAACATGCTTCCTTAAGCATTTAGCTGCGTATATCCTCTTATATTTCGTAGAACTTGAATCCTTTATATTTGTAAAAAACTTTCTTATATATCGACGTATATCTTTGCTATAGCTGAGAATTAATCCTTAAGTTTTACATTTACACTTTCTCAGCGTGAATTAAGCGACGTATTCGCTTCTTAATCTATAGATATGCAGACATTATGTAAGGATACTCGCACTACGTGTACACTCGATCGTTAAGTTTAAATAGAGTATTGTTAAAATGGCGACTGTTTCGTCGGGAAGTTATTGAAATTGGAAATTATTTATTGCCTCTACTGGCTAACTTGGGAATTCTGTGCACTGTATAGAACTTCAGGAAATATAACTTAACAAGATAATATTATCTGAAAAAAAATGACATTTATTATTGACATGTGATAATTGCCTGAAAAAAATAACACTGTTAATGACATGGTATGTAAGACCCTTTTGTAAAACTTGCCACGTTATATAGGGGGGGGGGGGGGAGGTGATTTATTATCTACTTTAAGTCTTAATGCTAAACCTAATAATACTATATTTTTTTAGCTAAATATGCTATATACATGGGGTAAGGTGGAATAACGTGCCTGGACAGGGGTGAAAAAAATCTCTTGAAGGGGGGGGGGGGGGGGCGATATATATTAAAGGTATTTCTTAAATATTTAAGCTCTCTCTATATTGTATCCGCAGCCATGATAATTTTCTAAAGTGTACCTTCAATGAGGTGGCTACTTTTGCTCCTTAATAAAATTAATAGAGTTGTATCTTCACTGAAATGCCTATCTTTGCTCCGTAAGAATACAATGCGGTTGCTCTATATGGAATGACTAATATTATGCCTGAGTTGCACAGTTTTATTTCTTTTACATATCCTGTTGCCTTCTTGTCATAGAAAATATGGATGCATGTGATTATGACTTTTAACCAAGTGGTGTCACTCTTTATATAGAAAATCAGCAAATGTGTCCAGCGGTGTAGGTTTCAGTACCTACTATGCTACAATATCATAAAACGTGTCACTATATTCTCATGTTAAACATAATACCAAAGAGATATCGTCTGTTGGTAGACTGTCCGTACTTCGATACAGGACGCATTCCATCGGACGTTAAATCCATGCTGTATTGGGTTTATTTTAATATAAATATCTCCTAACATCTTATCAGAATACTATAAAGTTATCGGCTGTTGGCAGGCTGTCCGTACTTCGATACAGAACGCATCCCAGTGGCCGTTAAGTTCATTGTGTATTAAGTTTATTTTAATATAAATATCTCCTAATATTTTATCAGAATACTATAAAGATATCGGCTGTTGGCAGGCTGTCCGTACTTCGATACAGAACGCGTCCCAGCGGCCGTTAAATTTATTATGTATTAAGTTTGAATTGACCGCCACAAGATGTATAACGTGGAGGGTTTAATTCCCTGAAAGTATTAAAACGAACGTCATCTAGGCGAAAGGGTTGGCTATGTCCTTTCAAAGTTCAGTAGCGTTCTAATATCTGGACTACGTCTTACGTGTTCAGCGGGTTGGCTAGGTCCCTGAATCTGAAATGATAGTCTTCGGTCGCCGGTTGTCATTATTATATTGACCAATATACCTGTAACTAATTACTTCCCTCTGGGTGTGACGTTTCTACTTGTAAGCATTTGGCTTGCGTAAATTGTGGACTTTGGGGCCACGGTGTGGACACTAATCTTATTTATTAATGGCATTTGTTATCAACGTAGGTGTGTTAATATCTCCTTAATCTCCTCCATACTACCCTTATCTCAAAGCGATGTCCTCCCTGGGACCTGCTGCATGATATCAATAACGTCGTGTTCTTGAGGCTGTGCGAACTATTGTGCCAGCTCAAGATATCTATAATATATTTCTTCAACTTCACTTAATACTTCCCTTATCTCAAAGCGAGGTGCACCCATGGACCTGCTGCAAGATATCAATAACGTCGTGTTCTTGAGGCTGTGCTAACCATTGTGCCAGCTCAAGATATCTATAATATATTTCTTCAACTTCACTTAATACTTCCCTTATCTCAAAGCGAGGTGCACCCATGGACCTGCTGCAAGATATCAATAACGTCGTGTTCTTGAGGCTGTGCTAACCATTGTGCCAGCTCAAGATATCTATCAACTTCACTTAATATTTCCCTTATCTCAAAGCAATGCTCACCTTTGGACCTGCTGCAAGATATCAATATTCCTTCAACTTCACTTCAACTTCACTTAAATTACTTAATACTTATTACTAATATACTAACGATGATACTCTTGATAACAATTGTCGTACGTTGCGATGTTGCCCTGCTGTGCCCAAGTCCGTGCTTACGCATTTATGTTATACTGATATCGCCGTGCCTTTGTCGGCGTTTTTCATAAATTCCTACTGGATTGCTTTCTCACCTATGTTACTTCGTGAGGGAACGGTGTTTTCTTTGCTAACTGAATGTTCTGTTTGAAATGTACTGCTGGAAAAAGAATTCTACCTTAAGAGTGTACTTTACGCTTACATCTTTAAAATCATTAGTGCGTTTTTCTACTATCGCACGCTTCGCATTGAAAACAAAAATAATGCAGGCAAACTTATGCAAAGTTATCTGGCGTGTGAGTGAATAGTGCCAGGAATTGAACTCAAGGTGTCTGGCTTCCGCTCGAGTGCGTCTGCACGCTGAGCTAGCGAGATAGTGTCAGGTTTAATGTCCTGCGGGCGGACGGTGTGCTGAGCACGTGTCAGTCATATGGCATATTGGATTGTGTTACAATGGACAAATAAGCATTTCCTCTGTGGTCGGCTTTCAGAACAAAAGAGAAACTGTAGTACGTCTTGACTGAATGCGTTTACAAACTAATTATTGCGGCACCTTGCAGAAATGTGATTGCAAGGTCTCCTACTCTATGTAAGCATCTAGCCAATACTACCTTCCGCTAAGTTATACTAAAATGGATTCAGAAGAAAATATTTTAGCCTACAATCATATACAATGTATAGTTGCACTGCTGTAAAAAATACAAAGTTATTTATTCATTCCATTTATCCTATGGGATATCACAATCTTATTCCTAATAGAGCTTCATTGTGGGGGGTTTAATCTGAAATAAGGAGCAATTTTCTCTGAATATAGTAGGGTAGTTATCAATACGTCTTCCTACTAGGCTTCCATTAATATTCCTAGTGACTTATTAGATAGGGGTTGTTAATATTCAAATCGCTTGGCGTAAGAGGTATTTATCGCGAAATCTATAAGGGTGGGGGTGGGGGTATTATAATTATTGTGTACTAAAAATATTCTCTAACTTAATCTACTAAAAAAAATCTGTTCGGGGGGGATTTAAATTGTCTCACTCGCTTGGCTAATGTAATGAGTATAGGGGGCGTTTGCGTATGTATTAGTTACTGGGGCGGGTGTGGGTGGGTACCAAAAAAAATATTTGACCCGTACTTCAAAAAATTTTCCTTAATTTTGGGTAAATTTTGCTTGGCTGCACAAGAGGGTTTTTAGGGACCTGTATCGTAGAAATTCGTTGTCTGAACTCCTGTAGGCGTTGTCTGACGACAACGTCACGATACCCCGGGCCTCCTCCATTTTGTATTGTATCTGTTATGTTAAGGGTGTTGTTGGTTTGACTAACCCGCGCCTCCCACCATTTGTATTGTATCTGTTATGTTAAGGGTGTTGTTGGTTTGACTAACCCGCGCCTCCCACCATTTGTATTGTATCTGAGAGGGATGCCAATACAAATACTAAATCTAGGGGATGAAATTAATCTAAATTGGGGTTGTAGCTTGGCGAATTTGTAAGAGGTTGGGATTGTTTTAGGAAGAACTGCGGACACGTTTAGAGAGCAATTTACATACAGGGGAATTGGCGGGAGGGATGAATACTCACCTAGCTCACCTCTAGGCCGCACGCTGGCGGTGCAGCGCCTCCTGCATGTCAGCGTTCAATGTAGATCTTAAAACTAGGTACTAATCTAAAGGGAAGGGCTTCTTAACCTAAACGAAATAAAAAGGTAGTCAATAGACTGTTCAGAAAGGGGGTTTATTAAGAAATAGTGGCAATTGCAATAGGGGAGGATGGAAATAATAATCTAGGGGGAAAAAGGAATTAAGCAGGCACGATGTCACTCACCCCACCGTTAATACCGGTCTTCCATGATGATGGTGGCGTTGGGACTCGATATGGGGCCCTCCCCCATATCGGTCCGACGTAGCACAACTCCTATAGAGTGTAATACTGTCACTGCAGGTTCAGAAGAGTCCACGTTCCTAAGAGCTTAGAGCGTCAAAAGCTTAGAGACCGCGGCGCGTGTTCGTACCTCTATTTATAAGTAAAAGGTGCGATGTCAGTCCAGTCAGCGGTATGTTGGGAGTGTAATGTCCTCTGTGTCCTGTCCAAGTGCTTGCTATTGGAGCTAGGTCTATGACCTACGGTCTACTCCGTAGTCGCGTTGCCATGTCGCCTTTTACGTAGTTATCTCTTATTATATTTTATGTATTTATAGGCACAGTCCTTTCCTAAAGGGCTGGGGCCAGGACAATACGATATGGATCAACTAGATTAATAGACGCGACACCGCTCATAACCTTCAATTCCTTATAAATAGGCTAACTTGCGAGTAAATGCAATGTGCACTGCAGTAGATCATGAAAGGCTTGCCCAGTTCCCGGACCTCTTGATTCATAGATCAACACGTAATTTCATATAGATTCTGTTAAAATGAGTCATATTGATATGATTAGCAGCAGAGTATCAAGAAGGCAGTGCGAGAGTAGAAATATCTTGTAGGCAGTGAAGAAAAAAAAGAGAGTCTTGGAATCGTTATGTATTATTAGTGTGTAATTTAAAAAAAGACTATTTTGTGTTGATGAATGTCCAGGAGGGATACGATCCAGCTGGCAGTGCGTCGTACACACTTCCGTCCGATCCACTTCCGTCCCATTTTTCAAAATCACTCCCACAAAAATATCCAGCAACAGAGTGGAAAGATGTTACACATCAACAATCAAATAAATGCTTGAATAAATGAATAAATCAGAACAGGAATTAGACAGGGAGATGGTCTCTCCTGTATTCTCTTCAACTGTGTACTGGAACAGATCATGCTACCATCGCGAGCTGGACTGAAGCTTGGTTGCAAGAGAGACAACTTCTTCGTCCCTTCCCTAGCCTTTGCTGATGACCTCATTATACCGGCAAGTAATATAGAGGAGCCTATCTACAACTTACAGAGTCTTTATTGTGTGGCGATTAACACTGGTTTGAAGATCAACATCCAGAAGACTGAATTTATGACCAATATCAAAGAGACCCCTTCTCACAGACACTACCATACGAAAGGTACCAGGAGTTAAGTACTTGGGAGAATGGATTTCTGCGAATCAGAGCGAGAACCTAGCCATAGATGTCAGATGTACCAAGTTTGAAATTCGTGTCGTAGTATCTATCCATCTCTCAAAGAACCTCAAACTCGGTCGTCAAGTCATCTATTCTGTATGCTTCTGAGTGCCTTGTAATGACCAGAAAGGGTCCACTCAGTAAACTGGAGTTAAAAGAGAGGAATATTCTGAGGTGGATATTAGGTCCAATTAGAGAGGAAAGTGGTATAAGGTGCGTTCAGAAAGTAACGAGCAGGAGGCTGTAATGCGGAAACCGGTGACCACATCGGCTAATCGTGGCGTGTGTAACGAGGTGTGGTTCCGAACAGAGCATGGAAGGTCACAGCCCGTCGCTAGAGGGCACGCGTGCACGTCATGTGACGATACAAAGCGAGCAGCAGCATGCATCAATCGTCCAACGCTGCCAGTCACATTGCAAACAGTGACATGGAGGCGTCAACCGAAGAGCAAAGATGTATTGTTCGCTTTCTGACAGCGGAAGGAGTAGGGGGAACGGACATTCATCACCGAATGTCACAAGTGTACGGCGAATACTGCATGTCCCTTGCAAGGGTCAAGGCGTGGCACAAGCGCTTCAGGGAAGGACGGGTGTCGTTAGCCGATGATGCCCGGTCTGGGGCACCCTCCTGCATTACCGATGACAACGTCCAGCTGGTTGATGCACTCATTACCCAGGGCCGCCGAGTGACAGTGAACGCCATAGCCGCCGTGGTCGCTCCACGACAATGCACGACCTCATACGGCCAACACAGTCGCGAAACTCCTGCAGAAATTCAAATGGGAGGTTCTCGGTCACCCTCCATACAGTCCAGACCTCTCTCCCTGTGATTACGCCATGTTTGGTCCCCTGAAAAGGGTTCTGCGGGGCCAACGATTCACCTCAGACGCCGACGTCCAGCTGTACGTGCGGAACTGGTTCACATCGCAGCCCAGGGAATTTTATGAGACAGCCATTCACCGCCTCGTGTCACAGTGGGACAAGTGCCTCAACAGCCAGGGCCAATACTTCTAACATACAGGTACTCGTTTCTGTAATTATGCCTCCGACTCGTTACTTTTTGAACGCACCTTATATTTACAGAATCCGTCATAATGATGAATTGTATGAACACCATCACGTCTCTAAGGAAAAGACGCCTGACCTTTTATGGACACTTAGCACGTCTGGATTCTGAAAGACTCACCAACAGGATATTCACAGTAACAGGAAGAGGCAAGGATTCTAAGAACAAATGGATTGCGTCAGTTAAGTCAGATATGGCACAACTAGAGATCCCACTGGAACAAACTCATGACCGTCTCATGTTCCGTCAGGGCGTTTTCCCAACGTCCCTTACAATCAAGGAGACTACAGGAGCTAAGTGGACAGAAGAAAGAACACTGACTCATAGTCAGAAAATGAAGGGAAAGATAGCAACAACTTGACCAAAGAGTAGATACGAGCTATAAAGAAATAAGACTGTTGTTTATTCTGCTGACCTCGTGCTGGAATTGCCAATGTAGTGAAGCAAACAGCTCCTACATTAGCAGCATAAACCTGCTGTGCCTCAGGCCACGGTGTGCTATCCACAGTACCGCTATTAACAGTGTACGCAGCGATCAGGCTGGAAACAATCGCGCTCTCTCTCTCTCTCTCTCTCTCCCTCTCCTGTATTTCAACAAAATTGCAATGACAACCCCTGAGCCCGCTCCACCCACATCACAGCGGTGTACTGGTGGTTGCCCAACTCTCGGCGCTATATTTTGTGTTTCACTGTGTGCGAGTAATCCTGAGGCCTGCGTGCAGCGTATCATTTGAAGAGTTAATGGACTGCGTTCTGTAAAGTGGTATTTCACAAGGGTGGAACTTCGAGGTCATCTGACTAGAGACAAATAGCACCTGTGATGGAGAATCCATACTGAAGAAAGGAACAGTTGATGTTGTTGCTTCGATTAGCGGCTTTGTACTTATCCGTGTGCATTGGTAAACTATGTTATTGTGGTGACCGCAAAAAGGCTCGCCCTAGTCACGTGGCCAGAGCAAGGTACCGTCCGCAGTAAAGATAATAAGTCACCGTTTAAGATGAGCTATAAATCGCCTTTCTAACATTACGGGTTCGCAAAGTATTGGGGAAACAAAAGTCAATGACCTTGCAGTTTTGGGTCATTTATATAAATCTTTAATTCGTAAAAAAGAGGGTTTTGCTACGAATAAAACAAGCCGTCACATTGGTTTCTCCGAGTATGGGTTAACAAAATATAAAACACAAGATGTTCCGCTACGAACTAAATAGCCTACTTTTCTTAAAATTAAGATTCATGCCAATGATTAATCTACAATATATGAACCTATATATAATAATGACGAAATTATGTTGGTAATATCGAAATGTCTAATTAGTTCGAAATATACCTGGTATAAAGTAGCATAATAGAGCACTACAGTTGGCAGCCCTGGTGACTGAATATATTCTTTGTTCCATATCCTAAGGTATAGAATACAATATTTGGTTGAAGTCCAATGGACGTTACATGCAGTTAGACATTGGATCTATCAGCACGCGTAAAATCATGTTGGCAACCATATCATGCGAGTGCTGGTCAGAAATAATCTGAAATATTATGATATCTTGTTGTGCCAATTTTGGATGAAGTACATTTGTTAGTATAGAAGTTACATGTATTTTAAAATTGGACCTATCGGCGGGCATATAATCATGTTGGCAGCACTGACTTATATTAATTACTCCAAATTAATCTAGAATGTCAGGTGCTATTCGTGTGCAAAATACAGAGCTGTTGGCTTGCATACTTTTTGATATATTGATATTAGGGTAAAACATATAGACAGCATTTATTAACAGTAGGCAGCCCTGATTGCTCTTAAGAATACTTATAGTCATATCTGTTATGTTACACATAGCACATATGAAATTTGGTTGAAATCCAACTGATAGAATAGATGTTACATGTATTAAAAATTGGTCCTATCAGCAGGCTTAGAATCATGTTGGCAGAACTGACGTATATAAGTCACTCCAAATTAATCTAAAATGTCACCTACTATATGTGTGCATAGTTTAAAGCTGTCGGCTTGCATACTTTCTGATATATTGGTATTTGGATTTAAAAAATAGAGAGAGCAATTATTAACAGTTGGCATCCCTGGTAGCTCCTAAGAATACGCTCAGTCATATCTGTTTATGTACACATATTACATACAAAATTTGGTTGAAATCCAATTGATAGTGTAGATGTTATATGCATTTAAACATTGGACCTATCAAAAGGCTTAATATTATTTTGGCAACACTGTCATGTTTGGCCTCCTGGAAATTAAACTGAAATAGTACTATCTACATGTGTGCCAATTTTGGAATAGCTCCCATGCATACCTTCCAAGATATCCAACATGGAGCTCAAATTTCTAGTGCGATTTTTCAGGAGTTGGTTGCACTGACATCATTTTCAAATATGGACTGAGATATTCCGGTGCAAATCTTTACTCATAATAAATTTGGTTTTGATTGCTGCAGCCGTTTAGGAGTTGATAAGGAGGGACACACACACAGCCAGACAGACAGACAGACACACATTTTCCCGGATCGATCTTGTAAGTCTACTTATTCCTCATTCTTGCAAAATGTGAAAAGTAGGCTAATAACGTCAATGACCTAAATATTATGTTTTTTTTTTGTAAAGATCAGTACAAATAAGTAGTGCATGGTAACAATGATAAAACGAGCCATCACATAAGTCTCTAGCATTATGGGTTCACGAAATATCGGGTTGTCGGGCTACAACATGCAGTCGTGGTGCGTGCTTTAACGTTCACGGCTACAGGTGAGGCAGATGAGAGGAGGCTAGGTCTCCCTACTCCACTTGGGGCTTGTTCCAGTTCCTCCTGCAGGTATTGTTGTTGTTGTTCCCACATTTCAGAGAGTTATGTACAGATTATAACAGATACATAACAGTCCATCTTGTTAGCATTCCGGGCTCTGCCAAGACATTTAATTCTGGTCTGAGGGTTGGAACGGAGTACACTTAGCCTCGTGACGTAAAACGGAGAAGGGGTAGGTTTGATTCCCACCCCAGCCATCCTGTAGTGGTTTTCCGTGGTTTCCCTCCCACTTATACTACCGTACAATGCTGGGATAGTACCTAACTTAAAGTCACGGCCGCTCCTTACCTGGATTAAAAGTGCACACACTAGTAATAATAATAACGTATGGCCTCGGGTGCAAGCTTTGTTAATTGACGCCCAGAGGGCAGCTTGTATGTCGAATTTTATCGCTCCTTGGAGCAGTATGAAGGTCATGAGGTTAGATATCTAAGCTCCTTGAACGCTATAGCGCTTTCTAGTAGAGAAAGGAGGAACATTTGTGTTGGCGGAAAATCCCGAGATTAATTTTGCCATTATCAACACGGCCTACTGAATTCAAATGGGTTCATTAACATGCCAACATCGTATGATATGCGTGCCGATTTTTTTTGTCGCCTTAAAAAAAAAGAAGCTTACCACGGCCAGGAGCGAACCTGCAAGCTTGGAGTTGGTAGTCCGACACGATAACCACTCACCCACATTCGTACAGACATGGCAGTGACGCAGGTTATCAGGCAGCTTATACACACGGGGCTACATGACCACGATGTTGCAAAGTCCCTAAGGAATCAACAACAACAACAAGCTAAATAACACAAGCATCAAGTGAAGGAATGGAGTTTTGGCCGCCACTGATGTGAACTTCAGTGGAATAGTTTGAAACTTGCTTTAGGCAACATCTAGTTCAGTAGAGACATCTATATGTTGCTATAAGAACACCTTACTTACTTTAAAATAGTATGCCTGTCTGTCACCAGATAGCAGCAACATGTAGTGTTGAACTAACAGTCCATAAAGATACTATATATCGTTCAAAATTTCGAAATTTTTCTTTTAGCGTCTCAGAGTGTAATTTAAAATTAGAGAAATCAGTGCTACCAACATAAAATTTCAGTGTCAACAATATATCCCTAAAAAGTTACTAAATTCAAATTTTGTAGGGAAGTGCTTCTTTTTAAGTGCACGAGTAGCTTAGGCCTATATGGTTACCATGGCAACAAGGGTCTCCTAATGGGTCATTACTATGGATTACGTCAAATGTTGCCTCATAATAATAATAATAATAATAATAATAATAATAATAATAATAATAATAATAAATAATTATACGAGCCTTACAGTAGTCGCATATGATGTGTAATATGTGACATGTTATCCTACTATGTGTGTCCCGGGAGCGCAAATCCCTTGTTGACAGTGAACTCTGTTGGTCATTGAAATAACTACTTGTATAACTCCAGTGCAAAATCCTGACCGTAATGAATCATAATTGTTATTTGCCGTGGCGGAAGCAATCCACTGCCTACTTGATGCGAGCTGCGCTCTATACCGGTCAGTTAGTGAACCCATGCCAGCGATGTTATTGAAAATGGCCTCGTTTAGCCGATAGAGCGCACTGCTAAGTATAGGCGCGATTAAATATTAGATGTGCGGAAAGTATATTAAATGTGTTTCTCCCAGTGATATGTTTAGACCAACGAAGTTTCAATTATTGTTAGTAGTCGGCGTTAATATACTGAATTCCTACGTTGTTTGGAGTGTTTGTTGATGCGATATAGTTTACACATAGCCACATGGCCGACAGGACATCGAGTGCTTACATTAAATAAGAATGCATCACAAGTATGAAGATTTAAGTAATTGTTTTCAGCATATATGATAAAATGAATATTTTCACACCAAAGAACTACAACTTGAAGATGATTTATTGTGGGAATATCTTAAATGAGGTCTCCAAACCTTGAACTAAACTGTATGCGATATACATTCCCCGTAGCCACACGACCTACAGTACGTCGTTGTACCGATCTCCGCCACCACGCGCGCTTATTGTTTCCGTCCCATGCACTTCCGTCCCATCCATTTCCGTCCCTTTTCCAAAATCACTCCCACAAACATGTCCAGCTACCGAGCGTCACAAAAATATCCAGATACCGACTGGAAAGATGTTACACATCAAAAACATATCCCTGAAGCAATGTTTCTCAGTGTACCGGTGGAAGAAAGGACATTCCTCATCATAAGACTGCAGCAACCTAAATATTCTTCGAATTTGGAAACAAAGTGCTAAAGACATTATATTCCAACAGTCCTGAAGCAAAGTTTCCTGTTTGTACCAAGACCGGAGATCGCAGGTTTTAATCCCTGCTCAGTGTGTTTTCTTCCAGGAGTTATCCGCACTCCACCAGGCAAATACTGGGATAGAACCTTACTCCAAATCCCGACCACCGGCCTTAATATACACACGACTATAGTCACCACATAAATACAGGATATCAGACAAGTGTGACACACACCCAACTACACTGGGCTGAAGATGAAGCCCCTAAAATTGATGTAACAACGTTAGTCTACAGTATACTCTATCATCTGAAGTCTATAACGTGTTGCAGTCCATCCTATTAATACTTGTAGTATTGGGGTAGGTATTCCAGCAATTGCCCAGCGTACCGGCGGAGGACAGTCCACTCTCAGGATGGCCGGTGTTACGTACTTATTCGAGTCCATACAACGTACACTGATACATAACAACTGTAAAGTTTGAGGTAATATATCTTCATTTAACCCTGCACCCAAAGAAAAATAACGAACGGGGAATTGTAGAAACTGCCCTTGGTAAATATCTGAAGATGATCCCTCTTTAAACAGTGGAAGAGAGCAACTTGATTATTCCAGCAGGGAGCAAACAGCTCTGCTATAATTGGTGGAACTACCGCGCAGCTCGTGTAAGAGTGAATTCACTTGCTGTATGACTTATCTGAGATCCTGGACGAGCTTAAAGCTGCAACACCACTCCTACATAATCAGCATTTCGTCGCCTTAAGATAATAACGAGATGTCTTTAAAGGAGTGTGATAACTGATGCCAGAAGCGTCACCACCAGCGCCCGGATTTTTGCATCGAAGAACAGAATTGATTTTGGATTTTTAAAATTTATTTGATATTTTTTTCAAAAATTATTTTAACTTTTTTTCAAAAATGTCTTTTCAATTTTTTATACTTTTTTGAATATTTTTCAAAATTTTATTTTGTTTGTCTTATAAAAACACATTTTTTTAATTCTTTTAAATAAAAAAGAATGTTTTTTAGATATTTTATCAATAACGTTTTTTAACGTTTTTATATTTCATTTTAATTTCTTTTCAATTCCCTTTTAGACTTTTTTCTAGACTAAAAGTCTCTTTAACTGCGACGAACTAGTTTCCTGTATGAATAGTCAGGGATTGATCCAATTAGTCTAAAGACGAAGAAATAAATATATACAAATATGTTTTAGTCTACTTCAATAATATTAACTACAACTTATTACGCTACAACTAAAATCTCATCCCTCCCTATATTATTCTGCTAAGGTCCCATTCCAGTTTTGTACCGAAAATAAGGTTCCATTAACACCAACCTACAGGTTCAGCATAACGCACTCACTTACTCTTTAAATGCCTCACAATTAAATAAATACCTTAAAACATGTATATTTACAATGAAATAATGAAAGAATGCAACATGGTCACCATGGTAACAGAATCTCACAGGTCCATCTATTTCTGTAAGACGCAATGCAATTCCAATTATTACATTACTGTGAAAGTTTCCAGACGGTTATAAGGTTATCACTGAACCAAATTAAGCTGTCAAATTCATCAATACATACAGTATAATGCGCTTAAGGGGGTCAAGGGGCACTCTAGAATTTTTCGCGCAATTTTCACGTGTGAGTGTGGTACAAAAGGTATTTTTCACCCGACTATAAAGGGTCTCCGAAAACCACATTTAAAGGCCCTTAAATTAACAGTGTCTGTGATATTCCCAGAAAACTAACTTCGTTCTGATATACCTATGAAGGAATGACAAACTCTTAATCACTGCACCAGTAGCTGAATTGATAAAGTCTGATTATTCATACCAAGGATAAATCAGTCATAGCATTCGTTATTGAGATTTTGCTAAGTGTACTTTTTACAACTAGAATATTCGCGGGCGAAACCGCGACGGGTAATGTTAGTATTATATATTGTAACCTTTATGCATTTGTGACTGCATAAATTCTACATATTATTTCAACAAAATTTTATTCATGTTTAAAACTGATGGGAGGAAGACGTTGCTTGAAGACCAGGGCAGTAACAAGGGAGAGGCCGGTACGTGCCTTTCCTAGACTTTCACCGAGCGCGGGCAATAGAAGATGGAACAAGACAAGTAAACATCTGGGCAGAGACAAGGCGAGACGGTCATTCAACCGATCGGGTGGTTACCGAAATTTTAACGATCATCTATTAGATAAACCCCGCCCATTTTAGAGAAATCAGAGCAGCACTTAAAATTCAGAAACAGGAGTTACATCATCGTAAAGGGGACGATCACAGCCTCTCAAAAGTATTTTCAAAATTTGAATTAAGTTATTCTGTGATTTTTGCCAGAAAAAAAACCAAATTAAGGGGCGGATTTGAAACTACCAATCGCAGCCAGGGACGCGAGACGCGCCAATATCCCGCCGAAATTATGGAACAATGAAGGAAGTTATGGAGCTAATTATCTAAGGATTCAGCGATCGAATTTTGGATTAAGAGGAAACCATGAGACATTGAAAATGAGGACGTTCGAATGAGCTACTCTGCATATTCATGCGAGTGATATTATAGATTAAATTTTGGAAAATTCCCAACTCCTATAACTTTCTCTGCAAATCATATAAATAATAGCTGAAGACACAGCGATGTCAGTCTACTTGGGGGCATTGCTGGAGGCGGAAGCCCTTGCCCGGGACGATAGGAAATACCGTGAAATATAAGTAAAGTCTACTTTGGGGCATTGCTGGAGGCGGAAGCCCTTGCCCGGGACGATCAGAAATTACCATGATTTATAAGTCCAATCATTCCAGTTGGGACATTGCATATCTTAATTAATTGCAAGCTCGAAGCAATCAGTATTACGAGAAATGTGCGTGCCGTTATCAGTATAAACGGATGTAAGTTAGAGATGGCCAACCGTGCTATCAGCATAAAAAGTCAGTGAGATAGGATGCTATGAACTGTCAGCTGAATCAAGTAGGTTGATGATAGCTTAGAAGTTAGGAGCTCCACACACAGCCGTGCATTGTGTTACTATTAATAAGTCACAGTGGACCTTTGCTTTTGGTGAACTTTCGGAACCGTGTGTAAAATCACCCTCCCTTACAAGATGGATCAGATTGACCAGCGGACTGGAATCATGGAACTGAGCTACATCCTGGTGAATATGAGATAAATTTAGATACCAGATGGGGCATGCATGTGTGATGCTTCCCATCCTGGGAGTTAGATAAGTTTCTCTCCATCATAAACCATTATGATAAAATAGGTATTTGGGGCAGAGCAGGCATGTTTGTGTAAATTTGTATATATTTTAATGATGATTTTCATTTGTGTGTTTTTATATGATAGGGTCTGAACATGAGCATCAAAATCTATTATTTTGTTTGTTTTGAGGGTTTCAGTAATGTTGTTGAATGCACATTAAGGGGATAATTGGGATATGAGTGCGTACGCACGACCGTAACGTAAAAGCCAGTATGGGGGAAATAGCATGACATTGCGACAGACCAGTAATGATGCAGCCACTTGAGCATGACATGTAAGTATGGTACTGATGAACACATCTAAGCTAATAAGGTTAGACGTAATGGACAGGTGACAATCTAAGATTCAGAGAAGAGTGGGAATTGACCCTTGGTTGAGCTTAAATAAATAGCGGAGGTGGTAATTCCCGCAAATCTACGAGGATATAATGGTAAGTGAAATGACGGAGGACGTAATTCCCGCAAATCTACGATGAAATAATGGTAAGTGAAAATGATTGAGTTCATTATGCGATGAGAGCACGCGATGGCTCCGTCGGAAAGGTAATTGTACAGCTCAGGTCCAAGGCGGTCAGGTAGAAAGCTGGTACAAATGACTGTGGTCAACTGTCTAAACCTTGGGGGTGCGATGGAGGTCGTTGCCCGCCAGTCTGGTTTGTTGTGATGAGAGTACGTCTGTTGCTAGGTCAAGGGGACCACGTTGTTTTCCTTTTGCCACTTCAGAAAGCGATGTCATATAATTATTGTCATTTTGGGTGCATTCAGTTAATTGTTTGTTTATTCTAATTCACGAGGGCGAAGGCCACCGTAGCGTGGTTATTTTGATGCCTCATGTATTTTGACTTGTATTTTTTGTTGTGGATTATATTAGCTTGGAAGGGCTCTGGCTCTGAGTAGAGTTAGTTTTTTTGTAACGTAAGAGTGTTGCACACATGCCTGTGGCCGAGAATAACCCTATTGCCTTCATTCCCGGACCCTTGAGAGGATGGTAATGATTGTAGGAGAGAGAGCATGTCCAAACCCCTAAAACCATTTTATAATTATAAATATGAGTGCGCGATTGATAGAATGGCTGGACTTTTCAGGCCATAGTTTGATAAATTAAGTATGTTGACATTCTATTCTTGAACGTGAAGCAGTGGACTGCTGTAAATTAGATTGTTTTTCTTCCTGGTTTCACCCAGTGCATTTTAATATTCATCTTTTTCAATTTTGATTTTGCTGTGATTAAAATCTTAGTTTTGTGTTCAGAATAATGTTTAAGGGAGTTGTTTGTTTGTTTTTGTTGTCTGTGGATGGGAAGATGTTGTTTTTAAAATAAATTATTTTTGCATTAGGATTCCTCTGACATATTGATTTTAGGTTAAGCTTCCTGTGATCCTCCATAAATCCCTAGGGTGTTTAAGTTAAGTTAGAGCCAGCGAACAGACCATTACCCCGAGCTAGAGTCGGCAACCTAGGAGCCCCAAAGGGTACAATATGTATTTAATCGAATAGCACTTTTAAAGAGCACGTTAAATCAACACTTCAATTCTTGTTAAATGCCTTCTTTCTGTCTGTCCACATTTGCTTCCTCCTCTCTAATCTCTGCTTCCTGAGTTGTTCGATGTTTCTTGGCTGCTTTCTTGTTCATCCCCTGAAGTTTGCCTCTAAGTGAATCCCTATTATGAGTATACTTAATGTATAAGGTGTGTTCAAAAAGTAACGAGCCGGAGGATACCTTTCCTGCACTAGTGTGGATGGCCTTGCCTTTTTTTTGGGTGGTGGTGACCCTGGATGCTTCCACTGGAGGCTTTGTCGTTTGGATTCTGGTTCGAAGTGATGACACCATGACTCATCTCCAGCCACCACTCGTGCCAGGAACCCATTTTCTTCCCTCGCATAGCGCTGCTGATGACCAAGACAGTGGGCCATTCGACATGCTTCCTGGTGTGATTGAAGACTGTGGGGGAACCCATTGGACACACACTTTGCGCAAGTGCAGTCGTTCCTTCATGATGGTGTGCACACTTCCGACGCTCAATCCGACCACAGCGGCTATGGCCTTCACTGTCACTCGGCGGTCCTGGATAATGAGTGCATCAACCAGCTGGACGTTGTCATCGGTAATGCAAGGGGGTGCCCCAGACCGGGCATCATCGGCTAACGACACCCGTCCTTCCCTGAAGCGCTTGTGCCACGCCTTGACCCTTGCAAGGGACATGCAGTGTTCGCCGTACACTTGTGACATTCGGCGATGAATGTCCGTTTCCCTTACTCCTTCCGCTGTCAGAAACCGAACAACACCTCTTTGCTCTTCGTTTGACGCCTCCATGTCACTGTTTGCAATTTGACTGGCAGCGTTGGACGATTGATGCATGCTGCTGCTCACTTTGTATCGTCACGTGACGTGCACGCGTGCCCTCTAGTGACGGGCTGTGACCTTCCACGCTCTGGTCGGAACCTCACCTCGTTACACACGCCACGATTAGCCGATGTCGTCACCGGTTTGCGCATTCCAGCCTCCGGCTCGTTACTTTTTGAACGCACAAGAAGTAACAAGGAGATTTTAAAATTTCGCACAGCTGCCATCTTGTGGTTATGGAAACAATTGAAATAAACTAGATACCAGTGCATTAACATTCGCAAAAGGATTTACAATACCAAGTTTCTCTGCACTCGGATGGTTAAATTGCGAGAAACGTCCATGTGAATATTTATACTCCGCATCGCCACCATGTTGGATTTTTGATCACCAGGTTATTGAAAGTCCTATAGGTGAACTTAAGTTCATAGTCCCTATGAACATAAAAAAATCAGTTTGATTGCTATAATAGATTAGTAGATATTCAGAGCAGTCTAAATATTTCGGATGGTCGCCATGTTGGATTGTTAAATGTATAGGCCATAGAGTCATGCACCATTAAAGGAAAATTATTGCGTAGGTTCATTATTCAAACTTTCACTTCGATCGCATGATTACGACATAACAAAAAAGAAACTTAATTTTAAAATTCGCACAGCCGCCATCTTGAGGTTAAGTAAACAATTGAACTAAATTAGATACCAGTGCATTACAATGTGTATAAACATTTCCTGTACCAGATTTCATTGCGTTTGGAACATTAAATCGCGAGAAAGGTCTATTTAAAATTTTCAAATTCGCTTGGCCGCCATGTTCGTTTTGTAGTTAACCGGTTTTTAGAAAGTCTTATAGATGAACATCCAGTTGTGCCCTTTATCTCGGTACAAAATTTCAGGATGATACCGCCAATAGTTTCAGAGATATAGAATGTCGGTGAAATATTTCGCACATCCGCCATCTTGTGGTTATGTAAACAATTGAACGAAGTTAGATGTTGGTGCATTACAATATGTATAAACATATACTGTACCAAGTTTTATTGCGTTTGGTTGGTTAAATCGCGAGAAACGTCTATTTAAAAGTCGCAAATTCGCGTGGCCGCCATGTTGACTTTGTAGTTACCAGTTTTTCATAAGTCACAGAGGTGAACTTCTAGTAGTTTCCTTTATCACCGTAATGAATTCCAGGGTGATATCGGGAATAGTTTCGGAGATATTGAATGCTGGTGAAATACTTCGCACAGCCGCCATGTTGGATTGTTGAGACATAACAACATTTGAAGGACACGGTCGGGGTCGCCCGGAATAGTGCTATGAACTTACCGAGTTTCATTGAAATCGCACCAGCCATTTAGAATTTATTAGACACACACACACACACACACACACACACACACACACGCACACACACGAACAAAAGGTGATCTCATAAGCCTATTTTTTCAAAATTGAAAATAGGCTAAAAATGAGGAAAAAGTAGACTGATGAGATCGATCCAAGCAAATGTCTGTCTGTCTGGCTGTGTGTGTGTGTGTGTGTGTACCCCTATCAACTCCTAAACGGCTCCAGCAATCGAATCCAAATTTGGTATGAGTAAAGATTTATTCCTGAATATCTCATGCCCATATTTGAAAATGATGGCAGGGCTACCAACTGCTGAAAAATCGCAATTGACATTTGAGCTCCATGTTGGATATCATGCAAGGTATGCGTAGGAGCTATTTCAAAATTGGCACACATATAGAGATTTATAATTCATTTTAATTTCCAGGAGGCCATACATGGCAGTGTTGCCAAAATGATTCTAAGCCTGCTGATAAGTCCAATTTTTAATTGCATGTAACATCTACACTATCAATTGGATTTCAACCGAATTTCGTATGTACTATGTGCACATAAACAGATATGTCTGAGCGTATTCTTAAAAGCCACCAGGGCTGCCAACTGTTAATAAATGCTCTCTCCCTATTTTCATATCCAAATACCAATATATCAGAAAGTATGCAAGCCGACAGCTTTAAACTATGCACACGTATAATAACTGACATTTTAGATTAATTTGGAGAAACTAATATACGGCAGTGCTGACAACATGTCTGTAAACCTGCTGATAGGTCCAATTTTAAAATACATTTAACTTCTTAACTAAGAAATGGATTTCATCCAAAATTGGCACAACAAGATCTCATAATATTTCAGATTATTTCTGACCAACTAATGCATGACATTGTTGCCAACATAATTTTACGCGCGCTGATAGTTCCAATGTCTAACCGCATGTAACGTCCATGCTATCCATTGGACTTCAAACAAATTTTGTATACCTTAAGAGATGGAACTAAGTATATATTCAGTCACCAGGGCTGCCAACTGTAGTGCTCTATTAGCCTACATTATACCAGGTATATTTAGAACTAATTAGAGATTTCGATATTACCAACTGAATTTCGTCATTATTCTAAATAGGTCTATATAGATTGGCATGAATCTTAAATTTTAAGAAAAGTAGGGTCTTTAGTTCGTCACGGAACTTCTTGTTCAGAAATGGATTAAGGCAAAAAATGAATAGTGAACAATTACTAACATCCAGTAATAGCGTATTTTAGTTAGGTTGATGTCAACCAAATATCACACTTATAACAGTGTCAGACCGCGGCAATAAGTACTAATTAAACACATTAATTATCAACATTGGTCAATATTCCCCCGCATGGAATATGACTCTGCGGGGCGTTGCGGTTTCAGAGTCAGGCGGACACGCCATGAAAAAGTTGTAGCAGGATTTTGCAACGCCATGTGCGTGCACAAGCACACATCTGGTCTGACAATAGCGCACAGTGAGAGAAGATACCGGGCACAAAACATGTGTCATTAGCAGCGCATTGGCTGCTTTCTCTGTGCTGACCAATTGATATGGAAACAGAAAGATGATGATGATGATGATGATAATTGTTGTTTTAAGGGGCCTAACATCTAGGTTATCGGCCCCTAATTGTTTGGGTGATCGTGAAGATGAAAATTAAATGCAAACTATAACTTAAAAACAAGATGTTCAGTAAAGAACATATAGCCTACTTTCTCCTAAATGTATGAGTATAGTTATAACTCGTTGTTATTATCAAAGAGTATAATAGAACTATTCTTTGTTGAAGGCCATAGAAACGATTTTCCTCTACCAAACGCCACAATCTAGATAAAAACTGCTACCATCATTGAAGAAAGAAAGATAAGAAGTATCTCAAGAATGTTATGGATCTGGAGACATAATCGACCGGACTGGCTGCGTGGCTCGGCGGTAACGTTCTCGCTTGCTGGGCCCTAGGTTGCAGGTTCGTATCCTGGCGCAGTCAGCTGGCATTTGAGGGTGCACAAATGCGAGGGAGCCGTGTCAGTACATTTACTGGCACGTTAAAGATCCCCTTCGGGCCAAAATTCCGGCACCCCGGTGTCTCTAAAATCAGCAGTAGTTAAAAGGGATGTAAAACCAATAACATTATTATTATTATTACGACCTGCCGTGGGCAACATCCAACTTTGAGTTGAGGCATGTCTTTACACGTCTGGTTGTGCATGGCTTTCACAACCCTAATTGAATTAACAAATCTTTCCATGACCCTACAGAGACGTGTGTATACAAACTATGTGGATATTTTCGATAATATAATCCTAACAGAGCGAGTGCATTCTAGCGGCCAGAAGAAGAAACTTTTCAATAAAATCTGGAAGTTACCTTTTTGGCAGTTGGATGTCTCGAGTAAATCTGCTGGCGAATTATGTTTTAATTAAATATATATTTTACACCATAATGTGCACAATATAACGCTTAATAACATTTTCAAGTAACGCAAAATAGGCTGTTACAAACCCTTTAAAATAAAAAGTTAAAATGTATCGTAGTATCATCTTGTCATTCTTCAAATTCGATGCGCATAGAATGATAATGGTATAGTAATCAATGGATCCCCACGTAGACTAGTCGTGACATCTATTGGTGAAATATCGAACAATATAATCCTAACAGAGCGAGTGCATTCTAGCGGCCAGAAGAAGAAACTTTTCAATAAAATCTGGAAGTTACCTTTTTGGCAGCTAGATGTCCCGAGTAAATCTGCTGGCGAATTATGTTTTAATTAAATATATATTTTACACCATAATGTGCACAATATAACGCTTAATTTTAAAACATCTGAGTCATTACAAAACAATAAACATATAACATTTCAAGCAAAAAACCTAGCTCTGATCGGGTTTGAACCATAGGCATTTGAGCGATAGTCTAACGCTCTACCACTGAGCTAATTGTGTCAACGAATATCGTTCTATTTAAAATGACTTACATAGAACTTGTTAGCAAATAATGATTTATACTAAACGATTTCATCACTGGAGTATATTATTTATATATAAAGCATTTCATACAAAGTTTATTTATTTTTTATCAGTACGCTATATTGCATGCAATACTCAAATTAGTGAAATATAAGTCCGGCACAAGATATCCGCTGCCATCTTGTCTTATTACTGAATCAGTTCAGCTTTTTAAAATCACGTCTGCACTATAGTATTACAAAATAAACTTTTAATTTCGAACGTGCCTCTTCCTTTAGAACAGTTAAAACGATTCTCGGCTCGATAATCGGAACTGGTGGGTCCCATGATATGGATTATAAAGTTTGCATAATTCGCACGGCCGCCATCCTGAAATGGTATGGCGGACGACCTTGTAATTTGGTCACAAGACGCATCCTATACGAAGGTATGTTGTTACCAAATTTGGTAGAGATCGGATGATTTGGTTAGTCGTTATTTGATTTTACGTTTTGAACGTTTGAGTGGCCGCCATTCAGTTTTAGTAAAGATGGCGGCGATATAAAACATGACACTGAGGTGTCCTTTGCTAGTGCTACCTTTATACCAAATTTCGTTCAATTTTCATTCACCGTGTTCGAATTGATAGGGGGGGACAGACATTCAGAGTACACACACTCACACACACACAGACACACACACACACAGACTCACACACACACATACACACACACACACAGACTCACACACACACATACACACACACAGACAGACACACTTTTTTCGCCCTGTGTTGATCTCATAAGTCTACTTTCATTTTTTGCAAAAATCGAAAGTAGGCTAAAAACCTAACTACTAACTTATGGACTAGAAGAAGAAATGGAAAACAAAAAGGAGAATAAGGTAAATAAAGGACAGGAGGAAAAGAAATTCCCTCAACCCTGGAAGAATGCGGATTGAGGGACTTGGAAGGAAGGAGAGCCATGAAAGGAAGATAGGAAAGTGAAAGCGGAGAGGGTCCGGCCCACAGGTAAGGGACAAAAGGGGTAAACCGGACCCAGCTCAGGAATCCCTCGGGGTCGCCAACTCCCGAACTCACCAGCTGTGAGCCCTTGAGGGTGTAGCAATATCCAGGGTGCACCAGAAGTGGTGGGGCTACATACACCCTGCCTCCTTGAGGGCCTAGAGCACAAGGCAGGAGAGAACATGAAAAGATAAAGGCTGACCCCTCGCAGAAGGAGGGAATCAGAAAAGATGAGACAAGGGCCAATTATTAAGGAGGGAAAGGAAGAGACTCCCTAGGCCTCGGATACCCTAATACCGTCGGGGTCGGAAGAGAACAAGAGTTGACCAAGTGAGGTCGATAGGAAAGAAGACGGCGAGGAGCCCGGCACAAGTAAGTGGAAGCAATGCCGGACTCGGCTGGGGTCCCGTGGTCGCCAACCCACGTCCCTCTAGATGTGAGTGGGGGGGGGGGGGGGGGAGGAAACAGAAAAAAATATTTTATCCAACTAAGTAGTAGGCCGTGGCTTAGGCGGCAGCACGCCGGCCTCTCACCGCTGGTCCGTGGTTTAAATCCCGGTCACTCCATGTGAGTTTTGTGCTGGACAAAGCGGAGGCAGCCAGGTTTTTCTCCGGGTACTCCGGTTTTCCCTGTCACAAATTTCATTCCAGCAACACTCTCCACTATCATTTCATTTCTCATTCATTTAATCAATGCCCCAGGGGAGTGCGACAGGCTTCGGCAGCCGGCACAGTCCATATCCTCGCCGCTAGATGGGGGCTTCATTCATTCCATTCCCTGACTCGCTGGGTCGACTGAAAGCAGGCTGTGAATTTTCATATTTTCATCCAACTAAGTACTTGCAACAAATATCAAACACACGGGCTGATTCTCTAATACCTCTGGCATTTCAATAGAGAAATCAATCTTCAGATAAATATTGATAACGCTGAAATATTTGAATACAAATCAAAAACAATAAAGAAATAACATAAAATATAAAAATTATTCAAAATTTATAAAACCCCAAGAAACAATCGAAATTATTCAAAATATATACAACCCCAAGAAACAATCGAAATTAGTCTAAATTTATAAAACCCCAAGAAACAATCGAAATTAGTCTAAATTTATAAAACCCCAAGAAACAATCAAAATTATTCAAAATTTATAAAACCCCAAGAAACAATCGAAATTAGTCTAAATTTATAAAACCCCAAGAAACAATCGAAATTAGTCTAAATTTATAAAACCCCAAGAAACAATCAAAATTATTCAAAATTTATAAAACCCCAAGAAACAATCGAAATTTGTCTAAATTTATAAAACCCCAAGAAACAATCGAAATTTGTCTAAATTTATAAAACCCCAAGAAACAATCGAAATTTGTCTAAATTTATAAAACCCCAAGAAACATTCAAAATTAGTCTAAATTTATAAAACCCCAAGAAACAATCGAAATTTGTCTCAATTTATAAAACCCCAAGAAACAATCGAAATTAGTCTAAATTTATAAAACCCCAAGAAACAATCGAAATTTGTCTAAATTTATAAAACCCCAAGAAACATTCAAAATTAGTCTAAATTTATAAAACCCCAAGAAACATTCAAAATTAGTCTAAATTTATAAAACCCCAAGAAACAATCGAAATTTGTCTAAATTTATAAAACCCCAAGAAACAATCGAAATTAGTCTAAATTTATAAAACCCCAAGAAACAATCGAAATTTGTCTAAATTTATAAAACCCCAAGAAACATTCAAAATTAGTCTAAATTTATAAAACCCCAAGAAACAATCGAAATTTGTCTAAATTTATAAAACCCCACGAAACAATTAAAATTAGTGTAAATTTATAAAACCCCAAGAAACAATTAAAATTAGTCTAAATTTATAAAACCCCAAGAAACAATCGAAATTAGTCTAAATTCATAAAACCCCAAGAAACATTCAAAATTAGTCTAAATTTATAAAACCCCAAGAAACAATCGAAATTTGTCTAAATTTATAAAACCCCACGAAACAATTAAAATTAGTGTAAATTTATAAAACCCCAAGAAACAATTAAAATTAGTCTAAATTTATAAAACCCCAAGAAACAATTAAAATTAGTCTAAATTTATAAAACCCCAAGAAACAATCGAAATTAGTCTAAATTCATAAAACCCCAAGAAACATTCAAAATTAGTCTAAATTTATAAAACCCCAAGAAACAATCGAAATTTGTCTAAATTTATAAAACCCCACGAAACAATTAAAATTAGTGTAAATTTATAAAACCCCAAGAAACAATTAAAATTAGTCTAAATTTATAAAACCCCAAGAAACAATTAAAATTAGTCTAAATTTATAAAACCCCAAGAAACAATCGAAATTAGTCTAAATTTATAAAACCCCAAGAAACATTCAAAATTAGTCTAAATTTATAAAACCCCAAGAAACAATCGAAATTTGTCTAAATTTATAAAACCCCAAGAAACATTCAAAATTAGTGTAAATTTATAGAACCCCAAGAAACATTCAAAATTAGTCTAAATTTATAAAACCCCAAGAAACAATCGAAATTTGTCTAAATTTATAAAACCCCAAGAAACATTCAAAATTAGTCTAAATTTATAAAACCCCAAGAAACAATCGAAATTTGTCTAAATTTATAAAACCCCAAGAAACAATCGAAATTTGTCTAAATTTATAAAACCCCACGAAACAATTAAAATTAGTGTAAATTTATAAAACCCCAAGAAACAATTAAAATTAGTCTAAATTTATAAAACCCCAAGAAACAATTAAAATTAGTCTAAATTTATAAAACCCCAAGAAACAATCGAAATTAGTCTAAATTTATAAAACCCCAAGAAACATTCAAAATTAGTCTAAATTTATAAAACCCCAAGAAACAATCGAAATTTGTCTAAATTTATAAAACCCCAAGGAACATTCAAAATTAGTCTAAATTTATAAAACCCCAAGAAACATTCAAAATTAGTGTAAATTTATAAAACCCCAAGGAACATTCAAAATTAGTCTAAATTTATAAAACCCCACGAAACAATCAAAATAAGTCTAAATTTATAAAACCCCAAGGAACATTCCAAATTAGTCTAAATTTATAAAACCCCAAGGAACATTCAAAATTAGTCTAAATTTATAAAACCCCAAGAAACATTCAAAATTAGTCTAAATTTATAAAACCCCAAGAAACATTCAAAATTAGTCTAAATTTATAAAACCCCAAGAAACATTCAAAATTAGTCTAAATTTATAAAACCCCAAGGAACATTCAAATTAGTTTAAATTTATAAAACCCCAAGAAACATTCAAAATTAGTCTAAATTTATAAAACCCCAAGAAACATTCAAAATTAGTCTAAATTTATAAAACCCAAAGAAACATTCAAAATTAGTCAAAGAAGCTCAAAATGTAAAAAAGGAAAATTGCCTATACTTAGATTAAAAAATGAAAGAATATAATCAGTCAAAATACAAAGTAATACCAATCAAAATTGCTCAAAATATATAACACCCCAATAAACATTAGAATTAGTCAAGAAAGCTCAAATAGTCCAAAAAACACAAAATCAAAATTAGTTAAAACCAGGTCAAACAATAAATAAATAAAACATTGTTCAAAATACTAAAAACATAACAAAAATCAAACAAAATTATTCAATAACAGTCTCTAACCATTCTGCGAGCCTAGAGAGTGAAATAGAAATGATATTTATTATCAGTAGCTTGCTAAGTTGGCTGAGTGGTTATCGTGTCGGACTACCAACCACAGGCTTGCAGGTTCGCTCCTGGCCATGGTAAGTGATTTTGGAAAGGCGACAAAAATAACGGCACGCATATCATACGATGTTGGCATGTTGCAGAACTCATTTGAATTCAGGCCGTGTTCATAATGGCAAAATTAATCTCGGGAGTTTCCGCCAACACAATGTTCCTCCTTTCTCTACTAGAAAGCGCTATAATGTTCAAGGTGCTTAGATATCTAACCTCCTTGACTTTCTTAGCGCTCCAAGGAACAACAAAATTCGACATGCAAGCTGATGCGAAGCGCTAGCGTCTATGTTACCTTTTTGCCAATTTAAACAACTGAAATGACAAATGCGCACACTGTTAATTTAAAATGCATTGACGGAAGAAGTCGCACTTTGCCGAGCACGTCGCATGACTTATATCAAGTTGCCATCCATTTACCTTTCCACCCGAGTTTTGAGAGTTCACTAAACTCCCACTGCTCCGTCACTAAAGGAAGATTCCAATAAGATGAGCGGAACTCTTCATGTTACCGGAAACTATTGCTGTGACTTGGAACTTGAACTTCAGGCCGGAACATTCTAGTACATCACTGCGCGTAGAAGACTCGCATGCGGACCACGCACAGGAAGGCACTACAACGACACAAAACACAAGACAAGACTAGAAACAAAACACAAGACAAGACAAGGCAAGACGAGACGAGGGATAATACACAAGAAGCAAGAGACAAGATTGTCTTGCCAACAGTACCAACCATACTTCTGCATCAAAGTTGGTAGGACTATCCATTTTGTAAACTAATTATAAATGACGGAGATATCTGGAGTCAAATATGGACATTTTGGAATTTCTACAAATAAATGGTAAGGGTGAGACTCTTATAACAACGATAGTTCAATTTTTAGCCTATTTTCATTGATAAAATAGAAAAACAGGCTTATTAGATCACCTTTTGTCCGTGTGTGTGTCCCATCCCGCCCTCCCCTCCAACACACTAATAAAATCTAAACGGCCGAAGCGATTTCAATGAAAATTGGCAAGTTGTAACTGTTGAGGCAGGTGCCCTTGGACTTAAATTAAGGTACAATCGCAGTATTTGCCTGAAGGAAGTCTGGATAAACCGTCTGACGTGGCTTGAAACTGTAACCCTCCTGTGGAGTAATCGAGATGTATTTACCACTTTTACTCTATAATGCTTAAGCCTCCGTGGCTTAGGCGCCAGAACACCGGCCTCTCACCGCAGGGTCCGTGGTTCAAATCCTGGTCACTCCATGTGCGATTTTTGCTTGACAAAGCTGAGGCAGACAGGTTTTTCTCCAGTTACTCCGGTTTTCCCTGTCACAAATTCCATTCCAGCAACACTATCCACTACCGACAGCAGTGGCTCAGCTGGCTAAAGCGCAGCGTTAGGTCACGGGACCAAGCTCTCTGCTGACTCGGTAGACGCGTGGGTTCGAGCCCCACCGTCGGCCGTCCTTGAAATGGTTTTCCGTGGTTTCCCATTTTCAACACCAGGCAAATGCTGGGACGGTACCTTCTGATAGGCCACGGCCGATTCCTTCCACATCCTTGCCCAGTTTCATTCATCTTCATCCATTCCATCCCGACGCGCAGGTCGCCTATGGGCGTCGAATAGAAAGACCTGCACTCGGCCTCTGAGGAGGCCACACGACAACAACAACATCCACTGTCATTTCATTTCATCTGTCATTCATTTAACCATTGCCCCAGGGGAGTGCGACAGGCTTCGGCAGTCGGCACAGCTCATATCCTCACCGCTAGTTGGGGGCTTCATTCATTCCATTCCCTGACTCGGTGGGTCGACTGTAAGCAGGCTGTGGACTTTCATGTTCACTATATAATGCTGTGAAGAGCGATTCGTTCAACTGAAAACAAGAGCAGTTTACCCAATTAATGACATCACATTTATTGCCACACTATGACGTCAGTCTTCAACAGAAGGTAATAAATCACCCGCCAGAGGATTTATAACTTCAGACACGAAATATTGATTTTCCAATTTGAGAGAATTGGAATGCTGGCTTGTATCAAAGGGCACGTCCGCCTGTCCACTTAGAGCGGACCTATTGATGTGTGGGGCCTCGCGTGGAGGTCAACATGCCTCCAACTGCAAGCTGTAATTCATCAGATATAACGAGGAATGTTGTCATCATTATTATTATTGTGACGGTAACCAAGGCTCACTCCAATAAATCACCACACAATAGGTAGCGAACGTTACTCATCACTCACTTTATTACGGAAACTGTACACATTTGTTTACACACACTGTACAATCCTCAAGCAGCAGGCTGTCTGTCAAGTCCACAGTACACAGTTTGGTTCTGCTCGGTGAAGCTTCGCCATACAATTACCACCAGAGTCCATCTTCGTAGTTCCCGTGTCATTCCGCGCGCCACGTCGAACCCAGGGTGTTGAGTGCTTTCCGCTCCTACCTTAACACAACGCTCCGTGGCACAACACTCACTTACACTAGCTTTACTGCGCCCACTGTGAGAATTGTAAAGAAGTTCCACTTAAAATTATTCATGTTTTTTTTGGCTATTGCCGTGTGGAAGTAACATTTAAATACCAGACGTTTCGAAGAAACCTTGCCTCCTTTTTCAATGGAATTAAAACAATGTGGCCAAAGAAAGTGTATCAATGAGATTACAAAGAAACTAGAGAAATTCCGCTGATCGTCACCAGAGAGTAGCCGCCAGAAAGAACTCTAGAAACAAAAGCGAGGCTTATCTGTGCGGTACCCAGCGTCAAACAGGTCTCGGCGAAAAAACAGACGGAAACTCCTCCAGTGACGAACAAAGGAGATCAAATCATGGCCTCGAAGCCTTAGAGAAAACCGTACAATTTGAAATAGGTGAAGAACTAGAGGAAATGAGAGGAACTATAAGGTGCGTTCAAAAAGTAACGAGCCGGAGGCTGGTATGCGCAAACCGGTGACGACATCGGCTAATCGTGTCGTGTGTAACGAGGTGTGGTGCCGACCAGAGCTTGGAAGGTCACAGCCAGTCGCTAGAGGGCACTCGTGCACGTCACGTGACAATACAAAGCGAGCAGCAGCATGCATCAATCGTCCAATGCTGCCAGTCGCATTGCAAACCGTGACATGGAGGCGTCAATCGAAGAGCAAAGAGGTGTTGTTCGGTTTCTGACAGCGAAAGGAGTAGGGGGAACGGACACTCATCGCCGAATGTCACAAGTGTACGGCGAGCACTGCATGTCCCTTGCAAGGGTCAAGGCGTGGCACAAACGCTTCAGGGAAGGACGGGTGTCGTTAGCCGATGATGCCCGGTCTGGGGCACCCCCTGCATTACCGATGCCAACGTCCAGCTGGTTGATGCACTCATTACCCAGGACCGCCGAGTGACAGTGAAGGCCGTAGCCACCGTGGTCGCTCCACGACAATGTGCGACCTCATACGGCCAACACAGTCGCGGCACTCCTGCAGAAATTCAAATGGGAGGTTTTTGGCCACCCTCCATACAGTCCAGACCTCTGTCCCTGTGATTACGCCGTGTTTGGTCCCCTGAAAAGGGCTCTGCGGGGACAACGATTCACCTCGGACGCCGACGTCCAGCTTTACCTGCGGAACTGGTTCACATCGCAGCCCAGGGAATTTTATGAGACAGCCATTCACCGCCTCGTGTCACAGTGGGACAAGTGCCTAAACAGCCTGGGCCAATACTTCTAACATACAGGTAGTGGTTTCTGTAGTTATGCCTCCGGCTCGTTACTTTTTGAACGCACCTTATATCTTCCCAGATCTTTAATAACTGGTAATCAAGTGTCACTTAGCTGATATCCAGTGTCTCTGTTAAAGTTATCACTCGACTCCCACTCACCGGTCCTTAACACCAGTTAACGGGACTTTCTCAGCCACCTCAGACCTACGACCAGCCCTTGCCAGAAATAATTGTAATTTCAAGAGGGAGCAAGGAAGAACATTCCGGAGCCTGTCGATGTTGGATGTTCTAGCCCATAGGAGAAGCTGACAAACCTCAAAATAGGATTGAAATTTATGTCAGAATCGGGAACCGAACACAGACCATCATCGTGGAAAATTTCTATCAATTGACAATTCCTTACGTTTTATTGATATCATTGGAATCCAATATTGCGTTCAATGCAGGCAATGTGCCCTTTGGAGTACACAAACAATGTCACGGCGAGTTACTGTGAATGTAACGCCGTTACATCTAGAGAGTAGCTCACCCAGCCGGGAAACATGAGGGACTCACTCAACAGAAATATTGTTTTTCAACTCCGTGATAAACCAGATGAGTACAAACCAATCCGTTCCAAGATTTGAGCAGTCATTAGGTGGAGGGGAATGCTGACTGCTTGTCAACTCTCCAGATAACAGGCAGTGGGGATAATTAGCCATTTGCTTATAGAACATTGTTCACGTCAGTTTACTCAGCAAGCTTATCAATATTTACAAATTATTGTTGCTTTAAGGGGCGGAACAGCGTGGTCATCTGCCTAGAAACATAGAGCGATAGAAAGAAAGACATAAAGAAAGAACAAAAGAGAGAAATGGAGAAAGAAAGAAGGAGAGAAAGAAAGATATGGAGAAAGAAGGAAGGAAAGAAAGAAAGAAAAAAAAACAACAAATGTCCGTGTGTGTGTCCCATCCCCCCCCACACACACACACACTAATAAAATCTAAACGGCCGAAGCGATTTCAATGAAAATTGGCAAGTTGTAACTGTTGAGGCAGGTGCCCTTGGACTTAAATTAAGGTACAATCGCAGTATTTGCCTGAAGGTAGTCTGGATAAACCGTCTGACGTGGCTTGAAACTGTAACCCTCCTGTGGAGTATTCGAGTTTTATTTACCACTTTTACTCTATAATGCTGAAGCCTCTGTGGCTTAGGCGGCAGCACGCCGGCCTCTCACCGCAGGGTCCGTGGTACAAATCCTGGTCACTCCATGTGCGATTTGTGCTGGACAAAGCGGAGGCTGACAGGTTTTTCTCCGGGTACTCCGGTTTTCCCTGTCACAAATTGCATTCCAGCAACACTATCCACTGTCATTTCATTTCATCTGTCATTCATTTAATGATTGCCCCAGGGGAGTGCGACAGGCTTCGGCAGCCGGCACAGTTCATATCCTCGCCGCTATTTGGGGGCTTCATTCATTCCATTCCCTGACCCGGTCGGAGACTGGAAGCAGGCTGTGGATTTTCATTTCATCATTATTCTTATTCTTCTTCTTATTATTATCATTACGATTATTGCCGTACTATCTTGCTGCGGTAGCGAAGCTCGCGGGATCGTATCCCGACACAGAGACGTCTCACAGACGATGTGTACTGTGAATTAGTCCAGGTTCTGCTCCAGACCAAGTTGAGAGTGGGGTCGGGAATATCTGGGCGTGATGTGGGTCTGCTGTGCTTGACATCCCTTTCCTTTCTACAGGGTGTCTCTTACACGTTATTATAGATAGCGTTACATGTGTTGCCATGGTGACCACGCTAATCACACATGGGCCCACAACATATCCATATTAAAAACAAGTAGTTCCGTGAAGAACTTACAGCCTATTTTCATATACCCTACTCAAGTTAATTCAGTTTGGTTGTTTGATTGTTCTGATAGATTCGTAGATATTGAGAACCGTCTAAATATTTCAGATGGTCACCAGGTAGGATTATTATATTTATGTACTGTTACATTAAGATTATTGTGTACGTGTGGTATTCAGACTTCAATCGCATGATTAGGACACAAGACGTAAAAACGAGATTTTAAAATTTCACACAGCTGCCATCTTGTGGTTATGAAAACAATTGAAATAAATTAGATGCCAGTGGATTAACATTTGTATAAGCATTTAACGTGCAAAGTTTCAATGCACTCGGATGGTTAAATCAAGAGAATAGTCCATTTAAATATTTATATTTCGCGTCGCCGCCATGTTGGATTTGTGCTCACCAGGTTACTAAAAGTCCTATAGGCGAACTTATGTTCATAAGCTCCATGAACATAAAAAACTCAGTTTGATTGCTGTAGAAGATTCGTAGATATTGAGAACCGTCAAAATATTTCGGATGGTCGCTATTTTGAATTGTTATATGTATAGACCATAGAGTTATGTACCAATAAAGGAAAATTATTGCGTAGCTTCATTATTCAAACTTTCACTTCGATCGCATGATTACGACATAAGAAAGATAAACTCAATTTTAAAATTTGGCACAGCCGCCATCTTGAGGTTATGTAAACAACTGAACTAAATTAGATGCCAGTGCATTACAATATGGATAATCATTTACTGTACCACATTTCACTGCACTCAGATGGTTAAATCACGAGAAAAGTCTATTAAAATGTTTCAACTTCCCTTGGCCGCCATGTTCGTTTTGTACTTTACAGGTTTTTGAAAGTCTCATAGGTGAACTTCCAGTAGTGCCCTTCATCACCGTATAAAATTTCAGGGTGATATCGGTAATAGTTTCGGAGATACTGTATGCTGGTGAAATATTTCGCACAGCCGCCATGTTGGATTGGTGAGACACAATAAAATTGGAAGGGCACGGTCGGGGTCGGCCGGAATGGTGCTATGATCTTACCAAGTTTCATTGAAATCGCTCCAGCCGTTTAGAATTTATTAGATGGGACACACACACACACACACACACACACGCACACACACACACACACACGGACAAAAGGTGATCTCATAAGCCTATTTTTTCATAAAATGAAAATAGGCTAATAACATTAATTATAATTTTGTTTCCTCAGTTTAGGGGCTGTGACAACGCAGTCATGTAGCCCCGTGTACTTTGGGTGTGTGTAGAATCTGTCTGATAACCGGTGTTAATTGTGATGACTGTATTAGTGTGTGTTATCTGTTTTTAATTCAAGTGAGGACTGCAGACATTCAATTTTCAAGTAGTTCCAACTTTTGGCACCGAACGCCACCGTCAAGGACCATCAAGTTCAGAACTTTGTTAATAGATACCACAACAGTCGGCTACTGGCGACGAACGTTGGATCCTAAGAGCGTTAGTCAAATCTAACTTATAATTTAGCTTCACACAAGTGTAATTAGTGGAAGGATCTTTTTCGAGCCATAAATCTATGAATTGGGACCGCCGGCTTTACTTCCCCTCCGAAGGAAGACATACTGAAGGATTTTAACGCTCTTAAAAATCCTACGATTTCGGCTGGGTTTGAACCCGCGATTTTGGGCATAGAAGCAAAGGATGCTATCAACTACGCCACCGAAGCCGCTCATGCACATAACGTGGACCAAAGAGAATCAGGAACTAAGACATAACAACGAGACTCGCCATTCATTTGCTCAACCAGATCTTACCACAGCCCGAGTGGCACCAAGCACCATATGACGACCGCCGCAAGAGAACACAATCACTTAGTGAATACAGAAAACAGTAATGTCCATTCTTCCTTTTCTTACAATCTCCAGTAAACTCTAACTGACAGTTGGCTTTACGGTCAGAGTAGAGTCCCGGTAAACATTCGGTCCTTCTTACCATGTTCCGGTTAATGTTTACGGTAGGTTGGCAGATCAGCGCATAATTTTCAACAGTTGGTACATATTTCTGGTTCGATTTGCAGATTTCTTGATACTCTCAATAGTTGGCATGAGTGGATCTAAGTCAGGAGTAAATAATAAATATATATTGTATATTCCTTGATCTTAATCCGTATTCTTGGCGCAATCTGTTTGTTACGTTACGATTATAAAGGGAAATATTAGATATGGAAGGACAATTATCTCCAAATGAGAAATAAAGGCCTCAACAGGATAAGCTTCGTCAAACGGAATCGTCTAAATAAGTCTTGATCATCTCACTCCTCGTAATAATCACTTCGATTCCTATATACTTTTCGTCTCCTTCTTTGAGCAGCATCTGCATTTACGAAAATGTAAATCCACAGTCTCCGACCGGGTCAGGAATGGAATGAATGGAACCCCTATCTAGCGGCGAGGATATGAACTGTGCCGGCTGCCGAGGCCTGACGCACTCCTCTGGGGCAATTATTAAATGAATGACAGATGAAATGATATGATAGTGGAGAGTGTTGCTGGAATGAAATTTTGACAGGGAAAACCGGAGTATCCGGAGAAAAACCTGTCTGCCTCCGGTTTGTCCAGCACAGATCTCACGTGGAGTGACTGGGATTTGAACCACGGACCCAGCGGTGAGGGGCCGGCGTGCTGCCGCCTAAGCCACGGAGGCTTCCATCTGCATTTACGAAACCCATGAAATTACTGATACTTCTTGGCATATTGAAGATGAATATAATCAGCTGGCGTTGAGATTATAATAGAAAATCTGGCAGTAAAGCAGTTTACGGGAGGAGAATCCTCCGGTAAATTTCACTGTCGGTTAAGGCTTATTTTACTGTCAGTTTGTCGCTAACCGGGTAATGTAAGAATCAAGTTCCAGTAAACTTGCCGTAAACGTGCCGGTAAAGACTTAACCGGAGATTGTAAGTAAAGGCCTAATATTGTGTGTTTAGTTTCGTCATCATCAGCCTCTAAAGGTTAAAAGCCTTGTCGTTGCAGCCATTTCTTACGGTCTTTAGCAGTTCTCTTCATGTGGGCATACGAGTCACATTCCATCTCCTTGACAATGTTCTTGAGATACGATTGTCTTGGGCGTCCCCTTGATTTTTTTCTCCAAAATGTTTCCTTCAAAAATTACCTGGAGGAGAGTGTCATGTCTCACTATGTGTCCCATGAATTTTGCTTTCCTTTTCTTGATGGTGTTCAACAGGCATCAATTCTCCTGCATTTGGTTCAGAACAAGCTCATTTGTCTTTCTATCCATCCAGCTTGTTCGGGTCATTCGTCTCCAAAACCACATTTCAGCTTCCTCAAGTTTCGATTCTTCTCTTTTCCTTGTTTCACAACCACAGGCCAACACACTGACTTCCTTATCTTCAAGTTGAGGTACTCATTGAGCAGCCAATTCTTCTTTATTTGGAAGGCTTTCTTCGCCAACATTATTCTTTTCTTAATTTCTGATATGCATCTGTTGTCATAGTTAATCACACTTCCCAAATAACAAAATTCCGTTACTTGTTTAGTTTACATGTTTGAATACAGCGAAGAGGAAGAAGAAGAAGATGAAGGTCTAGAGGTTGGTATAACCTGGAGTGTGGCTATCAACAGAACCAGATGGAAGGTGCCCTGTGCCCTACCAGGAGTAACAGTAAATAAGCCAAGTTTCATCCCTCCCTATATTATTCTGCTAAGGTCCCCTTCCAGTTTTGTACCGAAAATAAGGTCCCATTAACACCAACCTACACATATAGGGTACCTACAGGTTCAGCATAACCCAATGCGTAAGCGAAACGCACTCACTTACTCTTTAAATGCCTCACAATTAAATAAATACCTTAAAAATGTATATTTACAATGAAATAATGAAAGAATGCATCACGGTAACCATGGTAACAGAATCTCACAGGTCCATCTATTTCTGTAAGACGCAATGCAATTCCAATTATTACATTATTGTCAAAGTTTCCAGACGATTATAAGGTTATCGCTGAACCAAATTAAGCTGTAAAATTCATCAATACATACAGTAGAATGCGCTTAAGGGGGTCAAGGGGCACTCTAGAATTTTTCACGCAATTTTCACGTGTGAGTGTGGTACGAAACGTCTTTTTCACCCGACTATAAAGGGTCTCCGAAAACCACATTTAAAGGCCCTTAAATTAATAGTGTCTGTGATATTCCCAGAAAACTAACTTCGCTCTGATATACCTATGAATGAATGACAAAACCCTAACCACTGCACCAGTAGCTGAATTGATAAAGTCTAATTATTCATACCAAGGATAAATCAGTCATAGCATTCATGATTGAGATTTTGCTAAGTGTACTCTTTACACCTAGAATATACGCGGGCGAAGCCACGACGGGTAATGTTAGTTTCAATTAATAAAACAAGAGAAACCAAGTATGGAGAAATAACACAAGTGGAAAGTTTCAAATACCTACGAGAGATTAAACAAAAAACAGGACTTGGCATACAATGAAGACAGGATCGCTAAATTACAGAGTATACCGATTTAAATGGAACTACTACAATAAAAAAGTATTTCTATCAATGTCAAACTACGACACTATCGTACAGCAGTCTTACCAGAGGCCTTACACGCTTCACAAACGACAGCAATCAAGGGACGAACAAAAATCAAGGAATTAGAAAAACAAGAGAGAAAAATTCTGAGAAAGATGTACGGGCCAGTTCAGAAAGAGGGAATATGGATGAAGAGACCGACAATAGAACTGTACAAACAGACAGAGACGATTACAAACAACATAAGGAAAAAGAGGGCACAATTTTAAGGACACATACATAGCGTGACCGAAGACAGACTGACCAAGAAAATGTTTAATATAGTTACGAATAGTTCACTAAAAACCAATGGGGTAAGAAACCGTGGAAGTCCTCAAGAAGCTAACATCTCTACAGAAGTTTGAGCAAACTCCCAAAGAGAGACAACCGGGAAAGAAGTGGACGGAAGAGAGAAGGAGGAAGCATAGTGTGTATATGAGAGGTTTTTGGGAAAAACGAAGAAAGGGCCAGAATAAAACATGAAAATTGATTGTGTTGGTACGCTCTCCTTTTGGGGACTAAATCTCTACTTAGTTTAAAACAAAGTCCCCGATTCTTGGATGTTACGGGTAAACTCGAGAACCACTAGATGGATTTTGATGCGGTTTCCACCATTCTGTAAAGGATATCTCGAGGATGATTTTTGTAGAAAATAATTTATTTATGATCAAAGGAAGCCGAGCAGTAACGATTTCAGTGGAAAAGTCGAAAAAAAAAACTGGCGTCCGAGTGCTTTGTAAGCTTAGGCTGGGCAAACCGTTAAACATATCTAAATACTATGAGTGTAAGAATTGTTCAGCATGAAAAGTTCTACAAAAGTCCGCGAGAGCATATCTCTATCTTCAATACATCGCCCACTATGAGGGTAATTACGTTTTCATTTCTTCCAACCATGTCCATTCATCTACTAAGGCGACAGTTTACGAGCTAGCTAAGGGCGAGACTATCATCCCTATTACAGCCTAGCTAGCAGGCGAACCTATTGCCCCTGATACAGCCAGCAGCAAACCGTTGAGTCGTGTTGAGTTAAGACTTCTGAGAAGGGTGGTTGTGTTTGGAGTTTCCCTGGAAGTTCAACTCGGGGTTTCTTCATTTCGCCTGTGAACTTTTCGTTCCGCAAAATTCACAGTCAAGTTAAGATTGGACGCAAAGGGGATTTATGTTTCATGCACCTCGCCATTCTTAAATTACGTCTGACAAGAATTTGTTGCACATGCATCTCCATGATAATATAATTAATAGTCCAGTCAGTGATTTTAACCCATCATGCCGAGACGTAAAACGGATATTGGTCGTTGTTCATTGACATTGAAAAAGAAATCGCTTATCACGTATTGTATTCATAACTGTTCCCGGGCGAAGCCGGGTCGGGTTGCTAGTAAATAATAAAACAAGTGAACTTAAGATCAGATGTATTAACTGGTTTAATGTTTAAACAAAATGTGCTTTGATTTTGAGTTAATTGTTTGAAACTTTGTTATAAAGCCAAAGATAATGGTTTGCGCAGTACAAAGAGCTCACACACAAGATGAACCACTTGAAACTACGATGATTGGTCCATTAAACAACCCCTGGCCGTGTCGCCATAAAACTTGCGCCGGAACCCATCCATAAAAGCTAACTTTTCATTAGAGTCAACTCTGTAAAGTTTTCACTTTGTTTTAAGTCCCGCGAAACCAATCATCAACACAGAGGGCTTTCAATGTTGATAAGCTTGGTGACGTCATCTGGATTTGTTAATAATGCGGCTGGTTAGTCTGGGACACCTTAAATAAGTTACTAGAAAACCAACATGGCCGCCACATTTGGTGTTGCCAACCTACATCATTTAACACCAAAAAGTCAGCACACACATCCATATAACACGTATCGCAAATGATCCAAACTACGTAAAGGCCCTTTACATTTTACATAAAGTTGTGAAGCAGTCCTTGCTCAAGTTAGGGACATCTTGGTCAACAGTCCTCAACAGTCTAACTCTTAAGCAGTATTATGGTAGTGAAGTTAACTTAAATTAGCTCTTTTAGTTTGATTTTTAAAGCATCATATAAAATGCTTAAGAACAGAAACATTAATACTTACTGGAGGTTTTTTCCAATTTTGCCGGGAGCTAAAGATGAGCATGTGCATTTCTTCTTATCGGCTACATTTTTATAATTAGTCCAAAAATGCAGACCATTCTGTTTTAAGATGAGTGTTCAGAGAAGGATTTAGGAGTAGGAGAAAAATAGAATAGTGGGGTACATATTAGCTTATTATTTCTTTATTTTTGATAAGTACCATACTCATTTCTTGCATGTATAGGCCTACATACACACATCAAAAAAAGTTTTGCATCACCTCGGTTCCCAGATCTCCGGCATATAGACGTTGACTGTGTATATTGTATCCAAGATACAGTCCCTTTGACTGTTCATAGATGTCACTAAAACTGCTCAAAGATGTAAACAACCATGCATGAGCAGGGCCTATTAGACGGAGGGGGTACGACAGCCGATCAGTTCCAGTCATTCCACCAGGACGAAGGTACGCTGCTCATGTTGTCTGTAGTTCTACCATGCCTAGAAGGTCAATACCGCAGTTCGATCGCGTCCGCATTGTTACTTTGGGTCAAGAAGGGCTCTCAACAAGGGAAGTTTCCAGGCGTCTCAGAGTGAACCAAAGCGATGTTGTTCGGACATGGAGGAGGTACAGAGATACAGGAACTGTCGATGACAGGCCTCGCTCAGGCCGCCCAAGGGCTACTACTGTAGTGGATGACCGCTACTTACGGATTGCCGCTCGGAGGAACCCTGACAGCAATGCCACCATGTTGAATAATGCGTTTCGTTCAGCCACAGGACGTCGTGTTTCAACTCAAACTGTGCGCAATAGGCTGCATGATGCGCAACTTCACTCCCGACGTCCATGGCGAGGTCCAGCTTTGCAACCCCGACACCATGCAGCGCGGTACAGATGGGCCCAACAACATGCTGAATGGACCCCACGGAATTGGCATCACGTTCTCTTCACCGATGAGTGTCGCATATGCCTTCAACCAGACAATCGTCGGAGACGTGTTTGGAGGCACCCTGGTCAGGCTGAACGTCTTAGACACACTGTCCAGCGAGTGCAGCAAGGTGGTGGTTCCCTGATGTTTTGGGGTGGCATTATGTGGGGCCGACGTACGCCACTGGTGGTCATGGAAGGCTCCGAAACGGCTTTACGATACCTGAATGACATCCTCCGACCCATAGTGCAACCATATCGGCAGAATATTGGAGAGGCATTTGTCTTCATGGACGACAATTCTCGACCTCATCGTGCACATCTTGTGAATGCGTTCCTTCAAGATAACGACATCGCTCGACTACAGTGGCCAGCATGTTCGCCAGACATGAACCCTATCGAACATGCCTGGGATATGTTGAAAAGGGCTGTTTATGGACGTCTTGACCCACCAACCACTCTGAGAGATTTACGCCGAATTGTCGTTGAGGAGTGGGACAATTTGGACCAACAGTGTCTTGATGAACTTGTGGATAGTATGCCACGACGAATACAGGCATGCATCAATGCAAGAGGACGTGCTACTGGGTATTAGAGGTAGTGGTGTGTACTGCAATCTGGACCACAAATGCTGAAAGTCTAGCTGTATGATGGTACAACATGCAATGTGTGGGTCTCATGAGCAATAAAACGAGCTGAAATGTTGTTTGTGTTGATCTCTATTCCCTTTGTATTTAAAGGTTCCGGAACTCTTGGAACCGAGGTGATGCAAAACTTTTTTTGATGTGTGTATATGGAAGTAGAATTGAGACAAGCTATTGATAGCCTATTGGCAAATCCCTATTGAGATGCAAGAAGATGGTTGATCCAATGCTTAGGCCTAAATCGATTCGAACTAGTCGTGGATTTTAGGGGCATAAAACTGTAATGGCAACTCTTAAGAATTCTTCTTGGAATGGTAGAAAGCAGCAGTTGTTCGTTGAGTTTGGGACTTTACGACATCATGGTCATGTAGATCTGTGTACTTGGACATGTGGAATTTGTCTCATAACCTGTGTTATTGTGATGGCTGTATTAGTGTGTGCATTTATTATTCAGTTGAGGATTGGGAACGAGGCGGCCATGGCCTTAAATTAGGAACCATCCCGGTATTTGCCTGGAGTAGAAGTGCGGAAACCAGTTCCAAGATGGCTAAGATGGGGAGCGAACCCTCCTCTTCTCAGTTTTGCCTCACGAGGCTTAGTGTGCCTTGTTCTATCCCTCAGACCAAAATTAAAATTTCTTGGCAGAGCCAAAAATCGAACCAGGACCAACTGCCAAAAAATTGCTTGCGGCACAGCGCGAGATGGTTGGTAGAATACTCTCCTGACCTTTCGTCACCTGGCACATTAAAAGCCACTTGCAGAAAATTCACTGAATTCACTGACAAATTGACTACAGTCCAGCCGCTGAGTGTCCGGCTCTGACGTTTGGCGATGGTGGGAGAAGAGGGGTAGAGAGAACAATATAGCCAACTTACGGCAATGAGAAGCTGTTAATAGAACCTTGAAACTTGCCATCATTTTAATTCTTCTCTAGCATCTTCACTATGTAACGTGGAAGTCCCACACCCTATTTGCAATTTTATGCATCATTGTGTTATTCCGACATTTTGCGGTTACAAAACCTAAATTCTTCGACCGCAGTGGATTTCCGCCTAGGTTGGCAAAGTCGCTTAAAACTATGAAGAATGTTGTCACCTGTACCAATCAGCGGTTTTCCCGGTAAGCCGGTCTTTAAACTTAGCTCGATGTTGCAAGGGCTCCCTTCTGTTGCTCTTTGTGTTAGTGCAGGTTTGTTGTTTTATTGTCTTGTGTGTGCACACTTACCTGTTAACTGTGTGTAATTATGTTACTTTAGTAATATGGTCAGTGGTTCGTCAGAATTCATTTAAAAACATGTGAAATATTTTTTGTAGTCCACGCTGTTTTATATTTCGCGGTACAGAACCGGCAACGCTGTCTCCCTCCCTCATGAGAAATGTCAGAGCCGGACACTCGACGGCTGTACTGTAGTTAAATACACGCGTTGAAAGGTAAGCTTTATCGTCGGAGTAATACACAGACCGGCAAGAAAAAGTGGAACAGTTAAAAATGTAATATAAATAGTATAAAATTAGCCATGAAAAAGATGTAATCACATTTTAAAAGCTTTTCACGCATTAGAACACACATCTGAAACATCCGTGAATAGTAATTGATAATATGACATTTCTTAGGGTGGTTTATTACCACCAATTGCCCAATCTTCGATGGCAGGAAGCGCACTGGAAGCATTTAAGGGTTATGAGTGTTGCCGCTCGCTTATTGTTGTTCTAGGAATAACAACTGGCATTTGTTGAACACGAGCAGTGGGCCTCTGTTCTCTTCACTGACGAGAGTCGCTTTAATCTTAGATCTCCTGATGGAAGAGAAAGAGTGTGGAGAAGGCGCGGGAAGAGGTACAGCCCTGTTGCTTTCTCCTCCAGGACTCCATTTGGAGGTGGCTCTGTTATGGTGTGGGGTGGCATCAACATTATGGCCCGCACTGAGTTGGTGTGCATCGATCACGGGACACTCAATTCCCAAAGGCACATCGAAGAGATCCTGAAGAACCATGTGATGCCCTATGCGCCTTTCATTGGTCAGAATTTCATGCTGGTGCAGGATAATGCCCTAATACTGCTCGCTGAGTTGTATAATATCTGCAGGAAGTGGGGATTCAAACCCTGAACTGGCTAGCTCGTAGTCCTGACTTAAACCCCATCGAGCACGTACGAGATATGTTTGGAAAGAAAGTCAGACAGTGTGACCCCACCACCTTGGCACAACTGAGAACATCGCTGCTGGAGGAATGGGATCGCATCCCGGCAAATGTCATTCGACGAGTTGTGAACAGTATGCCTGAGCGTTTACAAGCTGTCATAGACTCTAAGGGTGGAAACACTTGTTTTTAGTGACCAGTGGTGTTGTGCAGTGCAAACATTAACACTGTTTTGTTTGAAAAAAAAAGAAAAAAAACAGCCCAAAAGAACATTACTAAAAATAGAAAATTGTAAGATTTGCAAAAATATGTAACGAAATTTGTGAGTTAAAGCGTTTTGTAAAACAGGTTTCAGTATTTTCTGTAGCCAACCATCTAAAATTTACATGAATAATGCAAATATTGGAAAACTGATACATATTAGTGGAATAAATTAAGAAATTACATAAAATAATAGCCCGTCTTCAAGCAATAATGTTCAAGGCAAAAAGACATACGTACCGTAATAGAGGTAACACTTCAGAAGTGATGAACCAAGTAGAATACTTAAATTAGCCTAAATACCTTGTGTAATGATGAATAATAATTGTGGAAATGATGTCCTAAAATATGTTTTCTGCTTCGCTGTCTCTAACCCACCCGCTATCCCCTTTACAACACGACTTATATACTGTAGGGAAATTTCAGATTAATTCTGTAACGTATCACTCTTTTCCTTTTCACTTTCACTTTGATAACATATCATTTTCATACCATATTTCATCTTTTGGATGGCCGATAACCTAGATGTTAGGCCCCTTAAAACAACAATTATCATCATCATCATCTTTTGGTGAAGGGGGACATTATCAATTGTAACTACTAACCTTGATCACTTCTGCACCGGATATATGTGCTAAATCACTTAAACATGTGTTTTTATTTATTGTATATTTAACAACCGCAGCCATGTTCGACAGCATATTTGGTATGTGAAACTGCTGCAGCGATCACACTGACATCATCAGTTACCAACATATCCGATACAAAATAGGCCTAAATTAGACGACACATGTAATGTTGCAATTATGTGAAAAAAAAGAAAGAATCGGGCTCTTCTTAGTTAGACGAAACCATTGGTCGCTACTAGGTTAGAAGACAGTCTGGACGAAAATTACTGATTGCACTACTGGGCGTAAGCCCCAGGTTAGGTTTGTTTTGTATGTATAACCGTATTTACCACTGTAATGAACGCTGATCGCAAGGATTCCATTGGTTTGGATGAAAATTATTGATGCGTGTCTACCCAAACTGTGCGTGACAAAAACCAGGGGTGGTGTTTGTATGGCATAACGACCTAACAATTATTGGTCAGCCATCACAGCACTTTTCGATAAACGAAAACAAGCCATGAAATTAAGATTCATGCAATTAACATACAAATCCATGACACAAATCATAGTGTTCACAGCTGGTAGGAGAAACACAACAAGCAACTACGGAGTGTCACTACTCCGAAGTAACTTATGTAATGTGGCTAAGATACAAGAGTTGAACATTTTATCGCTCAAGGGTATTATTTACATTTTTCAGCAGTGCCAACATTATTGTTTGGCACTGGTCTTGCCTCTTAGTTCGAGCGTGGTGAACCCGGAATAAGGCTTTACATACAAACCTAACCTGGGGCTTATACCCCAGACCCCCTTGCTTGTATTAAAAGCAGTAATTTTCATCCCCACAGTCACCTGGCCTAGTAGCGGCCAATGGTTTCGTCCAGACAGTCGTCTATTCTAGAGTTGTACTTTTAGAGATGTGTTCTGACAGTTCGGCGGATAAGCCATTGAGCTGAAGGAAGCGGGTAATCTCGAGAACCACTGGATGGATTTTGATGCGGTTTGCACTGTTCTCGAGGGAGGTAATTCTAGAAAGAATATTCATTTATGACCAAAGGCAGCCGATTTTGTATCCCACATGTCGGCAACAATGTGTGCGCATCGGTGTGTGCCTCTAGAGTGCGCCTTGTTGACAGTTGAACGAGATGCAAGCGCTGTTGGAACATGGCAGCCGTTTTTAAAGAGCAATAAATAAAAACTCATATTTATGCACTTATGCACATATAATGAAGTGCAGTAGTGACCAGGGTTCCTAATTTCAATACGTAATATCAGCCAGAAGATGAAACAAGGACACAAGGTATGTAAAAGTCACATTCATGTACGATGCAAATGTATAAGTCGCATTCTACTTTCATTCAGAATTAATAATACAAGTAGCCTCGGCTATAGATGCGAGCAATATTTATAACATATTGCAACCAGTGGCTTCGTCCGAACTGTGTCATCTAATCAAGTAGCAAACAGTGACTTTGTCTCACCCAACATTACATCATTCAGTGGTGCAGTAATTTATGTCGAGAACTAAAAGAGAGCTATGAGATATTGTTGGTATTCTCTGAAAATATGCACATGTGATTCAAGCGCAGTGCATATCCCATTCACATGTGAGTATATGGATCTTCAGAATTATGATTGATTCATGTTGCACAACCCTTGAAGTTCGTTGAAGGGCACCGCGATACTCTGTCGCAACCATGACTGAAACAAATAAAAATAGGCCTAATATAAATATTTTATCTGCCTACTACTAAGTAGGCTATAGATCAGTAGCCAAGTACATAAGTTATAAGCTACATAACTTAAATAATCACCAATACATTCACTACCATTAACCGAGTGTGAATCATAGACTAGGCCTACTTCCGAGTTTAAGAGTTACATGTGCAATGTATTATAATATTATGGCTGACGGCATTTGGAAGTCGAGAATAATATACATAACAATATTACAAGGCGAATTGAACCTAAGAATATATTCCCGAGAGAGAACTTACATAGGCTATATTTTAGGTTATGTTTGAATTAGGCCTATACGGAAAATGCAGTCGGAAGACTATTTCAAAATTTCCAAAGACCATTAAGGTTCTTTATTACGTTATTTGTGCTCTGACTGAATATAAAAATAAATAAAACAACGATTAAATAACTCTGTACTTTAAATTGTGTAGGTCTAGGCTAGGCCTACTTACTTAAATTGTAGTGATCTTTGTAGAGTTACTCCAATCCATCTCTAATCTTGTTCTCGTGTTTTTTAGGCGTCATGATGAAATCTAAATAAGAATTTATTCAAAAATTAATTAAATAAAAGCTTCGAAACATCTCAAGACTAGTGGATTTGACACACACATATAAAGAATCCATAATTACTGTAAAAACTGTTAATCGATGTATATTAGTAGTACTTACCTTGTACAACTTGTTACAACTTCATTAGACTTGAAATTCCAAAGAAAACTGTGAAATTATTCAAATAATAAGTCATTAGTGTAAGTCGTAATTATAATGTTGGCTGACTTTGTGAAAAATGCATTCTGGGAGTTATCGCCAGACCCTTGTCGGCAACTGTGTGGTACAAAATTTTACTGGTATTACGGTCTGTGGAGATGGCGAGATTTTAAGCAGGGTTGGCGACAATGTGCTCGCACCTGAAAACAACTTAACTTCAAGAAATGCAACCATAAAGCAACATTTACGTAGGCATAGGGGACGGCTGGTAATGTTGCCTACTCTGTCTTGATCTAGTAACTTACTTAAGCTGGCCCGGACACTTACACTTACACACACACAACCACAGGGGACAAGGGCCGGCCGTGAGTCACCAATCAAATCCTAATGTTTACAAAGTTGTTATTTTACCGTAAAGTGATTTGTAAATTTCTATTATATACAATATTACTAGATAAATTATAACTGTTATAACTGTTTGTGTGTTCGTGTCCTCTAGCAAAATATTCTTGATGTGAGTAGATCTCAAGATTCTCCATGTTCAGATTCTGTGGTTGTTGACTATAACCATATTGTTGAATCTAAAATATATGCATTATCCTTTTGCCTATCAATGGCTGGAATATATCGCAGGCTGGTGAAGCATTCATCATCATCATCATCATGTTTTTCCGTCAAGCGGCTGGTCTGCCCCGACAGTGAGTCTTTTCCACGTTGTTCGGTCTTGTGCTGTCCTTTTGACCACTTCATCACTTCGTAGGCCAGTGCTATCTAGGAAAGATCTCATGAAAGTGTTCCGTGGCCTCCCGCGAGGGCGTTTTCCAGGTATTTTGCCTTCTAGTATGTCGATCATCAGGCCACCATGTCGTAACCTGTGGCCAAGCCAGGTGGATCTCCTTCTATATATCTGGCGGATCATTTGCCGTTTTTCTTTTATTCGATCCAGCACCGTTATGTTGGTCATTTTCTCTACCCAGCTGATCTGTTCCATTCGGCGCCAACACCACATCTCAAACGCTTCCAGTCGTTTAATGTCACCTCTATTCATTGTCCAGGTCTCACTGCAGTACATTGCAACTGGCCATATGTAGGTCTGAACCAGTTGTTTTCTAAGGCTGAGGGACATCGAGCGTTGACAAATTAGAGAATGCTTTTCACGGAATGCCTGCTTGGCCATGGCTATACGGCTCCTGATTTCAACTTCACATCGTAGGTCTTCTGTGAAGATCTGACCAAGGTATTTAAATCATCGACTGACCTGTTGTACTGGTTCTTTATTTATGGTTATATTTAGTTGGTGTTGATGCTTACTTATCACCAGAATCTTGGTCTTCTTAAAATTGATTTTCATTCCGTAGGTGAAGCACTGCCTGAGGTAAAACAAGTAGTTCCGGGAAGAACTAAATAGCCTATTTTCATATATCCTACTGGTCTTACTTAGGACAAGAGATTATTTATTTATCGTATGATTAAGTGATACATAGCTATTTACACAGTAATACATAATCTCAAGTTCGTAGTCTGAAATGATTAATTCACCGCTGCAGATCCAAATGCAGAAGCCAGTCAACAGCCTGTGTACATCTTCCAGTGTACCACTGAAGGCTCTGAGGGGACAAGACGCGATCTATATTCTGCTTCTCTTCCCCACAGTCACAATCTGGAGAGGACTTGGTGTAGTATACCTGCCCTGGCCAGTTCAACATGCACCAGTGACGCCAAGATAAGTGAAACCCTGCAGGTCCTTCCCAGGGAATTATAATTAATCCATGGTGTGCCAGGGAAGTTTGTTTCCACCATTGATAAATCCAGGCAACTTTGATATTAAAGTTGTTAGTCAGCAAGCTACCTGCTGTTCGCCACGATGGGTGTCTGGACGTTAATCGATGAGCTGATAGAACAGGAAGTTCTGTATGTATTGGTAATAATGGATTTGTGTTGATTCTTTTGTAGGTGTTCAGCAACGACTGACATCTTCTTAAATGTGGTGGGGGGCTTGAGATGTGAAAACAATTTTAAAAAAATTGCACAACCGCCATTTTAAGTTCTCATAAAATTCCATTAATTCACATAAAAGAACGTATTGTAGTACACATTATCGCCGTACAACATTAGAGGGTGATATCTGTTACTGTTGCGAAGATATAGAATGCCAGTGAAATATTTCGCGCGGGCGCCATGTTGGATTATGGAGACGTATTACAATTTGAAAGGCACGGTGGAGATTCAACAAGATAGTAGTATGCACTCACTAAGTTTCATTGAAATCGCTTCGGCCGTTTAGATTTTAATAGGGACACACACACGGACAAAAGGTGATCTCATATGCGTATTTTGTTATTAAATGAAAATAGACAAAATAAATGCTTTCAATCCACTGAGATAATGAAAGACCAGTTTTCTATCAGCACATCATTTATTTCCTTGGGTATACTTATTTGGATTTTCTTTGCAAAGAGAGCACCACTCTTCATTTCTGAGCATTTATCTAATTGCTGTTTTGAAGCTATCGATTATGTTAATCATTCAGCTCATTCTTTTATAACCTTTATTAGTAAACCAGGGATCGGGGACCGATAATGTGGGTCCCAATTTGCAAGCATGACAGTCGAGTGGGAGTTAACATGTGTAGGATAGGGGAGCGGACAAGTGGGGCATCGGGAAGGAGAAAGGCAATTTCCAGTATTTCCTGTAAGTATCCTTCCTGTAAAGCACAAGACGATGCTATATCGCATGAATGTGAGTGACACATCAGTGTACTGTCGTAGCTCGGTTCAACAGGCTGACGCAGAATTTGATCACCATTGAGCTTACGTTTCTTTAACGATTTCAGACGATTAAAACACTGTAGATCGATTTATATATTTTCAAACACTCTGTATTTGGTGACGTTTCAATTGAATTATCCAATATTCCGTAGTTCTGTACCATGACTTCCGTGCCATAATGTGGATACAAAGAGTGTCTGCTGATTGCAATAGACTCCAGTAAAAGAAATAACCAGATGAAAGAAGCAGTCGTGGATGTAAATCACTGTCACTGCTTCTCTCTGATTGGACGGTGCGTTCATCCTATCATACGCGCCAGCAATATAAATGTAGCCAAGGATTGAATCACTGATTTAGGGACGGGAATACAATACCTGTGGTATCCGCGTTGCTGCGCGTTGGCAAACAATGATGATGCTATCCCTTGTGATGGTGTGTGAAATATGAACCTCATTTGATCGGCCACGGTATAAAAGATCAACTTTTATTAAAAACATAGAGAATTTACTAAAACGCTTATTAATTCATGGCTCATTACGGAAGAACAACACGGTTTGGTTATGAGATACTTGAATGAAACTGAAACACCACGATTAAAAAATAATGCATAAACAATTAATTTGATAGTAACAACTATTCTCATTCGCTAAATTATAAATAATAATAATAATAATAATAATAATAATAATCATCATCATCATAATCATCATCATCATCATCATCATCTGCCAGTGAAGTATTAGGCCGGGTGGCCCGTTACGGTCTCATTCCATCTTTTAGCTGGACGACCAATAGATCGAACCCCTTTTGGTTGGTATCGTACAATCTGCTTTGGGACTTGTTCCCTTGGCATTCTGTTGACGCGGTCTCTCCAGTTCTTCCAATAGGTTCCTATGTAGTTTAATACAGGTTCTGTCTTTAGTTCTTTCAACACGTCCTCATTCCTTTTGAGGTCCCAACGTGTGTATCCTGCTGTGAGTCTCAGCAGCAGTGATCCTAGTTTCATCTCGTTTTCGGATTGTCCATGCTTCACTTCCATACGTGAGGACAGGTCTAGCTAGTGTTTTGTAGACTCCTAGTCTTGTGTCCTTCTGGACTAAGGATGGTTTCACTACCGAGTTCACTGTGCCTATGGTTTGATTATACTTTATGATCTTATTAGAAATATCTGCATCATTGTCGAATGATAAAGAGTAGCCTAGGTAGTTGAAGGTGTTTACTCTTTCCAACAGTCTGCTGTTAAGGCAGATCTTACTCGGAATTGGTTCTTTGCCCTTGAAAGCGAGTACTTTTGTTTTTTCTGAAGATATTTCCATGTCATATTCAGTGGCTATTCTGCTGAGATGATGTATGGACGTTGTAAGTCGTCCTCTGTGCTGGCGAATAGTTCTTGGTCATCAGCGTACTGAAGCGTGTCTAATTTCAGGTTTCTGTTGATTGTGCTACTGCCGTGGGGAAGACGTCTCCAGTCATTTATAAGAGCATTCATGTATATGACAACAAGAAGGGCGGAAAGGCCACAACCTTGCCGTACTCCTCTGTTGATTGGTTTCCATGGTGTAACTGTATTGTTAACTCTGATCGCTATCAAGTTGCTTGAATATAGTTTAGATATTAATAACTAGCATTACCCGTCGCGGCTTTGCCCGTGAATATTCTAGTTGTAAAGAGTACACTTAGCAAAATCTCAATCATGAATGCTATGACTGATTTATCCTTGGTATGAATAATCAGACTTTATCAATTCAGCTACTGGTGCAGTGGTTAGGGGTTTGTCATTCCTTCATAGGTATATCAGAGCGAAGTTAGTTTTCTGGGAATATCACAGACACTGTTAATTTCGCTTTTTTTTTCGCTATCGTTTTACCCTCCAGGATGGGCTTTTCCCACGGACTAAGCGAGGGATCCCACCTCTACCACCACTGAGGGCAGTGTCCTGGACCTTGAAACTCTGAGTCAGGGATACAACTGAGGTGTGTGACCAGCACTACGCCCAGGCGGCCTCACCTGCAAAACGAACAGGGGGACTGATGAAGGGATGGGACGGTTAGGCAAGGAAGGGGGCAGGAGGCGGCCGTGGCCTTACAGTAGGTACCATCCCGGCATTTGCCCGAAGACAAAGTGGGAAACCACGGAAAACCACTTCGAGGATGGCTGAGGTGGGAATTGAACCCCCCTCTACTCATTTGGGCGACCCGAGGCTGAGTAGACCCCGTTCCAATCCTCATACCACTTTTCAAATTTCGTGGCAGAGCCGGGAATCGAACCCAGGACCTCCGGGGCGGCAGCCAACCATGCCGACCGCTACGCTACGGAGGTGACCACTGTTAATTTAAGGGCCTTTAAATGTGGTTTACGGAGACCCTTTATAGTCGGGTGAAAAAGTCCTTTCGTACCACACGCACACGTGAAAATTGCGTGAAAAAATTCTAGAGTGCCCCTTAAGTGCATTATACTGTATGTATTGATGAATGTTACAGCTTAATTTGGTTCAGTGATAACCTTATAACCGTCTGGAAACTTTCACAGTAATGTAATAATTGGAATTGCATTGCGTCTTACAGAAATAGATGGACCTGTGAGATTCTGTTACCATGGTTACCGTGTTGCATTCTTTCATTATTTCATTGTAAATATACATGTTTTAAGGTATTTATTTAATTGTGAGGCATTTAAAGAGTAACTGAGTGGGTTATGCTGAACCTGTAGGTACCCCATATGTGTAGGTTGGTGTTAATGGGAGCTTATTTTCGGTACAAAACTGGAATGGGACCTTAGCAGAATAATATAGGGAGGGATCATAGGCCCTCATATTTCGTTTGATAAAACCAAGTATATGGGGAACTTCCGGCACAAGTGCAAGGAAGATAAATTCAAACAACATATGGAAGGTTCTCACACGTATCCTCGTTTAAATAACTTGGAGAAATAATTCTACCATCTGGATTAAACAATTTGGCCAACACAGAAAGAACCACAAGATTTTAAAGGGCATTCAGACTAACGTGGAATCACTACAAAGAGTGAAGCCTTACAAAACCGTTGTTCTCCCAGAAGCTCTGTGTGCATCAGAAACCTTAACTTTAGGAGGCCATTCAAAAATCGCAGACATTAAAAGCAAGAACGCAAATTTCTTAGAAAATAATTCGGCCCTAAACAATAAAATGGAATTTGGATCAAGAGACGAACTGCAGACCTTTATAGCCTCACTGACACTGTGCGCTGGGGATGTTTGGGGAACACATTTAGGATGGACAATAATAGACTAACAAAAATATAATTCAATATAATTAATAGAGAACACCGATAAATCTTCAGAACCTCTGTAAATAAGCACACATATTCTAGTGTAAGGACTGGGACAAGATGGACCCAACACAGTGAGTGGGAGAATAGGAATTATCTAACAAGCTCCAACGCGCTCTATCGTTGGGAATAACGAAGAAAGAAAGAAAGACAGAAAGAAGGAAATAGAGAAAGAAAGATAAATGAAAGAAAGATAAATGAAAGGTAGAAAGAGAGAAGGAAAGAAACAAAGAGAGAAAGATAAAAGAAAGAAAGAAAAGTGAAGGAAAGAAAGAGAGAAAGATAAAAGAAAGTAATGAAGGAAGAGAGAAGGAAAGAAAGAGAGAATGATAAAAGAAAGTAAGAAAGAAAAAGAGAAGGAAAGAAAGAGAGCAAGCTAAAAGAAAGAAAGAGAGAAGGAGAGAAGGATAAAAGAAAGAAAGAAAGATAGAGAGAAGGAAAGAAAGAGAGAAAGATAAAAGAAAGAAAGAAAGAAAGAGAGAAGGAAAGAAAGAGAGAAAGATAAAAGAAAGAGAGACGGAAAGATGAAAGAGAGAAAGATAAAAGATAGAAAGAGAGAAGGAAAGAAAGAGAGAAAGCAATAATAGTAATATTGACAGATAAATCTTGCAGCAACAAAGCGCAGGGTGGTGGAAGGTTGTTGATAATTCATTATCTTTGCTGTTTGTCTCATAACCTGTGTTTCTCTGGTGACTGCACCAGAGGAGAGAGTTGAAAGTTCCAAATCGGTATAAATAAACAACGAGCCCGGGCTAAAATACTGTGGCGCGACCAACTGAAAGTTAAAAGTGTTTCCTTTACGAAGGTCACAGTCCATGAGGGTTCAGACACACGGCGATAGTGGTGTCAGTGACTGATGCCCTGCATGTCCTCTGCTGATAAGTGTGAGCACGTGATGGAAATGTGAGCGGTGCCTACAAGTAAGGAGTCGTGCGCCTCTAGGAATTGGCGCAGTGGGAGACCAGTCCACCCCGTGAGGCAGTGGCCAAATCCTAAGTCAATTCTAGAACGGGTGAGGTACAACTGAGAAGATTCCTATCCGCGGTTTCCCCATGTTCACTCCTGGAATTGCACCTAAATCAAGGCCACGGCAGCCTCCTCCCCTAATCCTACACGCCTAAGTATATGGGGCTACATGCCAAAGCCCTTAAATGACTCAACAACAAGTAGTTCCGTGAAGAACTATACAGCCTATTTTCATATATCCTACTCATGTTAATTGCCTCTATCAACATACAAAATGTCTGTTTGATTGCTGTAATAGATTCGTAGATATTGAAAACCGACTAAATATTGTGGATGGTGGCCATGTTGGATTTTTATATCTGTAGGTCTTAGAGTTATGTCCTGCTACATGAAGATTATTGTGTACGTGTAGTATTCAAACTTCAATCGCTTGATTAGGACACAACAATGTAAAAACGAGATATTAAAATTTCCCACAGCTGCCATCTTGTGTTTATGGAAACAAATTAAAAAAATAGATGTCAGTGGATTAACATTTGTATAAGGATTTACTGTACCAAGTTTCACTGCACTCAGATGGTTAAATTGCGAGGAACGACCATGTGAATATTTATGCTTCGCGTCGCCGCCATGTTGGATTTGTGATCACCAGGATATTGAAAGTCCTATATGTGAACTTATGTTCATAGCCCCTATGAACATTAAAAAAATAAGTTTGATTGCTGTAATAGATTCGTAGATATTGAGATCCATCTAAATATTTCGGATGGTCGCCATGTTGGATTGTTATATGTATAGTCCATAGAGTCATGTACCATTAAAGGAAAATTATTGCGTAGCTTCATTATTCAAACTTTCACTTCGATCGCATGATTACGACACAAGAAATAAAAACTTAATTTTAAAATTCACACTGCCGCCATCTTGCGGTTATGTAAACAATTGAACTAAATTAGATACCAGTGCCTTACAATGTGTATAAACATTTCCTGTACCAAGTTTCATTGCGTTTGGAACATTAATTAGCGAGAAACGTCTATTTAAAAGTCGCAACTTAGCTTGGCCGCTATGTTGGTTTTGTAGTTATCAGGGTAATGCCGCTAATATTGAATGCTGGTGAAATATTTCGCACAGCCGCCATGTTTGATTGGTGAAACGTAACAAAATTTGAAGGGCACGGTTGGGGTGGTCCGTAATAGTGCTATGAAGTCACCGAGTTTCATTGAAATCGCTCCAGCCGTTTAGAAGTTATTAGGGGGGAGACACACACCATCACACACACACACACACGGACAAAAGGTGATCCCATAAGCTTATTTTATCATTTCAAATAATCTTGTCGACTTCGTCGTTACGGTTGGGGTCCATCGTTATGCGTTACGGAGACGGAGACGAAGACGGACGTGACGTCATGCAGCCGCGCGGGAAGTGACGTCATGCAGCCGCGCGGGAAGTGACGTCATACAGCTGCGCGGGAACGTGACGTCATGCTCACGCGGGGAGCGAGAAGCAGATGCTAATGATTATTGGAGTCTGTTGAAAGAGGCCTGGCGTCGAGCGACCTGGGGCTTTGAGCGAAGCGAACACAAGAATACAGGGTGACTTCTAAAGAGATATACAAGATGCCATATAAGAATACAGGGTGCCTCCTAAAGAGGTGTGCATGATATCAGAGCAAAAAAATTACAGTCAGTCTGAAATAAGAATACAGGGTGCCTCCTAAAGAGGTGTGCAGGATGTCAGAGCAAACCATCGAACCAGTCCCAATATTCCATCCCTACTCTCACTCAAATAAAATCCCCCCCCCTACTGTTCAGCCCGCCACTGCTCGCTCTCAGGTTCTACAACTCATCTCCCATACTCTCTACCGTTACACTAGTCTAGCCAGATCGAACACAGGCCTGCCTGGGGCAAAAACACACCTTTTCAGAGAAATAACTCCGCAACAAGCTTCACGAAAACCAAAATAAAAATCGAAAATTACATTCTACAACACCAAATTCAGTAAAATTCCCTAATTTCAGTTTCTCTATACTTTAAACAGACACAGAAGGCATAGTCATGACTCCTTCATGGAGTAATCATGTTCACCTCTCCTTCACCTTTACCATAAATTTCATAAACTCTATTTAAAAATCAGAAACTCACTCCACAAATCTGTAAATCAGTATTATTCCCTTATTTCAGATACACTATTCATTAAACAAACATATAAGGCATAGTCATGACCCCTTCATGGAGTAGGCTATTGTCTAAATCTGGACACTCATACTACATCCTTACACTAATTCAAATTTACGGCCAAATGATCCTTCTGACAGGGAGGCAAAGGTTTACGCCGGCTTGCCTGGGATGATGGGCCACAAAACCGCTATCAAAAAGTACACAATTTACGCTTTATTCAACCAAACACATCTCTAATACATGTACAAGAAACACATTTCTTCCCGTGACCCTTAAAGAGGTGCCCGCGCGGGAAGCCTAAGTTAATGGGTAATGCAGTCTGTTGAAAGAGTGCTGGGGCGTCGAGCGAAGCGAGAAGCCCTCATGAGCCTTTCTAACATGTGTAGCATTTGTAGCATGCGTCATTTGAAATGATACAACGTCTAGTCTTTCAGACTGACTGTGATTTTTTTTCATAAATAGGCTAACAACTGCTAACACGAGGTTCACAATGTAAGGACAGGAAGTGAAAGTTACGACACCAGGGACCTTGTGTTGTCATAATTAACTCGTAAGAGTGCTAATAGGACCCACCTGGCGAGGGAGCGATGTTGGAGCAAACTTGGTGCACTTAATTCTCTTATGGTGATAGCTGAAGTCAAGTGTTATACATTCCCTATCGAACTCTTCACCTTATTCAGCTCACGTTTTAAGAGACGCTCTCCCATGATCACGCTATTTTTTTATCCTCAATGGACGATAACTTGGACTTGTCGGAGAGAAAATTGCTGCTGATAATTACTTCCTTGTTCACCAAATTCTCTTAGGGGTTTTATTACCACCCATTTATAAGTTGGTCCTCCCACAAACTGCCCCATGTTATTTGGCTCCAACAGTCGTGCACAGTGTGAATCTCCATTCTACGAGGATGAGATGCAGCAATGAATGGGACCATTAGCCTGAGCAAGGCGTGTCCCGTAACAGGAACATAATAAGGAAGACCCTTTGCCCTTTATAGGGCAAAATTATTGTTATTTTTATGTGTTTTTATATTTCAATTTGTTTTAATTATAATTATAAATAATGTTATTAGCCTACTTTCGATTTTTGCAAAAAATGAAAGTAGACTTATGAGATCAACACAGGGCGAAAAAAGTGTGTCTGTCTGTGTGTGTTTATGTGTGTGTGTGAGTCTGTGTGTGTGTATGTGTGTGTGTGAGTCTGTGTGTGTGTGAGTGTGTGTACTCTGAATGTCTGTCCCCCCCTATCAATTCGAACACGGTGAATGCGAATTGAACGAAATTTGGTACAAAGGTAGCACTAGCAAAGGACACCTCAGTGTCATGTTTTATATCGCCGCCATCTTTACTAAAACTGAATGGCGGCCACTCAAACGTTCAAAACGTAAAATCAAATAACGACTAACCAAATCATCCAATCTCTACCAAATTTGGTAACAACATACCTTCGTATAGGATGCGTCTTGTGACCAAACTACAAGGTCGTCCGCCATACCATTTCAGGATGGCGGCCGTGCGAATTATGCAAACTTTATAATCCATATCATGGGACCCACCAGTTCCGATTATCGAGCCGAGAATCGTTTTAACTGTTCTAAAGGAAGAGGCACGTACGAAATTAAAAGTTTATTTTGTAATACTATAGTGCAGACGTGATTTTAAAAAGCTCAGCTGATTCATTAATAAGACAAGATGGCAGCGGATATCTTGTGCCTGACTTATATTTCACTAATTTGAGTATTGAATGCAATATAGCGTACTGATAAAAAATAAATAAACTTTGTATGAAATGCTTTATATATAAATAATATACCCCAGTGATGAAATCGTTTAGTATAAATCATTATTTGCTAACAAGTTCTATGTAAGTCATTTTAAATAGAACGATATTCGTTGACACAATTAGCTCAGTGGTAGAGCGATAGCATGTCGCTCAGATTCCTATGGTTCAAACCCGATCAGAGCTAGTTTTTTTGCTTGAAATGTTATATGTTTATTGTTTTGTAATGACTCAGATGTTTTAAAATTAAGCGTTATATTGTGCAAATTATGGTGCAAAATATATATTTAATTAAAACATAATTCGCCAGCAGATTTACTCGAGACATCTAGCTGCCAAAAAGGTAACTTCCAGATTTTATTGAAAAGTTTCTTCTTCTGGCCGCTAGAATGCACTCGCTCTGTTAGGATTATATTGTTCGATATTTCACCACTAGATGTCCCGACTAGTCTACGTGGGGATCCATTGATTACTATACCATTATCATTCTATGCGCATCGAATTTGAAGAATGACAAGTTGATACTACGATACATTTTAACTTTTTATTTTAAAGGGTTTGTAACAGCCTATTTTGCGTTACTTGAAAATGTTATTAAGCGTTATATTGTCCACATTATGGTGTAAAATATATATTTAATTAAAACATAATTCGCCAGCAGATTTACTCGAGACATCTAGCTGCCAAAAAGGTAACTTCCAGATTTTATTGAAAAGTTTCTTCTTCTGGCCGCTAGAATGCACTCGCTCTGTTAGGATTATATTGTTCGATATTTCACCACTAGATGTCCCGACTAGTCTACGTGGGGATCCATTGATTACTATACCATTATCATTCTATGCGCATCGAATTTGAAGAATGACAAGTTGATACTACGATACATTTTAACTTTTTATTTTAAAGGGTTTGTAACAGCCTATTTTGCGTTACTTGAAAATGTTATTAAGCGTTATATTGTCCACATTATGGTGTAAAATATATATTTAATTAAAACATAATTCGCCAGCAGATTTACTCGAGACATCTAGCTGCCAAAAAGGTAACTTCCAGATTTTATTGAAAAGTTTCTTATTCTGGCCGCTAGAATGCACTCGCTCTGTTAGGATTATATTATCGAAAATATCCACATAGTTTGTATACACACGTCTCTGTAGGGTCATGGAAAGATTTGTTAATTCAATTAGGGTTGTGAAAGCCATGCACAACCAGACGTGTAAAGACATGCCTCAACTCAAAGTTGGATGTTGCCCACGGCAGGTCGTAATAATAATAATAATAATGTTATTGGTTTTACATCCCTTTTAACTACTGCTGCTTTTAGAGACACCGGGGTGCCGGAATTTTGGCCCGAAGGGGATCTTTAACGTGCCAGTAAATGTACTGACACGGCTCCCTCGCATTTGTGCACCCTCAAATGCCAGCTGACTGCGCCAGGATACGAACCTGCAACCTAGGGCCCAGCAAGCGAGAACGTTACCGCTGAGCCACGCCGCCAGTCCGGTCGATTATGTCTCCAGATCCATAACATTCTTGATATACTTCTTATCTTTCTTTCTTTCTTTCTTTCTTTCTTCAATGATGGTAGCAGTTTTTATCTAGGTCGTGGCGTTTGGTAGAGGTAAATCGTTTCTAAGGTCTTCAACAAAGAATAGTTCTATTATACTCTTTGATAATAACAACGAGTTATAACTATACTCATACATTTAGGAGAAAGTAGGCTATATGTTCTTTACTGAACATCTTTTTTGTTTCTCTAATTGTAATTCTATTATATAAAAACAAGTGTCCTGACTGACTGACTGACTCATCATCGCCCAGCCAAAACTATTAAAGTTAGAAACATGAAATTTTGGGGATATGTTCGTGGTAAGTCGAAATCGCCCACTATGGAAGGATTTTTGGATATTCAGATTCTAAAGGGGTGTTAAGGGGGTGCACCTGCATTTCATTGAATAACAATATATCTGGATTGGTTTCATTGAGGGATGTGATACTCGGCATAAATTAAAAATAAGAAGACACGTGTCTGAGGGTTTTTCGATGTGGTGCATATTATGAGGTGAAAGGGGTGGTAAGTGGGGGTTGAAGGATTCTTAACGAAGCGTGTATCTCTTAAACGACATAAGCGAGGTGCTTGAAACTCATCGGGAAAAAAATCAGCTTAAGAAATAAGTAAATAGGTGTTTGACCGTTTTTTCATAAACCCAATGTAAAGGGGTTCATGGGGAGGGGTGAAATTCTGAAAAAAGAAAATTGAAAGAAAAAGTCCTGACTCACTCACATTCGCCCAGCCAAAATTATTGAAGTTAGAAACATGAAATATTGGGGATATGATCATTGTGTGTCAAAACCGTCCACTAAGGGAGGATTTTCGGTTATTCAGGTTCTAAAGGGGTCTTAAGGGGGTTAAACCTGCATTTCAGTGACTGTCAATAACTCCCGATTGGTTTCATTGGGGAATGTGATACTCGGCATATAAACTCATCATTAAAAATAAGAAGACTCGTGTCTGAGGGTTTTTCGATGTGGTATATATTATGAGGTGAAAGAGGTGAAACGTGGGGGTTGATGGATTCCTAACGGAGCGTGTATTTCTTAAACGACATAGGCAAGGAGTTTGAAACTTAGCGGAAAAAAATCAGCATAAAAAATAAGTAAATAGGTGTTCGACCGGTTTTTTTTTCACAAAGCCAATTTGGGTGGGGGGTGGGGGGTGGGGGGGGCATGGGAGGGGGGGGGGGGTGAAATTCTGGGGGAGGGGGAAACAGGAAAGAAAGTGTCCTAACTGATTGACTCACTCACTCACTCCTCAAACACAGGGAGAGATAGTGCCTAAAAGTAAGTAAATAAGTGTTCGACAGTTTTTCATAAATCCAATTTAAGGGGTTCAAGGGGAGGGGTGAAATTCTGAAAAAAATGAAAGAAAATGTTCTGACTCAGTCACTCACTCACTCACTCATCATTGCCCAGCCAAAATTATTGAAGTTAGAAACATGACATTTTGGGGATATGTTCGTTGTATGTCAAAACCGTGCTCCAAGGGAGGATTTTGGGATATTCAGGTTCTAAAGGGGTCTTAAGGGGTTTAAACCTGCATTTTATTGAATAACAACATCTCCCGATTGGTTTCCATGGGGGATGCGATACTCGTCATATAAACTAATCATTTTAAATAAGCAGACATGTGTCTAAGGGTTTTTCGATGTGATGTATATTATAAGGTGGAGTGGGTTTAAGGCCTCCTAACGGAGCGTGTATCTCTTAAACGACATAGGCGAGAAGTCTGAAATTCAGCAAAACAAAGACAGCTTAAAATATAAGTAAATATGTGTTCGACCGTTTTTTCACAAATCCAATTTAAGGGTCCCTTGGAGAGGGGTGAAATACTGGGGGGGGGGGGGGGGGGGAAACAGGAAGGAAAGTGTTATAACTGATTAACTCGCTCACTCATCAAACTCATGGGGGAAGAACAGCTTAAAATTATGTAAATAGGTGTTCGACCGTTTTTTTTCATAAATCCAATTTAAGGGGCTCATGAGAGGGGTGAAATTCTGTAAAATAAACAAGATGTTCAGTAAAGAACATATAGCCTACTTTCTCTTAATGCATGGGTATTGTTATAACTCTTTGTCCTTTTCAAGGAGTATAATTGAATGTTGGTTGTAGTAGCTTGTTGAAATACAACGTGCTATAGGGATATTAAACATGTATATGAGGTGCCCTTTGATAGTCTATTATATAAAAGAAAGTGTCCTGACTGACTCATCATCGCCCAGCCAAAACTATTAAAGTTAGAAACATGAAAACTTGAAGATATGTTCGTTGTAAGTCGAAAACGTCCACTAAGGAAGGATTTTGGGATATTCAGGTTCTAAAGGGGTCTTAAGGGGGTTAAACATGTATTTTATTGAATAACTATATCTCACGAGTGGTTTCATTTGTGGATGTGATACTCGACATATAAACTAATCATTAAAAATAAGCAGACATGTGTCTAAGGGTTTTTCGATGTGGTGTATATTATAAGATGAAAGGGGTGAAAAGTGGGGGTTGAAGGATTCCTAATGGAGCGTGTATCTCTTAAACGTCATAGGCGAAAAGTTTGAAATTCAGCGGGAAAAAATCAGCTTAAAAATAAGTAAATCAGTGTTCGACCGCTTTTTTTCTTCTCAATAAATTCAATTTAAGGGGACAATGGGGTGGGGTGAAATTCTGGAGAAAAAAGGAGAGAAAGTGTCCAAACTGACTGACTAACTCACTCACTCGTCCAACTCAGGGGAAAAAGACAGCTTAAAAATAATTTAATATGTGTTCGAGCATTTCTTCATAAATTCAATTTAAGGGGCCCATGGGGAGGGGTAAAATTCTGGTAAAAATAATGGAAGGAAAATGACTTGACTCACCCACTCATCATCGCCCAGCGAAAACTATTGAAGTTGGAAACATTAAATTTTGGGATTATGTTCGCTGTATGTCGAAAACGTCAACTAAGGAAGGATTTTTGTTTATTCGGGTTTTGAAGAGGTGTTAAGGGGGTAAACGTAAATTTCATTGAATAACGGTATCTCATGAGTTGTTTATTTGGGGATTGATATTCGCCATATAAACTAATCATTAAAAATAAGCAGACGTGTCTAAGGGTTTATGGATGTGAAGTATATTAAGAGCTGAAAGGGGTGAAAATTGGGGGGTGAAGGATTCTTAACGGAGCGTCCATCTCTTAAACGACATAGGCGAGAAGTTTGAAATTCAGCGGGGGAAAAAACAGCTTAAAATATAAGTAAATAGGTGTTTTTTTCATAAATCCAATTTAAAGGGCCCTTGGAGAGGGGTGAAATTCTGAGAAGAAAAACAGGAAAGAAAGTGTTCTAACTGATTAACTCGCTCACTCATCAAACTCAGGGGGGAAGAACAGCTTAAAAATAAGTAAATAGGTGTTCGACCGTTTTCTTTATTCATAAATCCAATTTCAGGGGTTCAAGAGGTGTGAAATTCTGAAAAATAAATGAAAGAAAATGACCTGACTTACTCACTCATCATCGCCCAGCCAAAATTATAGAAGTTAGAAACATGAAATTTTGGGGTTATGTTCGTTGTATGTCGAAAACGTCCAGTAAGGAAGGAATTTTGGATATTCAGGTTCTATAGGGGTGCTAAGGGGGTACACCTGCATTTCATTAAATAACAATATCTCCCGATTGGTTTCCTTGGGGGGATGCGATACTCGGCATATAAACTCATCATTAAGAATAAGAAGAAACATATCTGAGGGTTTTTCAATGTAGTGTATATTATGAGGTGTATGTGTTAAAAGTGGGGGTTGAAGGATTCCTAACGGAGCAAGTATCTCTTAAAAGACAGAGGCATAAGGAATGAAACTCGGGGGGAAAATGAGCTTAAAAATAAGTAAATAGGTGTGTAACGTGTTTTTCGAGTTTTTTTTATGCCACTGGCATAAGTCAGTAGGAAGCCATTCTATAATTATTTACGCGGCAAATTGTTCAGCCAAGAGAATTTTTCATGTTAATTTATTATTATTATTATTATTATTATTAATTTATTATAATAATTATTATTAAGGTATTTTCGGAGCATTTTATAAAAATTATTAGCATTCAGATAGGTTTTCTATGTGTTAGAAAACGCTATCAAGCAAATTATTACGAACGACAATATCATAGAAAATTATGTGATTGCGGAATTTTACGGAGTTTTCGTCAGTTAGGATATTTTGAGAGACATGAGTCACTGGAAATTCATATACAGGATTAATCTTGTCGGGAAGCATGACGCAATCTTGGGTCGCAGCGTCAAGAAAAGGCGAATATATGGAACGGAAATCGACTTCTTCATTCGCGCGCCGTGTGTAATGCACCAGAGGAGGGGAAGTAGCGGCGTGCTCAGCCAATCAGTGGAGACCACGTAAGCTGGAAGTTGGGACTGGAGTGGGGGAGCCAACGTGTGCATATATCGTTCGGCGCGGCGTGGGACGAGGACAATCTGTGTAGTTCTTGCCGAGTGTGGTTGCACGCGGGAGTCGCTCCGATGTTCCGTGGGACGTGGACTATCTGTGTAGAACTTAACGAGTACGCTTGCACGCGGGAGTCGCTCCGATGTTCCGTGGAGTGGAGGACTAACTTTTGTAAAACTTAACCAGTGTGGTTGTACGAGTGTTTGGGTCCGATGTACGGACCATAGAGTTATCTAATCTACCAGAATATCATCAAATATCGACCGAGATGACGACGTCCAGGAGACTGTGGGAAGCTCACAGCATCATCCAGTACGAGGGAAATGCTTTGGCAATTTCAAGTGGTAAGCGCAAATGACGCAGAAATACGCAATCTCTCATTTCTCTTTGTTTTACATTTCATATTTCAGTAACTTCATAGCTCGGAAATAAGAGTAAAATCAATTTATCAGACTCCGTTTTCACGTAATTTTCTATCGGTAATATTAAAATCGCAACGCTCCAATTTAAATTTTAAACTTATTTTTATTATTAATTTTGCTATACTTGTTTTATATAATAAATTCATTTCTTTTACAATGCAATCTTTGCTTTCAGTAGGTAGCATTAGATATAGACCAATTCCTTCTCCTGATACAATTGTTTGTTGGGTTAATGATCAAATCATACCACGATCTGAGTGAATAGATTCTTGAAGGTGTTCTACCAGAGCTAGACGTTGTTAAATACAAATTTAGATTTCAGCATTGCATTGAGGTCTTGGCGTCCATTAAAACAACATAGCTGAGGCAAAGGTAAACAGTTACATTTGTCACTCAACGTGAGGGTCAAAACATTACACTTGTCGCTACCAACATGGGGCAATAATAGAAGTTACATTTGTCGCCGACAACTTGGGGCTGAAAACCTTTGTGGAAGGAGAAGGGTATATATTTCTGTGCCTGTATTTTGGGGGTTATTTGTCTTTATCAGTGTATATCATTATGGGGGATGAGAAAGAAAGACAGATGAGGTTACGTAGTGGTCATCAACTGGAGAGTGATGATACGAGCAGTATGTCGAGTGATGGTAGTACCGGGGTAGCGGAGGTAAATCCCGATACTGAAACAGGGAGTGTAGGCGGCCAACCAGAATTAAAAACTTTACTTCTCGAGTTCATGTATCAGAACAAAGTTAGTAGTGATGCCTTAAATGCAAAATTAGAACAGAATAATGCAAAATTAGAACAAAACAGTAGGGAAAATAAAGAAAGTACAGAAGCCTTAAATGCAAAATTAGAACAGAATAATGCAAAATTAGAACAGAATAATGCAAAATTAGAACAAAACAGTAGGGAAAATAAAGTAAGTACAGAAGCTTTAAATAAAAAATTAGAACAGAATAATGCAAAATTAGATAAGAACAACAAGGAAATTAGTGTGAAAATGGAGCAGATTAGAGGAGAAATCAGAGGAGTAATGAAAGAGAAGGTTAAAGAGATCATTGCAGATGTAGACAAGAAATTAGGAAAAGTACAGGAGGAGTTAGAAATTAGAATCAGTACACAGGCTGAAAATTTAAAAGAACTAGTGCAACTGGAAACACAGCAGGTCAAAAAGCAATTGGGGGGAGAAATTGACAAAATTCAGGTAGCAACTAAAGAGGTTAAGGAACAGCTGGGGGGTAGAATTGAGAAAGTCCACTCGCAAATAGTTGCAGAAGTAAATGATTTAAGAGAGAGTAATAGAGAGAGCATTAGCAAGATTGAGGAGAAACAAGCAAAGCTATATGATAAAGTAGAAGAATCAGAAGGAAACATTAAATTAACAGTAAACAGTATTGAGAGGAAGGCTGAGGAGAAAATCGCATAATTAGAATTAAAATTAAAAGCTAGGATCAGGCAAGAAAATAGTCAGAATAGGCCAGTTTTTGTGAATAGCACACACAGGGAGGTAGAACTGGGTAAGTTCAGCAATCGACAGGGGTGCCCAATGGAGTTCATGAACACTATAGAAAATAAATTCGGGGAGAGGTTGGAAAATGGTAGTATTGAGTGGTGCCAGGTAGTTGAAATTTTAGAACAAGTGTTTGTGGGGGAAACGAGGAATTGGTTTGCTGTCTACAGAGACAAGTTTACTGATATTAATGATTTTAAAATGAAATTCTGTGAAAAGTTCTGGAATGAGGTTATTCAGTCGCAGCATCGTGAGGGAGTAGTGTGTGGTAAATATAACCCTAAAGGAAGCTCCACCATGACCGAATACTTTTTAGGGCAGGTATTAGTGTGTAAATATCTGGATGGGTTGAAGGAGGAAAGTGATGTGGTGAGGTTGCTACTTAGGCACTTTCCCTATAGGATCAAGGAGGCTGCTTGTATCCAGAATATAAAGACAATATCACAAGTAGAAAATTTGTTAAGCACATTTGATGCACTAGGGAGAGGGGGTTATGAGGACAATTTCAATCGGAACCAGGGTAATAATAATAATAGACCTAATGAAGCCAGGCATCAAGAAGTTCAAGGGAACGGTGGCGAAGGGGCCAACGCTCAAAATAGAAATAATAATAATCAGCTAAATCATAACAGAGGAAATGGCTATGGTAATCAGTATCAAGGGAGGAACAATGATTTCAGGGGAAATCAAGGGAGGAACAATGATTACAGGGGAAACCAAGGGAGAAACAATGATTTAAGGGGAAATCAAGGGAGAAATTATAATGACAATAATTACAACCAGAATAGGGGTCGAGGAAGAGGACAGCCTAGTGGTAGTAATATACAGCCAAACAATGACAACACAGCCCAAAACAACCAGACCAGTTCAGTAGTTAGTAGTACTACGGCCAGCTGTAGCGGTTCTTTAAACGCGAACCAGGCTGCGAAGTAAGGTCAGCATCTCAGTCTGTAGCATGCCCTGTCCATACAATTATACAGGAACCCTATGACCTAAATGTAAGAAATGAATTATTACATGAACTAAATGATGAAGGTATTATTCAGGAAGTGGTTAGTAAGAGCCCCATAGTTAAATTTAACGTGTCCGAGGCGTACACAGATGTTTTAATTGATAGTGGTTGTATGAAGAGTTGCATAATTAGTGCATTTTGTGATAAAATGAAAGGAACTGGAGTAAATTTCGAGGAGATGCCAATTAAAAGCACTTTTGTTATCACAGCTGTTGGGAAGAGGTCTAAAGTAATTTCTAAGCAAGTTTTAGTAGACATTAAAATTAATAATCATGTAGAGAAGCAGATTTGCCTTGTAATTCCAAATTTAGTATTCAGTGTTATCTTGGGTTCAGAGTGGCTAAGTAGAGTGTCTGGTAACTTATGTTATGATGTAGGGAGTTTGAAATTTAAATGGGGAGATTCTGAAGTAGAAGTAGCGTTCAATGACCAAATTCAGAGAAGTAGTATTGTAGGTGTGATTTGTACTTTAAATGAGATATCGCCAGCCGTAGAGCGGGGTTCTCCATGTTTTGTGGGCAGTGTGATTACGAACGGAAGTCTAGAGGACTCGTTACGTGATGCTGCATTTCAGGGAAATATAGAAGTGGAACAATGTGTTCGGCTCTATGATGTGTTATTGTGTAATAGGAGAGTTTTTGAGGATCGCATTGGTATGGCCAATTGCTATACACATTCATTGAACGTTATTGATAGGTCAGTATTCACAGGACATAGATATCCTGTACCTTTCGCTTATCAGAGTGCAGTTGAGGCACAAATTAATCAGATGCTTGAAGATGGGATTATTGAGCACTCTAACAGTCCATATGTTAATTCTTTGATCACGGTACCCAAAACCGACGGCACAGTTCGTATTTGTTTAGACGCTCGTTTGGTTAACAGTAGAATTAGTTCAGATCAGCTGAAATCTATGTCAATAGAGGAATTAATGCAAACATTTGAGGGGAAGAAGTATTTCACTTGTGTAGATTTGAGTTCCAGTTTTTGGCAAGTGCCACTTATGTACGAAGATAGACCATTTACAGCTTTTAGTCATAAATATAATCTTTATCAATTTTGTAGAACACCTTATGGGTTAAAGAGTAGTTCAGCAGCTTTAATTAGGGCTTTAAACATCGCATTAGGGGATGACACAGGAGAGTTTGTAACCATTTACATAGATGATATGGTAATTAGTTCACGCAGTTTTGAGGAGCATCTACGTCATTTAGATATCGTTTTTCAGAAGTTAGATCAGGCAGGGTTCACTTTGAAGCTGTCTAAGTCGTCATTCTGTCAGTCAGAAGTGACATTTTTAGGTCATAGAGTGTCGTGTAGAGGTGTTACACCAGAGGAAAGTAGGGTTAGCATGTGTGGACAGTAGCAACAGGGCATCGTTACAGACACTGAGAAATATGCTAGTGGAGCAACGTGACGACGTTAAGTTAAAGGGAGCCACTTGCAAAGTTGGAAGCAGGTGACGCAGTAACATTTATAGTTTCCAAACGTATTGGCAAAACAGCATATGTGCTGGAGGATAGTAAGGGAAACAGATTATACGGGACGTATAATATACATAGTCTACGAAAGTATGTGTCATAAAGTGAGTGTGTTTAGCTGGCGAGCCAGCCTATCAAATGTGTAAGTGTGGTATTTGGTGCGTGGGAGGAGTTGGTCTTCCAGGCAGGCGTATCAGAAGTCACACAGGGGGGTAGTATGTAAGTAAATGAGAGTTTTCAAGGTACAGGGAAATATGACGGGATTGTCGGATGCTCTTGAGCACTAAAATGTCTCGATACACCAAGGCCAGAATTTGTTAGCACTGGTGAATTCCCATTTGCCTCCTAGAGATGGGTGAGCGCTTGGACAGGGTATTTTTGCTCAAGGCGTCCACGAGGCAAAAGAAAGGCCATCAGAATGCGAGACAGTCCTTCATGAAACTCATACATATCAGCACACGTGATTTCTGTTTACGGCCTCGCCATGTAAGATTTGTAAGTGTGTAATTTAAGGTAATTTGTACAAAGGTATTATTTGTGTGAGGAGAAATGGTCTGTGTTGAGAACTAGTATTAAGTAGAATATGGTCTACGGGAACTTAACAAGACAGGGCGATTACGGTACAGAAATATTTGGTGTTATATGTAATGCGCATTTACTGTTTTTTTTCTTTCAGAAGTCAATATTAATTTAATCTGCTTTAAAGAGAGATTAAGTATTATGGTCACGAGGCGCTGCCACAATAGTGTGATCGTGTGCTCAGTGATAAGTGGGATTAATTTCACAATAAGGAAGGAACCTCCAGTGAAATTAGGAAGTTCTAGGGAGATATACATATATCAGAACACCTTGAGGCGTGTGATGTGACATCTCATATACATAGTGCTCAGACAGTAATTATGTCTATTTTTCCAACATAGAGAAATTTGAGAGGCGGAAATATCCGTGGAACACTATTCTATATGTAAAACATTGGACTGGTTGCAAAGTGCAATCCATAGTGACAACAAACTTTGACGCAAAGTGCGTGAAGAAAAATTATGAGTGTATATATCCGTAATTTAGGGTGATTTCATTTATGTAATATGTATTTTGGATGGGGTTTATTAACGTGTCTGGGATAATCGGATAATGGACCGTCGTCACGGTAAATCATCCGATGATCCGAGGCGAATATGTAACGTGTTTTTCGAGGGTTTTTTATGCCACTGGCATAAGTCAGTAGGAAGCCATTCTATAATTATTTACGCGGCAAATTGTTCAGCCAAGAGAATTTTTCATGTTAATTTATTATTATTATTAATTTATTATAATTATTATTAAGTTATTTTCGGAGCATTTTATAAAAATTATTAGCATTCAGATAGGTTTTCTATGTGTTAGAAAACGCTATCAAGCAAATTATTACGAACGACAATATCATAGAAAATTATGTGATTGCGGAATTTTACGGAGTTTTCGTCAGTTAGGATATTTTGAGAGACATGAGTCACTGGAAATTCATATACAGGATTAATCTTGTCGGGAAGCATGACGCAATCTTGGGTCGCAGCGTCAAGAAAAGGCGAATATATGGAACGGAAATCGACTTCTTCATTCGCGCGCCGTGTGTAATGCACCAGAGGAGGGGAAGTAGCGGCGTGCTCAGCCAATCAGTGGAGACCACGTAAGCTGGAAGTTGGGACTGGAGTGGGGGAGCCAACGTGTGCATATATCGTTCGGCGCGGCGTGGGACGAGGACAATCTGTGTAGTTCTTGCCGAGTGTGGTTGCACGCGGGAGTCGCTCCGATGTTCCGTGGGACGTGGACTATCTGTGTAGAACTTAACGAGTAAGCTTACACGCGGGAGTCGCTCCGATGTTCCGTGGAGTGGAGGACTAACTTTTGTAAAACTTAACCAGTGTGGTTGTACGAGTGTTTGGGTCCGATGTACGGACCATAGAATTATCTAATCTACCAGAATATCATCAAATATCGACCGAGATGACGACGTCCAGGAGACTATGGGAAGCTCACAGCATCATTCAGTACGAGGGAAATGCTTTGGCAATTTCCAGTGGTAAGCGCAAATGACGCAGAAATACGCAATCTCTCATTTCTCTTTGTTTTACATTTCATATTTCAGTAACTTCATAGCTTGGAAATAAGAGTAAAATTAATTTATCAGACTCCGTTTTCACGTAATTTTCTATCGGTAATATTAAAATCGCAACGCTCCAATTTAAATTTTAAACTTATTGTTATTATTAATTTTGCTATACTTGTTTTATATAATAAATTCATTTCTTTTACAATGCAATCTTTGCTTTCAGTAGGTAGCATTAGATATAGACCAATTCCTTCTCCTGATACAATTGTTTGTTGGGTTAATGATCAAATCATACCACGATCTGAGTGAATAGATTCTTGAAGGTGTTCTACCAGAGCTAGACGTTGTTAAATACAAATTTAGATTTCAGCATTGCATTGAGGTCTTGGCGCCCATTAAAACAACATAGCTTAGGCAAAGGTAAACAGTTACATTTGTCACTCAACGTGAGGGTCAAAACATTACACTTGTCGCTACCAACATGGGGCAATAATAGAAGTTACAGGTGGTCGACCGTTTTTTCATGAATCCAATTTAAGGGGCCCATGGGGAGGGGTGAAATTCTGGGGAAAGAAGTCCACAAAGGAAGTTTTTTTTGGATATTCACTCATCATCCCCCAGCCAAACCTATTGCAGTTAGAAACTTGGAATTTTGGGGATAAGTTCGTTGTATGTCGAAAACGTCCGCTAAGGATGGATTTTTGGATATTCATGTTCTGAAGGTGTCTTAAGGGGGTTAAACTTGCATTTCATGGAATAACAATATCTCACGAGTTGTTTCATTTGGGGATGTGATATTCGGCATATAAATTATTCAATAAAAATAAGCAGACATATGTTTAAGGGTTTATCGATATGGTGTATATTATGAGGTGAGAGGGGTGAAAATTGGGAGTTGAAGGATTCTTAACAGAGCATGTATCTCATAAACGACATTAGCAAGAAGTTTGAAATTCAGCGGAAGAAAATCAGCTTAAAAAAGTAAGTAAATAGGTGTTCGACCGTTTTTTTTCATAAATCCCATTTAAGCGGTTCATGGGGAGGGGTGAAATTCTCAAAAATAAATGAAAGAAAATGTCCTGACTGACTGACTCACTCATCATCGCCCAGCCAAAATTATTGAAGTTAGAAACATGAAATTTTGGGGATATGTTCGTTGTATGTCGAAAACGTCCACTAAGGAAAGATTTTTGGATATTCAGGTTCTAAAGGGGTGTTAAGGGGATAAACGTGCATTTCATTGAATAACAATATGATACGACTATGACGCGAGCGAAGCCGCGGGTACCTGCTAGTCTTATATATATATATATTTAGCCTACTTTTCATATTTTGCAAAAATGAGGAAAAAGTAGACTTATGAGATCGATCCGGGAAAATGTGTGTCTGTCTGTCTGTCTGAGTGTGTGTCCCCCCTATCAACTCCTAAACGGCTGCAGCAATCTAAACCAAATTTAGTATGAGTAAAGATGTGCACCGGAATATCTCATGTCCATATTTGAAAATGATGTCAGTGCTACCAACTGCTGAAAAAACGCACTAGAAATTTGAGCTCAATGTTGTATATCTTGCAAGGTATGCATGGGGGCTATTCCAAAATTGGCAAACATGTTGATAATATTATTTCAGTTTAATTTCCAGGAGGTCAACCATGACAGTGTTGCCAAAATAATATTAAGCCTTCTGATAGGTCCAATGTTTAAATGCATATAACTTCTACACTATCAATTGGATTTCAACCAAATTTTGTATGTAATATCTGTACATAAACAGATATGACTGAGCGTATTCTTAAGAGCCACCAGGGCTGCCAACTGTTAATAATTGCTCTCTATATTTGTTTTATCCAAATACCAATATATCAGAAAGTATGCAAGCCAACAGCTTTAAACTATGCACACGTATATTCTGACATTTTAGATTAATTTGGAGTAACTTATATACGTCAGTTCTACCAACATGATTATAAGCCTGCTGATAATACCAATTTTTAAATACATCTAACTTCTATACTATCAGTTGAATTTCAACCAAATTTCGTATGTGCTATGTGTACCATAACAGATATGACTATAAGTATTGTTAAGAGCAATCAGGGCTGCCAACTCTTAATAAATGCTGTCTATATTTTTTTACCATAATATCAATATATCAGAAAGTATGCAAGCCAACAGATCTATACATTGCACACGTATAGCACCTGACATTCTAGATTAATTTGGAGTAATTAATACAAGGCAGTGCTGCCAACATGATTCTATGCCTGCTGATATGTCCAATCTTAAAATACATGTAACTTCTATACTAACAAACGGATTTCATCCAAAATTGGCACAACAAGGTATCATAATATTTCAGATTATTTCTGACCAGCACACGCATGACATTGTTGGCAACATGCTTTTACGCGTGCTGATAGATCCAGTGTCTAACTGCATGTAACGTCCATTGGACTTCAACCAAATTTTGTATTCTGTACCTTAATAGGTGGAACTAAGAATATATTCAGTCACCAGGGCTGCCAACTCTAGTGCTCTATTAGGCTACATTATACCAGGTATATTTTGAACTAATTAGATATGTCGATATTACCAACTTAATTTCGTTATTATTCTAGATATGTTCATATACTGTAGAATAATCATTGGCATGAAAAGTTGGATGCATAGTTCGTCACGGAACTTCTTGTTAATTTTCAATTTATGTTCTTATATATTTAATTTTGATATTATTATTGAAATAATTAATTCACTAATTTCGAATTGTTTTTTACAATTATTTTCATAATTATTTTATTGATATGTTAATTATTTCTCTCTGTGATTTTATTTTTGTAATTTTGATTTCTACATTTATAATTTATTTTTACACCTTAATTCTTAATGATTTAGTTATTTAAAAATTATCCAACACATTACGTCAAGTGGATACGTAGGTATATTTTATTTTTTGAAATATTAGCACCATTCGGCATGAAAATCCTCCGAAGTTTGGCTTAAAGATTCAACTATCAACATCTTTGAAATTATAGAGACCACTGTCCCAAATGATAGATTTAGTGAACTATATACGACAAACGATGCGGTCTAACGCTTGGTGTCCATGACTTGTCAGTTTAGTGTTTGTTACAAAATATTCCAAAGTGGAATAATAAAAGCAGAGAGTAGTAAGACTGAGCGACGAACCTGGAACGAGACGGAAACAAGATGTACACATTGTAATCTTTGAACGATCAACAAATGCAAATGAAATTACTTCAAATGAAGACAAATCTCGTCAACAGAAGACGAAGACAGACGATACTCGTTCAAACAATACATGGACACCAAGTGTTAGACCACAACCTTTGTCGTATATAGTTCAATATATCTATCACTACGAGCGCTAGTGTTGACCCATACATGGTCAAATCAAAATCGAAATATATACTTCCATTTCGAGAAATCCACAAAATATATTTATTTTCAAAAACCGTGTGTCAAAGTTAGAAGAGTCTCTTGAGAACATTGAATCCATTAGTTCCTGAGGAAAAGGTAAATACGCGGCATCGGTGGCGTATTGGGAAGCATGCTGAGCTTCTATGCCCAAGGTTGCGGGTTGAAACCCGGCCGAAGTCGTCGGATGTTTTAAGAGCGTTAAAAATCCCTCAGGAAGCCTTCTATCGGAGGAGAAGTAAAGCCGGTGAGCCCATGTCATAGATTTATTGAAATCGAAATTGAAATTGATTTAGACTAAGCGTCCCTTTAACTGCCACTTAACTTAACCTAATTAGTCTAAAGACTACGGAAAGAAAGAAATATATACAAAACGGTTTTAACCTACTTAATTGATATGAAGTAATACTATTGTTAAAATTTTATCATAATCTTATACATATTTTAATAATTACACAGATAACAGAGAGATTCGGGCCGCGGATAGCGCACAGGCGAGATAACCAAGGTCATTAAAGTCATTAAGTCACTAAACTTTCATCAACGAGGGTGTGAAGTGCCAGCGCACATATAAGAACGTATAAGGTGCGTTCAAAAAGTAACGAGCCGGAGGCTGTAATACGCAAACCGGTGACAACATCAGCTAATCGTGGCGTGTGTAATGAGGTGTGGTTCCGACCAGAGCGTGGAACGTCACAGCCTGTCGCTAGAGGGCACGCGTGCACGTCACGTGACGATACAAAGCGAGCAGCAGCATGCATCAATCGTCCAACGCTGCCAGTCGCATTGCAAACAGTGACATGGAGGCGTCAACCGGAGAGCAAAGAGGTGTTTTTCGGTTTCTGACAGCGGAAGGAGTAGGGGGATCATCGTCGAATGTCACAAGTGTACGGCGAACACTGCATGTCCCTTGCAAGGGTCAAGGCGTGGCACAAGCGCTTCAGGGAAGGACGGGTGTCGTTAGCTGATGATGCCCGGTCTGGGGCACCCCCCTGCATTACCGATGACAACGTCCAGCTGGTTGATGCACTCATTACCCAGGACCGCCGAGTGACAGTGAACGCCATAGCCGCCGTGGTCGGATTGAGCGTCGGAAGTGTGCACACCATCATGAAGGAACAACTGCACTTGCGGAAAGTGTGTGCCCAATGGGTGCCCCACAGTCTTCAACCACACCAGGAAGCTTGTCGAATGGCCCACTGTCTTGGTCTTGGTTGGACGATTGATGCATGCTGCTCGCTTTGTATCGTCACGTGACGTGCACTCGTGCCCTCTAGCGACGGCCTGTGACCTTCCACGCTCTGGTCAGAACCACACCTCGTTACACACGCCACGATTAGCCGATGTCGTCACGGGTTTGCGCATTCCAGACTCCGGCTCCTTACTTTCTGAACGCACCTTATAACATAAACAACAGCTTCTTGCAAGATTTAATTAAAGAAGCACACATGTTTTTTTTAAAATTTCTTGGGAATCTGAATGTCGTCACGTCACCAGTTAAATGTTAGAACTAATCTTTTCACAGTAGATGCTGAAAATGTTCTCCTTCAGCTGACAGACAGTAACATTGGAAGCTACTCCTGTCCCCCCTGCGTGTTTACTGTGATTAATCGAAGCAAGGACCTAAGCCCGCTTTATGATTAATTGTGGGTTAATTTCAATGTACAGATCAATTACCCGTACTCTAGTTGAGCTGGAGAACAATATACGGCAGCAGATATCCTTCACAAGAGAAGGGAATTACGCTAATTCATTTACACGGTACAACGCCTGTCTGTCAGCTGACGGAGAACATGTTTAGCATGTTCTGTGAAAAGGTAATTTCTTTAATCATGATTTTCTGGTGAATTTACCATTAATTAATGTACTCCGTTACGGTTTCCACCTGCGCACTATCCGTGGCCCAAGCTCGGTTGGCTGGCGGAAGGCGCGCGCGCCCGGCAGCCGATTGCCGGCCCCGCTCCAAGAAACGAATCTCCCTGTAGGAGAGAATATACGATTTCTGATTGACACTCCTCTGCCGTACTTCGCCCAGTCTTAAATTGTTGTATATTTTCGAGGCATTTACCACAAATGTTTTGTTACATCTCATTGTGCGATGCTGAAGAATCTGCAGAGTTGTAGCTGTGAATCTATTGTTCCGATCATGCACATGGCTCATTTGAACAAAGGATTTAGCCAGGTAACGGGGTGTATTATTTTTAAAATTCGCAATAGTAAGCAAGAAATCGGGTATGACCGTCTTTCCCTAAGCTTTGGAAAATAACCTACCGCTGCAATTGCTGGTGTGTAGCAAAATATGTAGGTTATATTTGACTGGTTATAAACGCTCTATCAAGTTCCAACGTTCTCTACTAGTGTTAGTGACAGCAGCATCTGGTGGCCAATGTTGGAACTACTTGAATTGAACTTGTTGGGAGCCTTTGGGCGTTCAATCAAACATACCCGGCTATGGACATTGGCTGCGATTCATATGTCAATCTTTATCAATCAATAAAGAGTGGACAGTATACAGCCCGGAGTCCATTAAAACACGCTCAGGGCTTGTATTGTGGATGCGTCACTTGACTCGACCAAACCATTTCAATGACCCTCTTGGGCCGTGCCAGTTGGTGAACAGAATATCTGAATGTCAATAAGAAGTGGAATTGCCTGATTGGTCGCTATCGAGTTAGCGAGTTGCTAAACAAGGTCGCTTGAGTTCAGCGTCTCGTATTTACACAATGGTTTATCATACGGACTGTTTACAAATCAAATAACTATGCCTACCGCCACGTGGCAGCACCATAGAACACTACGCCGGACAAGAAGACAGGTTTCCATGGGAATCATCTGCTCTCTAGTGACAAACCAATGTCGTTAAAGTTGACTTCGGACTGTGGTCACTAACCCATTCCTTTTTATGAAAATATAATGGCAAATTATTCATATTTATTTATTGTGCTCTGAATAGACTCGCTGTACACGGGTTCCATCATAAGCTGTGCGTGCGACGTGGTTTTCATGAACCTTCTGAACAGTGTGTATCATATTATGTGCTAAACAGTGTGGTCGATACCATTTCAACGAATGCCCTAAGAGAACATTTTCCTTATTACATTACTCGAAAATGTAATGTGCATTTGTGCGCAGTTCCTTTACTAAAATAAGGAATGGATACGAGCAGAGTACGAGCGAAGACTTCTCAGATTTAACCATTGTATATTCTATTTGTGTGTGATTTTACTCTATGGCCATTGGCTGCATTACATACTTATTAGCCTACTTTCGATTTTTGCAAAAAATGAAAGTAGACTTATGAGATCAACACAGGGCGAAAAATTGTCTGTGTGTGTGTGTGTGTGTGTGTGTGTGTGAGTGTGTGTACTCTGAATGTCTGCCCCCCCCCATCAATTCGAACACGGTGACACCGAATTGAATCAAATTTGGTACAGAGGTAGCACTAGCAAAGGGCACCTCAGTGTAATGTTTCATATCGCCGCCATCTTGACGGAAACGTAATGGCGGCCACCCAAATGTTCAAAGCTTAAATCAAATTACGACTAACCTAATCATCCGATCTCTACCAAATTTTGCAACAAAATATATATGGCGAGCGTCTTTGACTAAACTACCCAATCGTTTGTAGATGGCGGCCATGTACAGTATGTGTGCAAATTGATTCCCCCTAACAATTCAACCACGATGAAACCGGATTGAACGAAATTTGGTACAGAGGTAGCACCAACAAAGGGCACCTCAGTGTCATGTTTTATATCGCCGCCATCTTGACGAAAACGTAATGGCGGCCACCCAAATGTTAAAAGCTTAAATCAAATTACGATCAGCCTAATTATCTGATCTCTGCCAACTTTTGGAACGGTATACCTTTATGTACGAAGAAACTTTTGACCGAACTACAAGGTCACCAGCCCATATATTTGCGGATGGCTGCCATGTATGTGTGCAAATCGATTCTCCCTATCTATTCAAACACGGTGAATCCGAATTGAACGACATTTGGTACAGAGGTAGCACTAGCAAAGGGCACCTCAGTGTCTTGTTTTATATCGCCGCCATCTTGACGGAAACGGAATGGCGGCCACGCAAATGTTAAGAGCTTAAATCAAATTACGACCAACCTTATTATTTGATCTTTACCAAATTTTGCAACAACATACCTTTTTGTGTGAAGCATCTTTTGACTGAACTACAAGGTCATCAGCCCAATAGTTTGCAGATAGCGGCCATGTATGTGTGCAAATCGATTCACCATATCAATTCAAAGACAGTGAAACCTAATTGAATGAAATTTTGTACAGAGGTAGCACTAGCAGATGGCACCTCATATTCATGTTTAATATCCGTATAGCACGTTGTATTTCAACAAGCTACTACAACCAACATTCAATTATACTCCTTGAAAAGGACAAAGAATTATAACAATACCCATGGATTTAGGAGAAAGTAGGCTATATGTTCTTTACTGAACATCTTGTTTTCTCTTGTAATGATAGAACTATACAAATCACTTTACGGTAAAATAACAACTTTGAAAACATTAGGATTTGATTGGTGACTCACGTAAATAACTCATGATTTCAGTTCTCTTTGGCGCAGTATTCCTCCATTCTCTGGCTCACAGCTTCCTTCTTTTCAGCTGTCCAATGTTGACTCTTCTTAGTCGCTGTTTCTGTCTCTAGGAACCCCTCAAATGTGTATCTTATTTCTGTTACGGATGTCTTGATCAGTGATGCTCATTTCTTGTAGATCCTTCTTGGTGTTAGCAAACCATTTTTCATAAGAGTTCCCTTTTCTTTTGGGCTTGTTGAAGTGGTTAAAAATTTTCTTTATGTTCGACCCTGACTGAAAACTCTATCATAATGATGCTCATTATAACACTATTTTTCATTATGAAACAGAGTTTCTCCCACCAATCAGAGCTCAAGAAACAGTTGTTTGACCAATTAGATAATGAGTTCCACGGCCTTCTAATTTACATTTCACTGCCTGGCCTAGTGTCGTAGTAGGGTAATCGAGGAGGCCATGGTCAAATACAAGGCATTCTCTGCGTTTCATGCCCTCTGTTCAGTACATAAAACTTACGAAATCTCGACAGATATTTATGAATATTTATATTCGAAAATAAAATAGTTATAATAATTATCGTCAAACATAAACAGTCGTATGAAACTCGCCAACTCGTATGGAAATTATAACAGTCGCTTACGCTCGTTTTATAAACATACTCTTGTCTTAATTATTGCCATTAAAGGCTCGTTGCATAACGTTGTTTGTGAGTCTGTCGTCAGGCAATCTTGAAACATGTCCAAAGAATTCAACCCTTCGTTTTCGTATGGTGTCTGAGTTTCTGCTGCATGTTTATATACTTCTTTGTTACTGCGTAATCAATCTTTTTTCATCGTTATGTCCTTCTGTAGGGCGCGATAGAACTTAATGTTGATTCCTTCTTCTCCAAAAATCCCTTCATCTGGGCTGTGAAAATCTTCCTCTTTTCTTCCCTCCATGATTCATTTGTCCTGGAGTTGATCTTGTATAATTTGCTCTGTGATGTCAATTTCTTGAAGATCTTTTTCTATTTCACTACACCAGTTGTTGTTGACTTCCATTGAGAGAGTAAGGTTGGCGAGCCTGCCATTGTTCATTCTGAGATTGTGGCCATACAACTTCAATCGCCTCTCCCTGAAGGTGTTAGTGATCTTTTCAGGATGTCGATAAAGCTCCTGAGACTTGCGTTTCATCCAGAATCCTTCTGAACAGACTGGACCAGGGATTTTCATCAACATTTACTTCCCATGTTTCTCTAAGTCTTTAATAAGTGATCTGCTTCAAATGATGAAGGTTTCCGAGGCTCGTAGTGCTTCCAGTTTATTAATCTTCTTCTCCTTCTATTTTCTATATGACCGAATAGGATCACTGTAGACAGTCCATCGGTCAGATCTTCTTTGAAGGGATTGTTCGGGCTTTGCGTTCCTCCCAGTACTTCTTAAGACGGTTTGATCGTCGTGCCCTTCTCTCGGTTGAAAACGTGCGTGTTGTGACCTTGTTTCTTGTGTATATATCTATTTTTATTATTTACTCATTTATTTAGAAATTCATCTCTTTCTTTCTTTCTTTCTTTCTTTCTTTCTCTCTCTCTTTCTTGCATAGCTCCCTTCGTCTCTCTATATGAGAATGCGCTGTCTATTTCACAAGGGAAGTATCAGGAGTTGGGATCTTACTGGATAAAGCGCAGTGATACAGTTCCACAACATGACCTCTGTAGGGAGCACTTGCCAGGTATACAGAACGTTCGCTTCCCCAGCGGCCCGGTGATTCCCTTCGTAACATTACAGAATCAGTATCTATTGTTCTGTGACGTGACCATTTAAATGAAACAATAATGCCTCATCAGAGAAACTTAATAACAGTGGATCAACAATGCCGTCAACAATGTTGTGTAAAATGTAATTACAGAAAGTGATGCGTTCTTCATTGTCAAGGGGTCCTAATTCTTGAACTACGGTAACTCTGTATGGTTTCAGTTTTAGTATCCGTATGGACTAAGGTCTTCGAAAAACTGTGCAACGTTTTAGAGACTTATTTGGAGAGCGAGAGACTGGTGCATCAATTTCAACGAGTTTTTCCTCCTCAGGACCCTTCTCTTTGGCTTAGGACATGCAGCGTTTAGGGTTCCCCTTGTCTGTAATTTATTAACACTGCATGACAGTCTCTCTACTTGAAACTGGACCGGTTGGGAACTACCCAGTCTTTAAATTCCCTACACACCGCTCTGCATTACTCCGCTTTTACGAGGGAAGATCAAAAAATAAGTTGCACTTCCCAGTTATGGCCATTTATTACACCACCTATACAACAGCAACACGTCTATAATGACATACAAAGGAACGTCACTTTTCCACACAGTTTCCAAGAGACTCCAAACATTTCTGCGAACGCACAACCAACTTGTCCATGCCGGATGCATAGAAAGTTCCTCCAGCGTTCTGCAACCACACGGAGACAGCGGCCTTCACCTCCTCATCGGTCTGGTAACGTCGACCACCGAGCTCCATATTGAGCTTACCGAACAGATGAAAGTCACATGGCGCTAGGTCGGGACTGTAGGGTGGATGTTGCCAGACCTCCCACTTGAAACGCTGCAGCAGTTCGCTCGTTTGGCGGGCCTTGTGAGGTGTTGCGTTAGCGTGCAACAAAATCACACCGGCGCTCAATTTCCCCCCGGCGCTTCTCTTTAATCGTGCAATTCTTCCTTTTGGCCCATAGGAATCGGATTGTCGCACGCACCTCATATTTGGAGTGAACGTCCAGTCGACGCGCCATTGCATTTGGCCGCTATTCACACCATACAAGACGAGACAACACAGCGACCTGCCTAACAGACGTGTGGGCAGTGTCTGTCCCTTTCTCCGCTGTGCCCACGTTTGCGACACACAGCGCGCTGCTGCAGCGCGTTAGTGCAACTAACTTTTTGATCCACCTTCGTACATACATGAACGCTCTTTGTTCAAGCGGGAATTTCTTGTAATTTGCCATAAAAATGGATTTTACAATACACCCATGACACGTCTTCTACACTACACAGCCAAGCGTAATCTGACTGTTTTACGGAAACCACCATTGTTGCATCACGCTCAGCCGCACTGTAGTTGTACATTCGCATTCACTTTCAGTTAAGTTATTCATTAGTTGTTTGCCCCATCCACATTTCCCACAACAATCGTATCTAGTTAATTTCAAAGAGGACTTCCTCGACTTTGAAGTTAAGGGAAGAAGAAGTTTGTCACATGACGTTTCGAGCTCCGGTTAGGATTATTTATCGTATGAGGATACAGAGTTAAAATAAAAGTTCACACACAACATATAAAGTTATATATACAGTTATATACACAGTCATAAACACAAGTTCTTGGTTTAAACTTCTAAATCCAGGCCATCAATCCACTGAAGTGCCTCAGAAGATGCATGGTGAATGTCACCTACTGATCCTTGGAACGCTCGTTGCGGACATTCACCAACAATATGTCCGATGGTTTGCAGGGTAGCTCCACAATCGCAGTTAGCAGAAGTAACCCAACCCCATTTGTGAAGCAGGAATCCACATTTGCCTTGTCCTGTACGGATCCGGTTAATGATTCTCCATTGGCGTCTGGGGAGTTTGAAACCTTCTATCCGGTTGGAAGGGTTTTCAATCAGATGTGCATTGAATACTGATGATTCTTCCCACATAGTTTTCCATGCTTCTGAGATGTTAAATGAAGAGTCTTCAAGAAGTACTGCAGAGCACCAAGGTGGTTTTCTTGACTTCAACCGTTGATTACCTGCTTTTGCTACATCAGTATGTATGGGAAGCTGGGGATTCTTCTGAAGGGTTTACCAGATCTTCAGGAGAGCCTTTGATCTTCGAAGAGCCGGAGGTTGGATGTTACTTAGAACAGGTAACCATGTAGTGGGTGTTCTACGTATACAGCCCGTAATCAGTCGCATTGTCTGGTTAAGTTGCACATCTATCTTCTTGGAGTGGATACTGTTTAGCCAAGAAGGGCAGCAGTATTCAGCAACGGAGTATGACAGTGCCAGAGCAGTTAATCGTAAAATTTGAGCGCTGGATATTGACCAACGAAAGATCTTACTAATGGGACAACGCTGGTGGGCCATGCTTACATCAGCACGAAGAAACAGGGGAGGGGGGGGGGGGGCGGTGATTATGGCGATCCTTTAAATGTTGATGCGTTATATTGTCGCTGTAGTCAATGTCATTATGATTATGAACAGAAATGGTTTTCAATAAATTAGGCCTTCATTCACTCTGTGCAGTTGTTTCAAGTTGTTAATTGTATGTGTTCTGTCCGTATTCCACTACGTCGATACTTGCCGCATTGTACAAGTTATTTTAATAATTGTATAATTGCGCACGAAAGTGCATTTGGAATAAATACATCATAATATAATAAACACTGTCAGATGGGAAGTTAAATAAATAGACTAGCGGTGCATGATTCCACCGGTTTCCACCACAAACCGCGCTCGAGACCCGGATCCCACCGACCAGTGCGCGTCCCATATTACATGATCCTTGGTCTGTGCAATGCCTCACGTGATCGATATCATAATAATAAAGGAAGTGCGCACAAATGTGCATTATATTTTCGAGTACTCCAATAAGGACAGTGTTCTCTTAGAGCATTTACTAAAGTGGTATCGACCACACCGTTTAGTACAGAATACGCACACACACTCTACAGAAGGTCGCTCGCATATCTTATGATGGAAGCCGTGTACTGCAAGTCTATTCAAAGCACTCCTCGTATCATTGTTAGGTTCTGTCCAATTTCTCTGAGACATGGCATCAGTCCCATAGAATTCTATGTCGATTTCCGCTCGCTTTCTTTGTCTCATCCTTAGTAATTCATGTTCCTGTCTTGTAGACGCGTTTTACTTAAAGTATAGGAGTTGCACGCAATTCGCTCATTCATTTTCGTGGGTTTGAAGGCGTCATTGAATTTTAATTTCCTAAATATACCACAAGAAGACAGACCTTATTACAGTTGTAACGTCTCGGCTCTTGGGCTTCCCAGATCGACCTTGTGTTTGCTAGGTTTTCTATTTTGAAATGGCGAGACAACCAATGAAGATATTGGACTGACTGGTGAGCGAGGAACTGGACAACCAACTTGATGAAAACAATAAATGTCCAGCCTATACTGGGCCGAGTTTTATTTATTCCACTGTGCCAGACAGCAGCATCATAAAACAGGGGCGGCGCTTCCTGTCACATGTTGGGCCTATCGCTCCCAAAAGGCCGTCAAAGTGGAGCAATAAAGTTGAGAGAGAAACATCGACCTAATATTACTTTGAATTTAGCGGAAAACTTTGATCATATGAGTGGCCACTGGAGAGGTCTTGCCAACTTTGGGAACGAATTGCTCCTACATCAGCTGTTTGTCAGCGTAAGGCAAGGGTCCATTCCAAGTAACTATTCCAATCGTTACACATTTTAGATTGTTTGATGACTGTTACCTTAAGCGGGTGGTTCTATCGCTCTACTCATTGAGAAAGAGGTTCTGAGTGGAATAAGATTCTGTGGCAGAATAAAGGTCAAATGTCTTGCTCACAAATCACTGCAGGCAGAATAACATAGTAACCCATATTAACTGGTACAGTGGTTTGTGCCATCTAAAGTCAGTCAATGATGGTTGAATCGTTCAGTCTTATTCTTGTGCAAGTGTTCGTCTTTCCTGGATCTCCATCATCACCAAGACAAAACCATAACAGAGAAACAAAGAAAGCAAAGCAAAAAAAAAAAAAAACAAAAGAAAAAGAATATCAAAACTCAATTTAGAGCACAAAAAACAAAGAACAAAGTCAAAAACAAAAAGAGAAACAAGAGAAAAAACACAAACAAGAAACAAAAACAATCAAAAAACAAAAGAAAAACAACAGCAAAATCACAAAAAAGAAACATAAAAATCAAAAACAAAAAGAAAACACGAGCAAAATCACAAAAATAAGCTAAGAAAATCAAAATCAATACCAAATAGAAAAAAGAGCAAAATCACAAAAAAGAAACAAAAAATAAAAAAATCGGGAACAAATAGAAAAACAAGAGCAAAAACACAAAAAAGAAACAAAAAAATTAAATCAAAAACAAGAAGAAAAACAACAGCAAAATCACAAAAAAGAAACATAAAAATCAAAAACAAAAAGAAAACAAGAGCAAAATCACAAAAGAAACTAAAAATCAAAAATCAAAACCAAATGGATCAGAGCAAAATAACAAAATAGAAACATAAAACTCAAAATAAAACAAAATAGAAAAACAAGAGCAAAATCACAAAAAGGAAACTAAAAAATCAAAAACAAAAAGAAAACACGAGCAAAATCACAAAAATAAGCTAAAAAAATCAAAATCAATACCAAATAGAAAAAAGAGCAAAAACACAAAAAAGAAACAAACAATCAAATAAAAAACAAAAGTAAGAAATCACAAAAAAGAAACTAAAAAAACACAAATCAAAAGTGAAAAGAAAATCAAGAGCAAAGTCACCAAAAAGAAGCTGAAACAAATCAAAAATCAAAAAACATAAACTAAAGCGAAAACGGGAAACTACACCAAAAACAAACAGAAAGCACGAAGCAAGAACAAACCCAACAGTAAAACCAAAAACCAAAATACAGACACTAAACTTGAGCAAAGCCTAACATTGCGTCTTATGAAGGGGAGTGTGATCCAGGTAGTGTGGTATCGATGTGTACCTGGGTCATCGCCCGCAAGTTGGGCAGAGTGATTCCTCGTAAGTGCCATCATAATTCTAAACTTGGTGGCCTTCATATTGAAAGGTAGACGCTTCAAACTCAACTGACAACATACACGTTTCCTTTATAGTATAAAATAAGGTGCGTTCAAAAGGTAACGAGCCGGAGGTATAATTACAGAAACCAGTACCTGTATGTTAGATGTATTGGTCATGGCTGATGAGGCACTTGTCCCACTGTGACACGAGGCGGTGAAGCTGTCTCATAAGATTCCCTGGGCTGCGATGTGAACCAGCAGAGCCCTTTTCAGGGGACCAAACATGGCGTAATCACAGGGAGAGAGGTCTGGACTGTATGGAGGGTGGCCGAGAACCTCCCATTTGAATTTCTGCAGGAGTGCCGCGACTATGTTGGCCGTATGAGGTCGTGCATTGTCGTGGAGCGACCACGGCGGCTATGGCGTTCACTGTCACTCGGCGGTCCTGGGTAATGAGTGCATCAACCAGCTGGACGTTGTCATCGGTAATGCAGAGGGGTCCCCAGACCGGACATCATCGGCTAACGACACCCGTCCTTCCCTGAAGCGCTTTTGCCACGCCTTGACCCTTGCAAGGGACATGCCGTACACTTGTGACATTCGACGATGAATGTCCGTTCCCCCTACTCCTTCCGCTGTCTGAAACAACACCTCTTTGCTCTTCGGTTGACGCCTCTATGTCACTTTTTGCAATGCGACAGGCAGCGTTGGACGATTGATGCATGCTGCTGCCCACTTTGCATCGTCACGTGACGTGCACGCGTGCCTTCTAGCGACCGTGACCGTGGTCGGAACCACACCTCGTTACACACTCCACGATTAGCCGATGTCGTGACCGGTTTGCGCATTCCAGCCTCCGACTCGTTACTTTTTGAACGCACCTTATAATGTTTATGTTTGACGATGTCGAAATGTAAATATTATATGTCAGAAAACTGTAACAATATTGAGAGTCATTAAAGTACTACTTTTCAATATGATACAGTTCCTCCAACCAATCAGAGCTCAAGATTTTCATTCATTGACCAATTAGGTAAGGATAGCTTCGCACATGCGCTCCAAATCCAACATGTCGGACATGAATTACATGATTTGCAAGTTGACAATGTAGAAACTTTGGAGTTCCTTGAACAAGACCATGTGTAGGTGTGCTGCGTGATATATCCGTCTATTTGGAACATCTGTACCTCAGTCGTGATTTCTAACTGATATTTGTGACTTGTTTTATGTGCTGGCCTTGTGTTCGCATTGTCTAGGGCAACTGATTGTTGTTATCAGGGTTTGTGCCCTAAGTGACGGCCATCTTGGTTCTGAAGCAATCAGTCCACAGATAACACCAATTAGAAGTGCGGTTTATCATATCTGTCATAAGTTCTGTGCACTAACTGTCATCCATTTTGTCGGTTGTAACACCATTACCATATAAATCACGAAACAGATAGGAACTCTATAACTACACAGAGTATACATTGATCAATTACATCTTCTGCCCTATCTATGTCAGCTATTTGTAAACAGGGCAAAATGCTTATTTGGCATTATTATGATCATGTTAGGAAATGCCATCATGGTCCTAAACTCAATGACAGGAAATACCTGTTATTCCCCTTCCCGCTGTAGAGAGGGGGCAACGTTTGGTGTATAGTTACATATTCAAGCGGCTAACGCATACAGGGACCGAATATCTCCCGGTATAAGGAGATCCACTTCCAACCTATTCTAACAACCTCTTCGGAGGGTGGAAGAGTGGATGGAAGTTTGGGCACTCTCTTGTCCTATGGGTGAGAAATAGCCCCTGAAGGCGGATGAACTACTAGTTGGTCAACGGCATGAGAATGCAGAAAGCAATGAGAAACTACTGCATTCAAGATCCATATGGATTTCTCTAGTAACAAAAAAGGAAGATTGTAGTTTTACGTGACCGTGAATCTTGTGATTATGAGCCACGGGATTCTCTAGTAACACATCATGGCTGTGTTCAAAACCAAATGTTCCGGAATTTCAAGTCCCCCAATCGGATCTCCGGCTTCGGGAAAGTTGTCAGAGAAATATGGTATAAATATTAGCACGTGGAATGAGCAAACTATGGCGCAAGCTGGGAAAACCCATAATGCGATTCATGAAATGGACAGAATGAAGATAGAAATTATGGGCGTAAGTGAAATGCGTTGGCCAAGATCAGGTTCTTGTGACATCAATGGACATGTAGTTTACTATTCAGGGACATCCAATGGATTATATCAACACGGAGTAGGAATTATAGTATCTAAATTGGTCGCAAAGTGTGTCACCAATTTTATACCTATCTCAGAGAGAGCATTGTTGCTTCAAATAAATACTGAGCCTGCGCATCTTAACATCATCCAGGTGTACGCTCCTACGACAGACCATAGTGATGAAGAAGTTGCAGAGTTTTACTCCCAAATCACAGGTGTTTTGCACCTGTTACCAAAGAAAGATCTAACAATAATTATGGGAGATTTCAATGCAAAAGTAGGACATGGATCTGAAGGCAGTATTGTAGGTCAATATGGGCTTGGTGAAAGGAATGAGAGAGGAGATCAACTTTGCGCATTTGCAGGAGAATGGGGATTTGTAGTAACCAACACATTCTTCACATTACCACCACGACGTTTGTATACTTGGAAGTCTCCTAGAGATTCAGGTGAAAGAATTATAAGGAACCAAATTGACTATATTTTGATAAATCAAAGATATAGGAACAGCTGTGTCTCAGTGAAAACATATCCCAGTGCGGACATTCATTCCGATCATATCCCTCCAGTTGGAGTTTTTAAAATCTAAATGAAAAAGATTCAAAAGGGAAGAGCCATAAAGTATAATATGCGTAAATTAATTGAACCTTCAATAAGACAAAATGTAGAAGAGGAGCTCAATGATGAACTTGGATCCCTATCTGATGCCTTATGTACCGATGAGAAAATTAGAACATTAACTAATACCGTTGAATCTATGAAGAAAGATCACTTAGTAACAGATATCACTAAAAAGAAACCATGGATGACTGAAGAGATTCTTAAAATTATGGATAAGAGAAGGAAAGCAAAGGGTAATCCTGATGAATATAAGATCAACAGGGAAATCAGGAAAGAAATAAGATTAGCTAAGGAAAGGGACATAAAAGAAAAATGTAATGAAATAGGGATGTTACAATTAAAGCATGACAGCTTCAATGTTCATCGAAAAGTTAAAGAAGTGACAGGGAATTATAGAACTAGACAAGGAAATAGATTGGTCAATATTGAAGGAAAACTAATCGTTGGAAAAGAAGAGTTTAAAGATACGTGGCAAAGATATATAGAACACTTGTTTTATGATACTCGACAGGAGCCACCTCGAATAAATGGTGAAACAGGACCCCAAATTCTGGTAGATGAAGTACAAACCGCGATAAAAGCCATGAAGGATGGTAAAGCCACTGGCCCTTGGGTATATTATTAGCTTGGGAATAACCTAACCCCCAAGGGAAGATGATGAAGAAAAAGAAGTGGGTTTCGGACTGGAGAAAAAGGATGGAAAAATAGGACGAGAGTCCAACAGAAGTTGTAATTTTAACTTTAAATATACTCAAAGGCAGCTGCCACTGCAAAATCCGTTCTCGGATACATAAAGTGGGTAGGGGCCTGGGCGAAACTAACAGGAAACGCAGCTGGAACTTGGGCTGTTCGCAAGAAAGCTGCTATAGTGTATTCCCGCTCAAGCATACGCCTACTATGGGGAAGGGTGGTGGTCTGGCAAGACAAAGAGTAACAGATTCATTGTGTATCTGTTCAAAGGAGTTTGATTCTAAACAAGTAATTTGAAGATTGCAAATAATTTGAATCAGCTTCGATATTTTAGTTTTTGAAATTGTAGAATTTCTAAAGAGTGACCAAATGCTTCCAAGAAGGATAGGGATAAAGCAATTATACCTTAGGGAATAATTTTGGTAAGTGTACCAATAGTTGCATTTAGGAATGACTAAGCTTTTACCCAGCGAGGCGCCGACTAAAAGTTTAGACAATGAGAAACACTTATATTTTGAAAAAAAACAAAAAAAAAAACATAAGTGTTAGAGAGAATCTCCACAAGCAGGAAGCTGGCGTAGCGAGCTATGCTTGCCTTACTGGCCAGTTAGAATTAGCTATTAAAGATAAGAGAGACTTTACTAAGTTAATAACTAAGAGTTCTTGCTCAAATGCAACAAGTGGTGAAAACCCTATCAATAGATTTATTTTTATTAAATAGGAAGAGTAAGGAAGACAGGATCTTGCCTAACCGTTATGTTAGAGAAATGATAAAGCGAAGAACAAATCTTCAATTTATTTAACAATGTAAAAGGAAGTAGTTTTGTAACAAATATATAATTTTGATTTCTATAAACAATTGGGGTCGCAGACCTCCAAAAACATCTAAAGCTTGTGCCAGGCAATTGATAATTCTTTTGGTTTTAAACCTTTTATATGCTTTAAAATCTTCGTAAGATTTTGAAATGGCTAAGATGAAAAAATGAAAAATTTAAAGATATCTGACGTAATTAAAGTTAAACAATAAGTCAAGTACAAGTTGTGTACTTGAAGGATTTCTAGATAAGTATCTTATAAATAATAACAACTTCGAAAGTAACAACAAAAAAACAGGAAGAAATGAAATAGAAGTTTCTATAACTTCTTGTATTACTACTGAACTACGTGGGTAGATTATACATAGGAGATTATACAAATAGGGCAGGTCACTTATTGTGAAACCTGAAGAGAACAATTGAAAGGAAGTTTCTAGAACTCCTATGTTTAAGTAGGGATCACGAGGAAAATGGGGCAAGTTTCCCTTTCGTGAAACCTAGAGATAACTCACTTATGAGTTGAAAGAATTGGATTCCCTCATTAGAAGGGAGAAACAATATAATTTAAGGCGTGTACTAGACACGAAGTTTTACAGACATTAATTCGTTATACATGGAGCAAATAAGGGAGGGTACTTATTGAGAGTGACACCTCATTGAAAAAAGACCTAAAGTAACAATTTTATTATTTTGGTTTGTTAGTAAAGGGTGAGGGAAAGATCAAATGGGTTTGAGGATAAGTGTTCATGGCCGTATTTATTGTACTCGGACGAGCGCGACGCGGATGAAAAGTTGAACAGGCACTGTTTTCACTATAGTCAGTTGATATAGTTGAAGAGTTCACTGTAGTAGCACAAAACGTTGATGGCAAAGAAAGTTATTGCAATGGTGGAAAATAACTAGTTTCACTAGATTTGCGAGAGTCTATTGCTTGAGAAACTTGTAGGTTATAGTTGAATGCACCAGAAAAATCCCAACGGAGGAAGAAAAATTAGATATTGATTAGCAGTTCATAAGGAAGATTCCTTAGTTTGAAAAAGTATTCCCATATGTGAGTGGAAAATACATGACAGTATAACTGGTAGATAGAGTGTAGGTTCTGGAAGGTTCCAGAGCAATGATGACTTGTTTAAATTGGGTAGAAAATCCCTCGGCGAAAAACTAGATTATATAGACAGTGGGTATTTTGGAAATATCCCTCGATGTGAGATAGCATCTCAGAAAATCTTTCATTTTGAAAGTTAGACTTGATAGTTTGAGTTTGATCAAGAAGATCTCTTGAAAGCAGTTATTATCACATAGCAACTTTCACTGTCTATAAAATCCAAATAAAAGCATTGAGCCTTTTAAAAGCGATGAGAATGAGGTTAAAACATGAATTCGGTACTTATCTTTGCTTCATGAAGAAGGCGATGTTGCTGTTGACGGTTGGTTCTAAAATTCGAACATGGCGTCGAATTTAAAAGTTTGCCTCTTGAGTGGAGGAGGCGAGCTTTAGTTAAGCTCCAACTGACTGGATTGACTTCCGACGTACAAGTGAGACACGCTCAACGGAGCGCGGAGGGACCAGGGAAGGGAAAAGAGTGGGGGTAGGAGACAAAAGGAATACATATAAGAATAGCCAACTTTACAGTTATAAAAATCTTCTTGATGAAATGGTCTTCAAAGAGTTGATAGTAGGAGTCACTAGCGCAGTCTGGAGGGTGAAAAAGTAGACGAAGTTCTCTTGATCACGGTGATGATAGCTGGCGATGGCGACGAGATCTGGTGGCTAGATGATAAGGAAGTCCTCTTGTACAGGGAAGAATTGAGGAACTTCAGAGATTCGCTGCTAGATGACGCTAGGTGGGCCATGGAAGATATATATCTAGAACAGACTTACAGGTAGTATGAGAGACATATACCAACAAAGAGAAATCAGGAGATCACTGTTGGTGTTTGAGAAAAAAGGAAGGGATGAACTAAAGCAAAGAGAAGCAAAAGCTTACTCTATCTTACCGTGTATTCCAAAGAATACACCAGCCCTGACAATGTGAATGCTGAATTTTTAAAGCTTTTGAATGAAGATAATGTGAAATGGTTGACTAAAATATTCAACGACATTTACAATTCTGGGAACATTCCTCAGGAATGGCTTAAATCGGAATTCATCACACTACCTAAAAACCCGGAGGTAAGTTTTGTAGTGAGTACCGAACAATCAGTCTCATGAATCACATCTTGAAGGTATTTCTGAAGATCATTCATCGCAGAATATACAAAATATGTGAAGAACAAGTTTCTTCTACACAATTTGGTTTTAGAAACGCATTTGGCACACGTCAAGCCATATTTAGCATTCAAGTATTGATTCAAAGGTGCCGTGATGTGAACTGCGATATATATGCCTGCTTTATTGACTATCAAAAGGCTTTCGATAGAGTAAGACATCATAAGATGATAGAAATTTTACAAAAGATTGGCTTAGATGATTAAGATTTACGAATAATTGTGAACTTGTACTGGAATCAATCTGCTTATGTGAGGTTGGGTAACGCGAACACGGAAGATATATATATATATTCTAAGAGGTGTAAGACAAGGCTGTATATTGTCTCCATTGTTATTTAACATCTATTCGGAATATATCTCTAAAGAAGCTATAGAAGATGTTGAGATGGGAGTGCTCTTAAATGGTAACTGGATAAATAACATTCGATATGCCGATGACACTGTGATTTTTGCGGATAGTCAAGAAAGCCTGCAACGTATCATTGATAAAGTTATCCAAAAAAGCCACGAATATGGTTTAGATATAAACCCTCAGAAGACAAAATTGATGGTCATTAGTAAAAACAAAGTCTCTGCATGCAAACTAAATATAGACTAGAAACCCATTGGACAAGTGCATAAGTGTCCCTAAAGTCCGGTAACACTTTTCTTAATTTATTGCACAAAAACTGCAAATGATACAGCTTTTCTATATATGTCATATTAAAGGGGAACTCAAATGGTTTTCTTTTCATTGTTTGATTTCACATCGACTCGATATGGGCACCACGTACAACTCGGCAAATATCTACACGGTAATCGAACTCTTGTCACACTTTTTGGAGCATTTCAGCCGATACAGTGGTGGCAGCGTCTTGAATCCTACGCTTGAGTTCCTCGAGATTTTGTGGTAAAAGTTGCACATACACACAGTCTTTGATATACCCCCATAAGAAGAAATCACAGGGAGTGAGATCTGGAGATCTGGGAGGCCACTTGTCAAAACAGTTATTATTCCCTGCTCGTCCAATCCAGCGCTGAGGTAACCTGTTGTTCATAAAATCACGGACATCAGAATGCTAATGGGATGGGGCCCCGTCTTGCTGGAACAGGAAATTGTCGGAATCTTCCTGCAATTGTGGGAATAACCACTGCTGTATCATATCCGGGTATGAGTGCCCATTTACAGTGATTTCGGCGAAGAAGAATGGTCCGTAAAGTTTCCGTGATGACACTGCACAGAAAACGTTCACTTTAGGTGAATCACGCTGATATTCGAGAAATTCATGAGGATTTGCGGTCCCCCGCACACGACAGTTATGCCTGTTGACTTTACCATTAGTATGGAAAGTCGCTTCGTCACTAAAAATTATGCGATTTAGGAAGTCGTTATCGTCTGTCATCCATTGTTGCACTCTGATACAAAACTCATAACGCTGTTTGTTGTTTGTCATTCCCTTTCAACTGTTGCAAGAGCTGTAATTTGTACGGCTTCATGCACAGTCTCCTACGTAGTGTCTTCCAAACTCTCGTACGTGGTATTTGCAGCTCGCGGGATGCTCTACGAACAGATTTCTCGGACTTCTTACGAATGCCTCATTCACACGGTTAACGGTCTCTGCACTCACTGTTGGTCGGCCACTACGTTCCTTAACACACAAGCAACCAGAACGCACAAACCTGTCATAGACTTCCTGCTTGGTGCCTCTTTACGGTACTTACACCTAAACTTCCGTTGCACATCTGTAGCACTCTTATTCGTGTGGGATTCCAACACACAGAAAGCCTGCTCTCCGCCAGAAGTCGCCATCTTTACAAATGTGGCCAATAGCGCTAACTGCGGCGAATGTGGGAACTACGAACTTTGGCGGTAATATCTAACAAAACCATTTGAGTTCCTCTTTAATATGCCATATATAGGAAAGCTGTATCATTTGTAGTTTGTGTGTAATAAATTAAGAAAAGTGTTTTCGGACTTTAGGGACACGCTGTATATATTCCTTGGCACTACCATAAATGACCAATGGGACCCTTCTGATGAGGTGAAGTCTCGAATTGGGAAAGCCCGGACAACTTTCAATAAGATGCAGAATTTGTTCAAACATCATGAGCTAACAATGACTACGAAAATCAGGCTTTTGCGTTGTTATGTGTTCTCTACTCTTTTTTACGGTGCTGAGACATGGACTCTGACAGAGTCTTTATGTAAACGGTTAGAGGCCTTTGAAATGTGGCTGTACAGAAGGATATTGCAGATACCATGGACAGACCATGTCACAAATGTTGAGGTTCTCCAAAAAATGAAAAAAAAAAACTAAGGAAGTATTAACCACCGTGAAAATCAGGAAAATCCAATACCTAGAACACATCATGAGGAATACCACCAAGTACCATCTCCTACAGTCTATTCTTCAAGGAAAAAAACCAGGGAAGAGAAGTGTTGGACGAAGAAGAATATCCTGGTTAAAAAATCTCACAGCCTGGACCTCAAAAACATCTACTGAATTATTCCGAGCTGCAAGCGATAGGAACAGCACAGTCAAGATCCGGAACGGATAGGAACCAGAAGAAGAATGTAGCCTATATCGGATCAACCATTGTATTTACAATCCCAAACAGAAAGACAAAACCAGCACGAACCTTTACAGTAACAAAAGAATACTATGAAACACGCAAGAAATTTAGGAATCTACGTCCAGAAGTTTGCAACACACCATCCTACCCTAGCCTATACTGACATGGAAACTGTGCACCGTCCGTAATGTTTGCATAAACAAACTGCGGAATATTAAAAAATAAATAGCACTGTACCTTAATATCCGCTACTCCAATTTCTACACAGGGCATTGCATTCGTACGATTTCGCCGATAATTTTAATGTATGCTGCTGTTGATATAATCAAACTATAACGTCATGGACGCAGCAAGCATATGACATATGATCCACGGAAATTATAACCCAGCTCTCTGTTCAGTAAAGGGATTTCTTATGCGAAACGTTTCCGCCAGATATCATGTTTGTTCTATTTGGCACTCCATTGATTTGCCTTCCGTTGACATTCTATACGCATCGAATTTGAGGAATAACTAGTTGAAAATACGATATATTTCAATTTTAAAACGTTTGTAACAGCTTATTTTGTGTTATTTGACCAAAATAACAAAATGATCCCACATAGTACCTATGCGCTATCTGTTGGTGCTACTTCAGGATAAACAATGTTTCAAAGCTTTGGAATTCGTTATTAGGTAGAGAGCAAATGCTGAGCCCACACAATTCCCAAGAAGACGAAGTCAACCGACAGAATCTCTACGGATAGTTATGTTAGAACATATAGTATAATACGGTTATAATTATCGTCGAACGTAAACAGTCGTATGCAACTCGCCTATAATGGTAATTAAGGCACTCGTATGGAAATTTTTGAACTCACTTCACTCGTTTTATAAACATTCTCGTGTCTTAGTTATTGCCACGATAGGCTCATCGCATATTGTACTATATTGGTTTTACGTTCCTTTTAGGGACGCCGGAGTTCCAGAATATTGCCCCGAAGGGGATGTTTAACGTGCCAGTAAATCTACTGACACGATTCCCTCACATTTGCGCACCCTCAAAAGTCAGCTGACTACGCCAGGATTCGATCCTCCAGTCTTGGGAACAGCAGGCGACAACTTCAATATGTCATATCTTCAAGACAAGTGTGTTTATGTTTTTGTTTGGATAAGTATATTTTTAGCCTACTTTTGAATTTTGCAGAAAATGAAAGTAGACTTATGAGATCTACACAGGGCGAAAAAATGTGTGTCTGTCTGTGTGTGTGTGAAAGTGTGTACTCTGAATGTCTGTGCCTCCTATCATTTCAAACACAGTGAAACCGATTTGAAAGAAATTTGGTACAGAGGCAGAACTAGCGAAGGGCACCTCAGTGTTATGTTTTATATCGCCGCCATCTTGACGGAAACGTAATGGCGGCCACGCAAAAGTCAAAAGCTTAAATAAAATTACGACCAACCTAATCATCTGATCTCTACCAAATTTTGCAACATTATACCTTTATGTATGAAGAATGTTTTGACTAAACTACAAGGTCATCGACCTAATACTTTATGGATGGCGGCCATGTATGTGTGCAAATTGATTCCCCCTATCAATTCAAACACAGTGAAACCGAATTGAACGAAATTTGGTACAGAGGTAGCTCTAGCAAAGGGCACCTCAGTGTCATGTGTTATATCGCCGCCGTCTTAACGGAAAGGAAATGGCGGCCACCCAAATGTTAAAAGCTTAAATCAAATTACGACCAACCTAATCATGTGATCTCTACCAAATTTTGCAACATTATTCCTTTAAGTATGGAAAATCTTTTGACCAAACTACAAGGTCATATGCCGAATACATTGCGGATGGGGGCCATGTATGTGTGCAAATTGATTCCCCCTATCAATTCAAACACGGTGAAACCGAATTGAATGAAATTTGGTACAGAGGTAGCACTAGCAAAGTACACCTCAGTGTCGTGTTTTATATCACCGCCATCTTGACGGAAACGGAATGGCGGCCACCCAAATGTTAAAAGCTTAATTCAAATTACGACCAACCTAATCATATTTTGATCTCTGCCAAATTTTGCAACAACACACCATTTTGTGGGAAGCATCTTTTGATGAACTACAAGGTCATCAGCCCAATAGTTTGCAGATAGCGGTCATGTATGTGTGCAAATCGATTCCCCATATCAATTCAAACACGGTGAAACCGAATTGAATGAATTTCTTACAGCGGTAGCACTAGCAAAGGGCACCTCATATTCATGTTTAATATCCCTATAGCACGTTGTATTTCAACAAGCTATTACAACCAACATTCAATTATACCTACTCCTTGAAAAGGACAAAGAGTTATAACAATACCCATGCATTTAGGAGAAAGTAGGCTATATGGTCTTTACTGAACATCTTGTTGAGCGACGTGATGGCGCAGCGGTGAAGTTACTTGTTTCCTACCATGGGGGCAGGGCTCGATTCACAATTATAATTTCCATACGAGTGTCTTAATTACCATTATAGGCGAGTTGCATACGACTGTTTATGTTCGACGATAATTATTATAACTATTTTATGTTGGAACATAAATATTCATAAATATCTGTCGAGATTTCGCCAGTTTTATGTACTAAACAGAGCGCATGAGACGCAGAGAATGCCTTGAATTTGACCATGGCCTCCTCGATTACCCTACTATGACACTAGGCCAGGCAGTGAAATTTAAATTAGAAGGCCGTGGAACTCAGCGCATCTAATTATCTAATTGACCAAACAACTGTTTCTTGAGCTCTGATTGGTGGGAGAAACTCTTTCATAATGAAAAATAGAGTTATTATGAACCTCATTATGATACAGTTTTCTGACATATAATAGTCAGGGTCGAACATAAAAATATTTATTGTTACTAACTAACAATGAGTTATAACGTGGTTTGCAGTTTGTACTGTCTTAAGATGATCCAGAGACATTCAACCACGAGTTCTATATTAAATTGATAGTCTTTTATTTATCGGAATATAATGTTTCTCAGTCGGTCAACACGATTGCACGCAATTGTTCCGTAATCCAGAAAGAAATTACATGCGATTAGTAAATACACTTTGGTGACCAGTTTCGTCAAGCGATCATCACATCCAATACACCTAGGCTATTAAATCCTCTATGGACATCAAATTGGCAGGTGAAAAGCTAAAGGAAGTAGGAGACTTCTGTTACTTAGGAAACAAACTAACCAGTGATGGACGAAGCACAGGCAAGGAAAGAATTTCTACAGAAAAGGAATCTGTTGACATTGAATATAGATTTAGATATTAGGAAGACATTTTTGAAAACCTTTGTCTGGAGCGTGGATCTCTATGGAAGTGAAACTTGGGCTGTTGGAGCAGCCGAAAAGAGGAGAATTGAAGCGTTTGAAATGTGGTGTTACAGGAGAATGATGAAGATCAGATGGGTAGATAGGGTGACAAACGAAGAGGTATTAAGACGAGTGGGAGAGGAGAGATGTTTCTGGCGACTGGTAATGAAGAGAAGAGATAGGTTGGTAGGGCACATATTAAGACACCCAGGAATAGCACACTTAGTTATGGAAGGAAGAGTCGAGGACAAGAACTGTAGTGGTAGACCATGGTTAGAATATGTTAAACAGATTGCCTCGGATATATGGTGTGGTAGCTATGTAGAGATGAATCAATTAGCTCAGGACAGGGAGGCATCGAGAGCTGCATCAAACCAGTCAAAAGACTGAATACTCAAACAACAACAACAACAACATTAATTTAGTTACATCAGTTATTATAATCTAGCACAACTTATCCAATAAAATGGAGATTGGACGTTTAAAAAGCCTATTCTACTAATTTAATCAACGTGCAATACATTCGTAAAGTCTCACAGCAGTATTTTCCTTCTGTCACGTGGCCAACCTAATTTATCTAAAAGGTTAATATCCACTAAACATGCTGCCAACATGATGACTTTATTAAGAACTCTGTTTGATGTGAAGTGAGCAAGTCAAATGAGAGGTGTAAAACGCTTGCGTAGCGAGACGGATTACGGAATATATCGTAAACCTCCCGAGAGAGGAAAGTCTTTATATTTCCATTGCTAAAGTGGATCAGGAGCGGGTTCCTCTCCTCGCTCGCTTCCCAACTCCCGTAAGAAGACTTCAATTAGCATCTTCTCTGTTGGGTAAGAGTTGCCTAGGCCCAGTAGTCGCTAACACGGCCACCACTCATTGCAAGTCGTAGATGAACAGAGTGATTCACTGATCCGGTAAGACTGAGGGCAGATACACAACTAGCTGACTCGCACAGTTTCATATCTGACACTGGATATTAGCCGGCCCTGTGGTGTTGGGGTAGCGCGATTGCCTCTCACCCGGAGGCCCTGGGATCGATTTCCGGCTACATCAGGGATTTTAGAAACTGACGCGAGTGCACTCAGCCTCGTGAGGACAACTGAGTAGCTAACAGGTAGTCAGGTCCCCGGTCACGAATACCAAGAATAACGTCCGAGGGGATCCAACGCGATGACCACGCGTCATCCCAATATCTGCAGGCCAAATGGCTGGGCAGCGGTCGCTTGGTAGACCTAGGCCCTTAGTGCCAGTTATTATTATTATTACACTGGATATTGCGCTTTGAGACTGGAGCAGTGATCGTCTGTGAGCTGTAAGCGTAAAAACAAAATGATTTACAAATTCTTAAAACACTTGTTGTTTTATTTGAGCGGCTTGGACATTGTGGTCATTTATCCGTGTTTACTTGGGTGTATAAAAATCCACAGTTTAGAGTAAAAATCAGCCCAATAATAAGCTACGGTCTGAACATTATATGGGAGAATCTCACGAAAAACAACATGAAGAGTCAAGGCAATTTTCATGAAAAAAGTCCTGTGTATCTCAAAGTATACCCCATCGCGACTGTGTTATGAAATGTCACGAGAGACCTTCTACATCGACGATTTAAGGTGTCAACTATTGCTCCCATCTACCGCCCAGTACGAGGACCTTTTAAAAGAGCTCAAAACGAAGAGGATGCAAATATGGAGTGCCTTTTATTTAACAGCCGCAATGACGTCCGATGAGTGGAAGGGTCCATGTTACGACCTGAGACATACAATCACTCGTTTCGCAATACATGGATTCCATTTCAAGTTATGCAAAATGGAAGGGTATCATGAGCCTAGTATGGAATGCATTTGCAAATTGTGTGGAAGTGTCTGTGAAAGGTATCATGCCATGACATGCGGACGGAGGATTGAGTCACTTAATAGCTTTTGTTGCCAATGACAGTTCAATGTGATCTTGAATATTTTGGGTTTTTATTATATTGCCTCATGGCCATTGGCTGCAATAAATACCTTATATATATATATACAGTATATATAAGGGGGACGTGGTGGCGCAGCGGTCAAGCTGTATGCCTCTCACCAAGGCGGACCTTGTTCGATTCCCGGTCAATGCATGTGAGATTTTCGATGTGAAATGCCATGTCCCGTGGTTCGGATTCCTCGTAAAACGGAGGTCCCGTGGCTTATGATCGCGAGATTAACGGTCACGTTAAACTACAAGCTTCCCTTTTTTAAATACCTTATAGAAATCCACAGTTGTGGCCCAAGCAACGAAATGTGGACAACATCGCTCAATGAACATTATTCCTTTTTGAAATTAATTGCCGCTGTCTTCTCCATTTTTCCAAACGTTTCTTACGAGGTGATGACACGCGGGAGACTGATGATTGCTCACCAGAAACTCAACCATACCCGGTCGATTAGATTAGCAGTCTACGATATTAAAGGATGTTTCCAACATTGTGTTGGATTTTTAGCCTACTTTTCACATTTTGCAAAAATGAGGAAAAGGTAGACTTATGAGATTGATCCGGGAAAATGTGTGTCTGTCTGTTTGTCCTTCTGTCTGTGTGTCTGGCTGTGTGTGTGTCCCCCCCCCCTATCAACTCCTAAACAGCTGCAGCAATCGAAACCAAATTTAGTATGAGTAAAAATGTATACCGGAATATCTTAAGCCCATATTTGAAAATGATGTCAGTGCTACCAAATGCTGAAAAAACGCAATAGAAATTTGGGCTCCATGTTGAATATCATGGAAGGTTTGCATGGGAGCTATTCCGGAATTGGCACACATGTAGATAATACCATTTCAGTTTAATTTCCAGGAGGCCATACATGACAGTGTTGCCAAAATAATTTTAAGCCTTCTGATATGTCCGATTTTTAAATGCATATAACTTCTACACTATTAATTGGATTTCAACCAAATTATGTATGTAGTATGTGTACATAAACAGATATGACTGAGTGTATTCTTATGAGCCACCAGGGCTGCTAACTGTTAATAATTGCTCTCTCTGTTATCTTCATCCAAATTACCAATATATTTGAAAGTATGCAAGCTGACAGCTTTAAACTATGCACAGTGCACACGTATAGTACCTGAATTTTAGATTAATTTGGAGTAACTAATATACTTCAGTTCTACCAACATGATTCGAAACCTGCTGATAGGACCACTTTTTAAATACATGTAACTCCTATACTATCAGTTGGATTTCAACCAAATTTCGTATGTGCTTCGTGTAACAAAACAGATATGACTATAAGTATTCTTAAGAGCAATCAGGACTGCCAACTGTTAATAAATGCTGTCGATATTTTTTTTATCCTAATATCAATATATCGGAAAGTATTCAAACAACAGCTCTAAACTTTGCACACGTATAGTACCTGACATTTTAGATTAATTTGGAGTAACTAATATACGTCAGTGCTGCCAACATGATTATAAGCCTGCTGAGAGGTCCAATTTTAAAATGCGTGTAACTTCTATACTAACTAATGGACTACATTAAAAATTGGCACAACAAGAGATCATATTATTTCAGATTATTTCTGACCAATACGTGCACGACATTGTAGTCAACATGATTTTACGCGCGCTGTTAGATCCAATGTTTAACTGGATGTAACGTCCATGCTATCCATTGGACCTCAACCAAATTTTGTATTCTGTACCTTAAGAGATGGAACTAAGAATATATTCAGCCACCAGGGCTGCCAACTGTAGTGCTCTATTAGGCTACATTATGCCTGGTATACAGTATTTCGAACTAATTAGAAATTTCTATATTACCAATTTAATTTCGTCATATTCTAGATAGATCCATATAGATTAATCATTGACATGATCTTAAATTTTAAGAAAAGTAGGCTCTTTAGTTCGTCACGGAACTTCTTGTTTTCTTCGATTTGCTTAATTTAAATCGTTATTGTTCGGCTTCTTTTAGCGAGAGATGAACTTCCGTCAGGAAATGCTTTATGGAATCCGCACCGGCATTCATCCAGTATTTCTTGATATTATCCCGGACAAAGTGAAACGAGGACTTTATTCTAAATACGATGAAGAGTTATTTTTTGTTACTTGAAAAGACTATTACATAAATGCGCAGATCACCTTAACTAAATGTTCACTGAATTTGAGGAATAGTGAGATCGTCTCTGTCCCCAGAGGCTAGACCCTCGTTAATAACTTTCACTCCTCCCCAATGTCTGAATCAGTCGCAGACTGTGCTAGTAGGGTAGAGCCCCGGATAGCCAGGCACAGGTCGTACAGCCTCGTGAGAAGGGTTGCCGGCCGAGCAGGGGCGAGGTCAAACAGACGCATTCTGGTGGACACTTTCAGCTCAACTATCTCAATCAGTATCGAATCTTGGCGCTGATACTAGCCCTCATTCCCGTTTCTAATGTCATTGTTGTTGTTTTGTTTCAAACCAGGGGATTTGACATCGTGGCTGTTTATCGCCGTGTACTTGGGTGTGTGTGGAGTCCTGACAACCTCCGTTGTTATCATGGCTGTAATTGTGTGCATAGTTGCAATTCAGGTGAGGATTGGAAAGGAGGAGTCCGAGGCCTTAATTTAGGAACCATCCTAGCATTCTCCCGGAGTAGAAGTGGGAAACCACGGAAAACCACGCGGCCAAGAGTGCTAACCGTGATGCAACGAAGCGTTAGAAGCAAGAGCAAAGTAACATGGAACAACAGCGAAATGGATGCTAATGCTTCAAATGGAACAAGAGCAATCCATTGGTAATGTAGGGCCCTGATGTTGATGCCGTAAAAGAGTTTAAAAAATGCACTTAAAATTTTGAAATAAATGACTGTAATAAATGCCCTAAAATTCGAAAAATGCACTGTAAAATGGAGAAAATGATCTTATAATATTAAACTCACCAATATTTCAAAAATGACATCTCAAACTGAAAGTCATTCAAAATAGATTTCTAGCACTTAACAAAAGGTTTATGCTCACTAGTCTGAGTTGCACTGCACTACGAATGTCATTCTGATGTTGTCAAATGTAAATGATCTGCGGTTATCAGCCAACAAGTTTTTATATCTCGAAAAGCTGCGTTCAACATCAACTGATGTGATCGGAGCGTACTTGAAGTGAGGAAGGTCGTTTGCTGCTAAATCCTCCTCAATCCCATCCATGCAGTAGTTTTCACCAGAAAGAATGTCAGAGATTTTGCATAATGTTTAATACCCGGTGTTTTTGTCCAGCACTTTTTTCAGTTTTGATGCCATACCCACAGCAATTTCGCCACGATTATTGCTCAGACTAGTTTCCACCCGGTTGATTAAGGAAATGGAATCAATATTTCAATATTTTAAATTATCTTGTATCAGCTACTAGCTCCTTCTTAACTCTGAGAGACGTAGCTCCTTCATATAAAGCTGTGACATGACTAAATTGGAAAAAATGTCCTCAAAAGGCCGATTTCTCTAAAATAAGACGAAAAAATCTACAAAACTAAAACAAATGCTCTTAAAATGGAAATATAGCAAAAAATGCAAAAATATGCAAAATAAAAATGACATATTTGAAGACGGGGTGACCCGTCAGGAGTTTCTATGTACTTCAGCATTGTTTTAGACAGCTCAGCGAAAAGATGACATGTCATCAACATCCGGGCCCTGGTAATGTTCTACAAACAGGAAGAATATTTGAATATACGTAATTTCTCGCTAAAATGATCTTCAAGATATAACATTTCCTTTGTTTTCCGAACTTTTCAACATACAAGGCTGATTAGTGTAGAAGTAATTCCCCCCCGACACCTATGTGTTTTTACCTTCTGTGTGTATGCCTCCCCCTAATTACCTCTAAATGGCTGGAGAGAGTTCTATGTTACTCGGTAAGGTCATAACACAGTCTTGGCCGACCCTGACAGTGCCTTTAAAATTTTATTACATCTCACCAATCCAACATGGCGGCTGTGCGAAGTATTTCACCGGCATTCTATATCTCCGAAACTATTACTCATATCACCCTGAAATGTTGTACGGTGATAAAGGGCACTACTAGACGTTCACCTATGAGACGTTCAAAAACCTGGTAACTACAAAACGAACATGGCGGCCAAGCGAAGTTGAAACTTTTAAATAAACTGTCTCGCGATTCAACCATTCGAACGCTGTGAATCTTGGTACAGCAAATGACCATACAAATTGCAATTTACTGACATTTAATTTACTGTAGTTCAATTTTTACATAACCTCAAAATGGCGGCTGTGCCAAATTTTAAAACTAAGTTTGTATTTCTTGTGTTGTAATCAACGTTTGAATAATGGACGTACACAATAATACTCATCTAATAGTACATAACTATATGGCGTACACATATTAGAAAATCCAACATGGCGACCATCCGAAATATTTAGACGGTTCTCAATATCTATTAATCTATGACAGCAATCACACTGAAATTTTGTATGTGTATAGAGGCTTTAATCACAAGTTCACCCATGTGTCGTTCAATCACCTGGTGAGCACAAATCCAACATGGCGGCCACGCGAAATTTAATTATTCACATGGACGTCTGATTTATTACATTTGTTTCCATAACCACAAGATGGCGGCTGTGCGAAATTTTAAAATCTCGTTTTTATTTCTTGGGTCTTAATCATGCAATTGAAGTTTGAATACTACACCTACACAATAACTCTAAGACCTACATGTATAAATATCCCACGTGGTGACCATCCGAAATATTTAGACGGTTCTCAATATCTACGAACGTATTACAGCAATCAAACTGAAATGTTGTATGTTGATAGAGTCTATTAATATAAATAGGATATATGAAAATAGGCTGTATAGTTCTTTACGGAACTACTTGTTCAAGATGTACTTAAGTTTAATTTTGGTCGGTTGGTGTGAATTGTGATGACTGTATTAGTGTCTGTTATCTGTTTTTTAATTTAAGTTCTGCAACTTAGAATTTTTCAAATAGTTCCTAATTTTGCCACCAAGCACCACCGTCAACGAATGCTAGGCCAAGTTCAGAACTTAGCTACTAGACGCCACCGCAGTCGGCTCTTGGCAACGAACGTAGAAACCTAAGAGCGTTGTTTACATTCTTAACCTGTCCAATTTAGCTTCACACAGGTGCAATTAGTGGAAGGTTCTTTAACATGCCATAAATCTATGACATGGGACCGCCGGCTTTACTTCCCCTCCGAAGGAAGTCATACTGAGGGATTTTAACGCACTTAAAAAATCCGACGGCTTCGGCCGGGTTTGTACCCGCTATCTTGGGCATAGAAGCTCAGCATAGTTTAATTTTGTCACAAGGAAATGTTCATGAAAGCGCTGGTAAATTATGCAATTATTAAAGGATTTAGGAAAATTCAAAAGTACCGATATACTGAGCCAATGTGAGGAGAGAGTCTTGAAGAACATCCCTCGTTAGTTGCTATTAATAGTTACTGAGAAAACATTAATGCAAAGTTGGACATTTAGGAGTTCTTTGGTCGCGCACGCGCAAACAGCGCGGTCATGCTATGAGAATCTAATCAGGCTATTCAATACGGAGAGACCTGTATTTTTATAGGAACTCTAAATTGCCTGACATCTGCCGGAGAAACTTCTCAACTCGAGCGCTGGAAGGCTCACGTAATGTTATTTGTTCAGCGCTTTATTCCAGCTGGTCGTCAAAGAGTTTATAAATTGAATAACAGTCCTCGGGGATTCACCGTGACGTCATAATAATTCAACTGACAAGTGCTCGAGCAGTTTTAAATTAAATTCCATTTGGTGGCAATTGTTTAAATATTATTGGCTGCTGTGACGTTATCTCATCTCCTGATCCACTGGACTATGTAAGCTCACAAATTATAAGCTTGGAACTGCTCGCGCAGGAGATAACACAGACTTCAAGCTCAGCAAAACATATCGGTGGTATTCAGTGTGATGGATGAGTTGTAGGGTGTAAGGTTTGAAGCCATTCTTTGAGTGTTGCTGGTACAAACTGTCAGTTTCTGCTCTTCAGTCGGTCAACAATAATTCGTCCAAAGACTGGGCGGGATACAATGTACGAGGGAAGTTTCGTCAGTTATTTTCCCAGGAACCTTTTATTTCCAAACTGACATACACCATGGTATCATAATCTATACACATTGCACTATTTCAAGCCTATTTTCATTTTATGAAAAAAAAAAGGCTTATGAGAACACCTTTTGCCCGTGTGTGTGTGTGTGTGTGTGTGTGTGCGTGCGTATGTGTGCGTGTCTGTCTGTCTGTGTGTCTCCCTCTAATAACTTTTAAACGGATGGGCCGATTTCAATGAAATTCAGTAAGGTCATAGCACTATTTTGTCTGACCCCGACGGTGCCCTTCAAATTTTATTACGTCTGACCAATCCAACATGGCAACTGTGCTAAATATTTCACCGGCATTGTATATCTCTGAAAATATTACCGATATCATGCTGAAATGTTGTACGGTGAAAAAGGGCACTACTGGAAATTCATCTATGAGACTTTCAGAAACCTGTTAATTACAACATCAACATGATGGCCAAGCGAAGTTGAAACTTTTAAATAGACTTTTCTCGCGATTTAACCATCCAAACGTAGTGAAAATTGGCGCAGCGAATGTTTATACACATTGTAATGCAGACGCATCTAATTTAGTTGAATTGTTTACATAACTTCAAAATAGCGGTTGTATGAAATATTTCACCAGAATTCTCTAACTCCGAAACTATTAGCGATAATACCCTCAAATTTTGTAGTTCATCTATGTAACTTTCAAAAACCTATCAAATACAAAACGAACATGGTGACCACCATACGAAATATTTAGAGGGTTATGAATATCTACGAATCTATTACTGCAATCAAACTGAAATTTTGTATGTTGATAGTGCCAATTAACATAAGTAGGATATATGGTAATAGGCTATAGTTCTTCACGGAACTACTTGTTGGACATAGTCAGCACCGACATTGCCACACTTGTCGTAGCGTCCAATCAGTTTGAAGAACCCACTCTGGTAAAACTTGGAGCCCTGCGATGAAAGCAATTGTTAAAAATCCCTCAGTATGCCTTCTTTCGGAGGGGAAGTAAAACCGGCGGCCCCATGTCATAGATTTATGGCATGTAAAAGATCCTTCCACTAACTAAACGTGTGTGAAGCTAAATTTCTAGGTTAGATTTCGTTGAAACGCTCTATCAAAGTTCCAGCGTTCACCACTAGGTGCCAGTGACATCTGGTAGCGAAAGTTGGAACTACTTGAAATTGAACGGAACTTGTAGCTCACCCCATGGGTGTCCGCATTGAAGCAGCTACAGCCTCTGGCGAGCCGAACATGTTCTTGGACACTCCCGGCACTAAAAGCCATACGCTAAATGAATCATACAGATTGTACACACACACAAAGTACACGGGGCTACATAATCACGTTGTCGCAGCCCCTAAACTGAGGAACCAACCATGAAAGCAATTGTCACACATCATGAAGAATGTGATGGATCCGGGCATGACCACTATGTCCAGTACTCGGACAATGTTGTCTCCATTTGTAGACTCCACTGGAAAAACGGGCTAAGTCACATTCTGTTAATTTTCCAGGAGAGCGAATTTAAACTTTCAACCCTAAATAGAAATACTTAAAACGCCCCAATTAAGGGGTCTTATTAAGGAAGTACTCGTAAAACAAATAACAACTAAAGTGAGAGGAAGTGGGACGTTCTTTCCGTTTCCACTAAAAATAAAAGCCTCTGTATCTCAACTGATCGGTAGTGACGATGGTTGGCCACCAGAATGTGCCATAACCTCATTTTCGAAATAAAAAATTAATATATATATAAGGTGCGTTCAAAAAGTAACGAGCTGGAGGCAGGAATGAGCAAACCGGTGACGACATCGGCTATTCGTGGCGTGTGGTTCCGACCAGAGCGTGGAAGGTCACAGCCCGTCGCTAGAGGGCACGCGAGCACGTCACGTGACGATACAAAGCGAGCAGAAGCATGCATCAATCATCCAACGCTGCCAGTCGCATTGCAAACAATGACATGGAGGCGTCAACCGAAGAGCAAAGAGGTGTTCATCGGTTTCTGACAGCGGAAGGATTAGGGGGAACGGACATTCATCGCCAGATGTCACAAGTGTACGGTGAACACTGCATGTCCCTCTCAAGGGTCAAGGCGTGGCACAAGCACTTCAGGGAAGGACGGGTGTCGTTAGCCGATGATGCCCGGTTTGGCGCACCCCCCTGAATTACCGATGAATATTTCCAGCTGGTTGATGCACCATTACCCAGGACCGCCGAGTGACAGTGAACGCCATAGCCGCCTTGGTCGCTCCACGACAATGCACGACCTCATACGGCCAACACAGTCGCGGCACTCCTGCAGAAATTCAAATGGGAGGTTCTCGGCCACCCTCCTTACAGTCCAGACCTCCCTCCCTGTGATTACGCCAAGTTTGGTCCCCTGAAAAGTGCTCTGCGGGGCCAACGTCCAGCTGTACGTGCGGAACCGGATCACATCACAGCCCAGGGAATTTTATGAGACAGCCATTCACCGCCTCGTGTTGGGTAGATTATTAGCTTGGGAATAACATAACCCCCAAGGGAAGATGATAAAGAAAAGGAAGTGGGTTTCGGACTGGAGAAAAAGGATGGAAAAATAGGACGAGAGCCCAAAAGAAGTTATAATTTTAACTTTAAATATACTCAAAGGCAGCTGCCACTGCAAATCCGCTCTCCGATACCTAAAGTGGATAGGGACCTGGGCAAAGCTAACGGTAAACGCAGCTGGAACTTGGGCTGTTCTCGAGAAAGCTGCTTTAGTGTATTCCCTCTCAAGCATACATATGCCTACTATGGGGAAGGGTGATGGTCTGGCAAGACAAAGAGTAACGGATTTATTGTGTACCTTTTCAAAGGAGTTTGTTTCTAAACAAGTAATTTGAAGAATGCCAATGATTTGAATCAGCTTCGAGATTTTTAGTTTTAAAATTGTAGAATTTCTAAAGAGCGACCAAATGCTTCCAAGAAGGATAGGGATAAAGCAATTATACCTTTGGGAATAATTTTGGTAAGTATACCAATAGTTGCATTTAGAAATGGCTAAGCTTTTACCCAGCAAGGCGCCGACTAAAAGTTTAGACAATGAGAAACACTTATATTTTGAAAAACCAACCATAAGTGTTGGAGAGAATCTCCACAAGCAGGAAGCTGGCGTAGCGAGCTATGCTTGCCTTACTGGCCAGTTAGAATTAGCTATTAAAGCTAAGAGAGACTTTACTAAGTTATCAACTAAGAGTTTTTGCTCAAATGCAACAAGTGGTGAAAGCCTTATCAATAGATTTATTTGCATTAAGTGGGAAGAGTAAGGAAGACAGGATCTTGCCTAACCGTTATGTTAGAGAAATGTTGAAGCGAAAAACAAATATTTGATTTATTTAACAATGCAAAAGGAAGTAGTTTTGTAACAAATATATAATTTTGATTTCTATAAACAATTGGGGTGGCAGACCTCCGAAAACATCTAAAGCTTGCGCCAGGCAATTAATAATTCTTTTGGTTTCAAAACTTTTATAAGTACTTAAAATCTTCGTAAGATTTTGAAATGACAAAGATAAATAAATGAAAAATTTAAAGATAACTGACGTAATTAAAGTTAGACAATAAATCAAGTACAAGGTGTGTACTTTAAGAATTTCTAGGTAAATATCTTAGAAAGAGTAACAACTTCGAAAGTAACAACAACAAAAAGCAGGAAGAATAAAATAGAAGTTTCTATAACTTCTTGTATTGATACTGAATTACTTTTAATGATTCTACAAATAGGGCAGGTCACTTATCGTGAAACCTGAAGAGAAAAATCGAAAGGAAGTTTCTAGAACTCCTATGTTTAAGTAGGGATCACGAGACAAATGGGGCAAGTTTCCTTTTCGTGAAACCTAGAGATAACTCACTTTTGAGTTGAAAGAATTGTATTCCCTAATTAGAAGGGAGAAACAATATAATTTAAGGCGTGTACTAGACACGAAGTTTTACAGATATTAAGTCGTTGTACATAAAGCAAGAGAGGGGGGGGGGCACTTATTGAGAGTGACACCTCATTGAAAAAAGACCTAAAGTAACAATTTTATTATTTTGGTTTGTTAGTAAAGGGTGAGGGAAAGATCAAATGGGATTGTGGAAAAGTGTTCATGGCAGTATTTATTGTATTCGGACGAACGCGACGCGGATGAAAGGTTGATCAAGCACTGTTTTCACTATAGTCTGTTGATATAGTTGAAAAGTTCACTGTAGTAGCACAAAAAGTTTATGGCAAAGAAAGTTATTGCAATGGTGGAAAATAACTAGTTACACTAGATTTGCGAGAGTCTATTGCTTGAGAAAGTTGTAGATTATAGTTGAATGCGCCAGAGAAAATCTCAACGGAGGAAGAAAAATTAGATATTGATTAGCAGTTCATAAGGAAGATTCCTTAGTTTGAAAAAGTATTCCCATATGTGAGTGGAAAATACATGACAGTATAACTGGTAGTTTGAGTGCAGATTCTGGAAGGTTCCAGAGCAATCATGACTGAAGAATAGGGCAAAAGTTAGTCCAGCGGTGGAACGAGCTAAGTATTTTATAGCCAGTGGGTAATTTAATGGTATCCCACGTGTGAGAAAATCTCTCATTTAATAAGCATAAGAAATGCTGCTTCATGTTAAGATTGGCTTGGATAGACAAAGGCCCAACATAGAAAATCCCGCGAAGGATGATTTTTGCCCCAAATATAGAAATCTCACACTGCCTATAAAATGATCATTAAAAAGCATGTAGCTATTTAAAATCAATTAAAATAAGTTGAAGAACGTAGAAGTAGTAAGCTTTGCTTCATGGCGAAGGCGATGTCCCTTTTGACGGTTGATACTAAAATTCTAACATGTCGTAGAATTTAAAAGATTGCCTCTCGAGTTGAGGAGGCGAGCTTTAGTGGAGCTCTAACTGACTGGGTCGACTTCCGACGTACAAGTGAGACACGCTAAACGAAGCACGGAGGGACCAGGGAAGGGAAAAGAGTGGGGGTAGGAGACAAAAGGAATACATATAAGAATAACGAACATTAAAATATTAATTTCTCTTGATGAAATGATCTTCAAAGAGTTGATGGTAGGAATCACTAGCGCAGCCTGGAGGGTGAAAAAGTAGACGAAGTTCTCTTGATTAAGGAGATGATAGCTTGCGATGGCGACGAGATCTGGTGGCCAGATTGATAAAGAAGTCCTTTTGTACAGGGAAGAATTGAGGAACTTCAGAGATTCGCTGCTAGATGACACTAGGTGGGTCATGGAAGATATATATATCTAGAACAGACTTACAGGTAATATGAGAGACATAACCAACAAGGTGAAATCAGAAGATCACTGTTGGTGTTTGAGAAAAAAAGAAAGGGATGAACTAAAGCAAAGAGAAGCAAAAGCTTATTCTATCTTACCGTGTATTCCAAAGAATACACCACGTGTCACAGTGGGACAAGTGCCTCAACAGACAGGGCCAATACTTCTAACATACAGACACTGGTTTCTGTAATTATGCCTCCGGCTCGTTACTTTTTGAACGCACCTTATAAATATAAAAAATGGACTTACGCCGTTCTTTCCGTGTGGTCTTCATTAGTGAATGTCGAGGGACGCCCAGTTGGATCTTCATCCTCCACACTCCGCCGTCCTTTACTGAACATGTAGCACCAGCGACCGAGCGAATGGCACTGAGGAAGCAAAATAACCAGGGATGGACGAAGCAAAGAGGATATAAAAATTAGGTTGGCCCAGGCAAAGAAAGCATTTCTACAGGAAAGGAATCTGCTGACTTCGAATATAGAAGTCACTTTTGAAAGCCTTTGTCTGGAGCGTGGTGCTCTATGGAAGTGAAACATCGACTATTGGTGCAGCAGAAAAGAGGAGAATTGAAGCATTTGAAATGTGGTGTTACAGGAGAATGATGAAGATACCAAGCACGCCGTTCTGCTGCTCCTCTCTCTGCGAATGCGTCATTCCCCCTACACTCACGCTCCTTTCGTCGTTGAACCAGCCACAGGTGTGGATTCTTATAGCGATTGTTTATGCCACCTGGTGTACCATCTGCTTGTTCAATATAATGATGAAACTTACTCGTAGTTCAGCCCCTTAATACAACAATAACTAACTAACTAACTTACTTTCAGAACTACCCTCGTATTTAATATATGAATAATAAGTTAATAACACTCCTGAAAAAATACATGTATTAGTTATGAACATTGTTATAATGGGGCAGTTTTAGGATTACGCGTTTCGACACTCAAACGGGCATCATCAGGTCCTCATTACTGTGTATAGATATTACCTTAGTGTAGCGCGTTTTAATGTTGTTCATGCTTGCCACGGTGGGTGAGTGGTTATTGTGTCGGACTACCAACCCCCAAGCATGCAGGTTCGCTCCTGGCCAAGCTAAGGGATTTTTGAAAGGCGACAAAAATCACGGCACGCATGTCATACACTGTTGGCATGTTAAAGAACCCATTTGTATTTAGTAGGCCGTGTTCATAGAGGCAAAATTAATCTCAGGATTTTCCGCCAACACAAAGAAGTTCCTCGTTTCTCTTCCAGAAAGCGCTATAGTGTCAAGGAGCCTAGATATCTAACGTCCTTGACTTTCATAGCGCTCCAAGGAACAAAAAAAATCGACATACAAGCTGCCCTCTGGGCGTCAAATAACAAAGCTTGCATCCGAGACCATACGATATTACAAATTATTAATGGTGTTTAAAATACGATTCGTAGTTTGAACCTCGCTATATGAAGTTAGTTGCTTGTTAAGTTATATTATACACATTCTCCCCCTCCCAGTCACTGAGCGAAATCGTGATGACCGACTGAAGAGTGATAATTGACATTATTATTAATTAAATAATTAACTTATTAAATATCAGACATAGGGCGGTTAATAGAATTCTGGTTTGACTGCTAGGTGGCAGTGCAAGGGGAACATCTAACTGAATTGAATTGGACCTCAACCAAATTCTGCATGTGCATTGAGAGATGGAACTAAGAATATATTCAGAGTCACCAGGTCTGCCAACTGTTGATATATGGTCTCTGTAAGTTTAAGAGAAGTGAGCTCTTTAGTTCGTCAAAGAACTACTTCTTGATCTTGTTGAACCCTGTATAGGGTAAAAATATTTTTTGTGCGTTTACATTTTAATTGTTATAATTATTAATAATGTTATTTATTGTCTCTCTAAATTTAATGTATATATATTTATTTTTAATTTTCAGTTTATGTTCTTGAATTTTGATATTTTCATTTATGAAAAAAAATGGCTTATGAGATCACCTTTTGTCTGTGTGTGTGTGTCCCCATAATAACTCTAAACGGCTGGAGCGATTTCAATCCAACTAGGTAAGTTCATAGCACTATTCCGGATCCGACCGTTCCCTTCAAATTTTGTTACGTCTCACCAATCCAACATGGCGGCTGTGCGAAATATTTCACCAGCATTCAATATTTCCGAACCTATTACAGATATCCCCCTGGAATATTTTACGGTGATAAAGGGAACTACTAGAAGTTCACCTATGTGACGTTTGAAAACCTGGTAACTACGAAACCAACATGGCGGCCAAACGAAGTTGCGACTTTTAAATAGACGTTTCTCGCGATTTAACCAACCAAACGCAATGAAACTTGGTACAGTATATGTTTATACACATTGTAATGCACAGATGTCTAACTTGGTTCAATTGTTTGCATAACCACAAGATAGCGGATGTGCGAAGTATTTCACCGGTATTCTATATCTCTGAAACTGTTAGCGGTATCACCCGGAAATTTTGTAGGGAGATAAAATCCACTACTGGAAGTTCATCTATAAGACATTCAAAAACCGGTTAACTACTAAACGTACATGCGAATTTGAAAATTTTAAATAGACCTTTCTCGCGATTTAATATTCCAAACGCAATGAAATCTGGCACAGGAAATGCTTATACACATTGTAATGCACTGGTATCTAATTTAATTCAATTGTTTACATAACCTCAAGATGGCGGCTTTGCGAATTTTAAAATTAAATATTTATTTCTTGTGTCGTAATCATGCGATCCAAGTGAAAGTTTGAATAATGAACCTACGTAATAATTTTCCTTCAATGGTACATGACTCTAAGGCCTATATATTTAACAATTCAACATGGCGACCATCCGAAATATTTAGACGGTTCTCAATATCTACGAATCTATTACAGCAATCGAACTACTTGTTTATATATATAAGATAAGATATAAGATTATAATTATTAATAAAGTTATTTTTTGTTTCTCTAATTGTAATGTTTACATATATTTTTTTTCTTATAGATTACATTTTGATATTTTTTCTGAATTAATTAATTAACTAATTCCCAATTGGTTTTTAAAATTATTTTCATATTCCTTTTATAGTTATGTTCATTATTTGAATTTTTATATTTATTTTATTATTGTAATTTTATATTTACACTTTAATTGCGAATGTTTTTAAACAATTTTATCCAACACATTACGTCATTTAATTTTTAGAACTACTAGCGCTTTGGCGTGGAAATTCTCCAAAATTTGGCTGAAAGATTCTACTATCAGCATCTTTGAAAGCATCAACTGTCCTTATGACAGGTGGTTACTGTAGGAACCACTATACCATAGAGGAAGGCTCCAACTCAAAAGATTTGCACCGCAATAGGCTAATCTAGAAGATAGGGATGATGATCTCGATGTTGCACACTCTCAAGAGCCACCGGGTAGAGGAAGAGGTATAGAGCGCTCCCCGTCTAACTTGAAGAAACCTATGAATTATGTCTTGGGAATGTGTTCACCCTCTCTCGGGAGAAGGCGGTCTCCCTGTCCGGATATTACATATCTGCTCCGGTGTGAGTTCATTAGCGTGGAACAGCTGACATGTCGCAAAGTATTGGATGTGATTATGTTAGAACAAACGCCAATAACATAAGCAGCCTTTCTTATTGCAGGTATATCAGCCAAAATAGTAGCCTAGTACTAGGCTAAAACAGAATGAGCATGTCTTCTTTAATTACAATAGCCAAACAAATTGAATATATTGAGTTTTTAAATGGTATGGATTCTGTTGGTTCCTCAGTTTAGGGGCTGCGACAACGCGGTCATGTAGCCCCGTGTACTTTGGGTGTCTGTGGAATCTGTCTGATATCCGGTGTTAATAGTGATGACTTGTGATAATTTTTTAAAATTCAAGACGATAATTTCAAGTAGTTCCTATTTTTGATATCAAATGGTACCGTCCACGACACCTAACTGTGAACTTGGATACTTGATGCCGTCGCAACCTGCACCTGGCGAAAAATGTTGGAACTTAAGAGCATTAATCAAACCTAATCTACAAATTTTGACTGCACGCAAGTGTAGTGTGGAAGGTAATTTTTCTTGCCATAAATCTACGACATGAGACCGCCAGCCTGAAAAGCTAAAGGCAGTAGAATACTTCTGTTACTTAGGAGGCAAAATAACCAGTGATGGACGAAGCAAAGAGGATATAAAACGTAGGTTAGCACAGTAGGGTGAGATGTTGTCTTAAATTCAGGGAATGTTTCTGGCTTAGTAAATCCACTTAACAATAGGTAGCGCACGAGTAGATTCAAGAAATGAGCGACGACGGGCGAAGCGTTTCAACAAAGTCCTGTATGCGTTCACATACCCTTCGTCCGATAGCGATGAAAATTGGGTGAGAGGTTGTGTACACTACAGGCAAGGTTTCTGGCTTAGTAAAACCATGTTATAATAGGTAGCGCACGAGTAGATTCAACAAATGAGCAACGACGCGCGAAGCGTTTCAATAAAGTCCCGTATGCGTTCGTATACTATTCGTCTGATAGCGATGAAACTTGGGTGAGATATTGTGTACACTTCGGTGAAGGTTTCTGGCTGAGTAAATCCACTTTACAATAGGTATCGCACAAGTAGATTAAACAAATTAGCGACGACGCGCGAAGTGTTTCAACATAGTCCCGTATGCGTTCATATACCATTCGTCCGATAGCGACTAAACTTGGGTGAGTTGTTGAGTACACTCCTCGGAAAGTTTCAGGCTTAGTAAATCCCTTTTACAATAGGTAGCGCACAAGTAGATTCAACAAAAGAGGGAAGACGCGCGAAGCGTTTCAACAAAGTCCCGTATGCGTTCATATACCTTTCATCCGATAGCGATGAAACTTGGGTGAGATGTTGTGTACACTTCAGGGAAGGTTTCTGGCATAGTAAATCCACTTTACAATAGGTATCGCACAAGTAGATTCAACAAATGAGCGACGGCACGCGAATCGTTTAAACAAAGTCCCGTATACGTTCATATACCATTCAACCGATTGCTATGAAACTTTGGTGAATTGTTGTGAACACTCCAGCAAAGGTTTCTGAAATAGTAAATCCCTTTTACAATAGGTAGCGCATGAGTAGATCCAACAAATGAATAACGGCGCGCGTATCGTTTAAAAAATCCGCATGCTTTCATTTAGCCTACCATTCATGAGATCGCAATGAAATTTGGAGAAATGCTGTTTCCACTCCCGCAAAGATTTCTGATTTAGTAAATCCATTTTACAAAATGTAGCGCACGAGTAGATTCAATAATGAGCGACAGCGCGTCAATCGTTTCAACTAAGTCCCGTATGCGTTCATATACCATTCATTTCATTGCGATGAAACTTTGGTGAGTTGTTGAGCACGCTTCCATGATTCTTTTTGAGATAGTAAATCAATTTTACAATAGTTTAGAGGTGGTTAACGGAAAAAGAAAAATATTGGGAGTCCAAAAGCGCTTCAACAAACAAAGTTACAACGCCAACACTTTATTGATTGGCATTGCAACGCATGCCGGGTACAGCTAGTTAGTTATAAACTCGGTCATCTCCAAAGAAATTTGTAAGCCTGCCTTTGCCGCTTGTATTCTCAGTTGGTTGACTTGTTTTTCGGCTGTATCTAGGGAGTCAGAAAAGATTGCTCGATCATCTGCGAAAGCTAGGCAGTCAATTGTCAGGTCCAAGCTCCTGCAGCCCATTCTGACACCATTTTCTAACACTTCTTTCCCCATCTCCTTGCGCCATTCACGAATTACTTTCTCCAGTACACAGTTGAAAAGTAAAGGTGACAGTCCATCTCCCAGCCTCACACCCGTCCTGATTTTGAAAGCGTCCGAAATTTCTCGTCTAAATTTCACCCTGGAGTTTGTGTTAGCCAAGGTCTGCTGGATAATTGATCGTGTTTTGTCGTCCAAACCCATTTCTTTTAAGATTTGGAAGAGTGTGGTTCGATCAATAGAGTCATAGGCTTTCTTGAAGTCGACGAAGTCAACTACGAACTTCCTGTTTCTGAGATTCAAATATGAAAGAACAAATTTAAGACTCATGATCTGCTCTGCACATGAACGACCTTTCCTGAACCCTCCTTGATATTATCCCAGCTGAAAGTCAAGTTGTTCTTCTGCCCGGGTCTGAAGAGCTTTGGAGAGAATTTTGTACGTTGTTATGAGGAGTGAAATGCCACGATAGTTGTTAACGTCTGTTTTGTCACCTTTCTTATGAAGAGGATGTCCAGCCACTTGGGAGTTCCTCGGTTTCCCATATCTCCTGGATAATTTCAGTGAGTTTACTAATTGCCTTATCACTTGCGTACTTCCAGAGTTCAGCTATTATGCCATCCTCACCTGGTGCTTGGTTGTTCTTTAATGCATGAATTATCAGCTTGATTTCCTCTTTTGTTGGTGGTGAAGAGTCTGGGTTAGGGGGGTAGTTTCATTAAAGGTGAATTGGCATTGTGGAGATTCATAGTTAAGAAGAGATTCAAAGTAATTTGCAAGGATCTGGCAATTGTCCTTGTCATTGAAGGCTAGTTTTCCTGTATGATCTCTAAATTTACTCAGATTACGCTTAAAAGTTCTATAAAAATCCCGAGTATTGTTTTTGATGAAGTCCTGCTCAATCTGCATAAGCTGGTTTTTGTCAAAAATCCTCCTTACGAGATGTAGACTTTTGCTGCATGTTTTCACACTGCCAAGAAGTCATTGTAGCTATTTTGATCCCTCTGTGAGTTCCACCGTTGCCATGAAAATCTTCTTTGTTTTATAACTTCATGGCAATCCTGATTCCACCAAGGAATTATTATTATTAATATTATTTTAATTAAAATTTCCCTCCCGCTACGAAAAAAAAAGCTAGGCGGGATTTAACATTATCTGTGGCTAGGCTCAGTTTGAAGAAAGCTATATTTAGCGGGGAAAAGGCTAAATTGGCAAACCTGAGAGGACGGAGTTATGCACTGTCAAGAAGAAGTGTGTTGCCGGACCGAAATGTGACACTAATATATCACCAAACAGTGGTGATGCAGACTCAAATCACAACCACTCCGATTTCCCACAAAGCATGAGTTATAGAATCATCAGCAAGTGCCATTATTTAATTTATGTTCGACCCTCACTATTATGTGTCAGATAACTGTATCATAATGATGGTCATTATAACACTGTTTTCCATTATGATACAGTTTCTCCAGCCAATCAGAGCTCGTTCATTGACCAATTAGGTAACGATAACTTCGCGCATGCGCTCAAAATCCAACATGTCGGACATAAACACAACATCGAACTATAATAAATTACCGACATTGAATACCCACCGTCCATATGTTCGCGTAAATAAACTGGCGAATATGGGACAAAAAATAGCACTGTACCTTAAAATCACCAACGCTAATTTCTACACAGCGCATTGTCTTCAAATGACTGCGGTGACAATATTACTGAGGGACGGCTGATGTAAACATATGGTTGCATATGGCATTGCAAGCACACAGAGCGCATGCGTCGGTTGTTCAAAGCTCTTGAAAGACAAAGATATAACACCCAACGCTCGCTCTGCGATCACAAAATTCCAGTAGCTGACTCTGAACAGATATTTATGAATATTTATGTTAAAACATATAATAAAGTTATAATTATCGTCCAACATAAACAGTCGTATGCAACTCGCCTATAATGGTAATTAAGACACTCGTATGGAAATTATAAAACTCGCATACGCTCGTTTTATAAAAATACTCGTGTCTTAATTATAGCCATTATAGGCTCGTTGCATAATGTACTATTATGTTCGACCCTGACTATTATAAGTCGGAAAACTGTACTATAATGATGGTCATTATAACACTGTTTTTCATTATGAAACACTTTCTCCCACCGATCACAGCTCAAGAAACAGTTGTTTGACCAATTAGATAAGGATAGCATCGCACCAGCGATGAGTTCCAAGGCCTTCTAATTTAAATTTCACTGCGTTGCCTAGTGTCATAGTGGGGTAATCGAGGAGGACATGGTCAAATACAAGGCATTTTCTGCGTCCCATGCGCTCTGGTCAGTACATAAAACTGGCGAAATCTCGACAAATATTTATGAAAATATATCTTCGAACATAAAATAGTTATAATAATTATCGTCGAACATAAACAGTCGTATGCAACTCCCCTATAATGGTAATTAAGACACTCGTATGTAAAATTATAAAACTCGCTACGCTCGTCTTATAAACATACTCATGTCTTAATTATTGCCATTATAGGCTCGTTGCATAATGTACTATTAAGAAATTTTTATTTAGCTTATTAATCAAAATGTCCAAAAGGAGGGGGGGTCTAACCCCCAGTAACACCCCCCTGGCTACGTCACTGGCGACAGACTAACCAAAAGGTAATCAACTCAAAGAAGGTCAAAATAAACTGGATACAAGAAACTAAGGCGGACCTCCAAGAAATAAATATCATAGACAATCGTGGAGCCTTTAGTAAAATAGTACACGTGGAGAAACCTAAAAAGAGAACTGGTAGAAAGCGGTCCACACAGTGCATCCATGTGGAGATTTGGGGAGGATAAGAAGGCTAAACCCATCAGGAAAACTTACAAGTTCAAACGCGCTTTTTGAGTAGGCAATGAAATGAAATCCACAGCCTGCTTCCAGTCTCCGACCGGGTCAGGAATGGAATGAATGATGCCCCCATCTAGCGGCGAGGAAATGAACTGTGCCGGCTGCCGAGGCCTGACGCACTCTTCTGGGGCAATGATTAAATGAATGACAGATGAAATGAAATGATAGTGGAGAGTGTTGCTGGAATGAAATATTGACAGGGAAAACCGGAGTACCCGGAGAAAAACCTGTCTGCCTCCGTTCTGTCCAGCACAGATCTCACATGGAGTGACCGGGATTTGAACCACGGACCCAGCGGTGAGAGGCCGGCTTGCTGCCGCCTAAGCCACGGAGGCTTTGAGTAGGCAATGAATAATGCAATCCCAATAATTGTATCGTGTACTGCTGTTACACCCAAAACTCTCCACAGTAGTCTATCAATATTGAACTACAGAAGGCAGTTCTGTTAAACACCTGACATAATGTTAGGAAGTTCCTTGGTACAATACCCTGGCCGAACACTCTGCAAGGCTCGATGATTCAGCTCATCCTATAAATGAAGGAGACTCGTGAAGAGTGGGGGCACTACGTGGATCTACAATAATGTGAAGTCTCTGGACAGTGTATAGTACATTATGCAACGAGCCTATAATGGCAATAATTAAGACACGAGTATGTTTATAAAACGAGCATAGCGAGATTTATAATTTCCATACGAGTGTCTTAATTACCATTATAGGCGAGTTGCATACGACTGTTTATGTTCGACGAGAATTATAACTTTATATATATATATATACACCGCGGACAGGCCAACAAGGACCACGCTAATATCACTTCTTTATATGTCTAGTTTCTTTCTTTCTCTTCCAGAAGTCTTTCATCCTGGTCGACTGCGCAGCTCTTCTTTCAGAAGTCCATTCTCCTCTGTTGAGATTCTTCTTCTCCCCGACAAGAATTTTGAGGCCATTTTTTTCTGCGGTTGGTTGGTTCTTAAGTTTAGGGGCTGCGACAACCCGGTCATGTAGCCACGTGTACTTTGGGTGTGTGTAGAATCTGTCTGATAATCGGTGTTAATAGTGATGACTGTATTAGTGTGTGTTATCTGTTTTTTTTTAAATTTAAGAACAGACTGCAATCTAGAATTTTTCAAATAGTTCCTACTTTTGCCGCCAAGCGCCACCGTCAACGACTACTAGGCCAAGTTCAGAACTTACCTACTAGAAGCCACCGCAGTCCGCTCTTGGCAACGAACCTATCCAATTTAGCTTCACAATTTTTTTTCTGTACTCTATTCGATTTAGACAATCTTCTTCAGAAATTTTGAATTTTTGAAGTTCTTCTTTCATTTGTTTTACATAGCCTCCTTGCCCCTTATAGTTCCAGATTTTATCAAAAATTTGTTTGTTTAACCTTGAGCAATCCATGCGGACTATATGTCCGTAGAACTGAAGTCGCCGTTTTCTGATCATCACTTCAAGGTTGTCGATTTTACTGTAAATTTCTGCATTGGATCTCAGTCTATAACCTTCCTGTGTTTTCCTAGGACCATAAATCCTTCTTAAAATTCTTCTTTCTATCTTGAGCAAATTCTCCATTCCGGTTATATTTGTAGTTTCCATGCCGTACAAGATGACTGGTCTAACAACTGTATTAAAATGTCGTAATTATAACTTTATGTTATATTTAAACATAAATATTCATAAATATCCGTGGGATTCAGTTACTTCAGTTAGTGAACAGGGCGCGCTGGCTTTGCTGACTGAACAGAGCGCATGCGTGGGTCAACGAACTTCGAAAGCAGAGACCATTTACTTTGCCTGGCAATGCTAGACTATTGTTTACAGCCTGCATGATGACTAGTACCGTCCTGCTCTAGCAGTCACTAATATTGTCACCGAAGTCGTTTGAAAGCGATGCGCTGTCTAGAAATTGGAGTTTGGGATATTAAGGTACAGTGCTATTTCCTATCTCATATTCGCCAGTTTATTTACGCGAACATATGGACGGTGCACTTTCCATGTCAGTAATTTATATAGAAGGATACTGTGTTGCTAACTTCTGGACGTAGATTCATAAATTTCTAGCATATGTCATAGTATTTTCTTGTTACCGTAAAGGTTCGTGCTGATTTTGTCTTTGTGTTTGGGATTGTAACTAGAATGGTTGATCCGATATCCAATTTGAACTTTCAAGTCATGTAATTCATGTCCGACATGTTGGATTTTGAGCACATGCGCGAAGGTATCCTTACCTTATTGGTCAATGAATGAGCTTTGATTGGCTGGAGAAACTGTCTCATAATGAAAGACAGTACTGTAATGACCATCATTATGATACAGTTTTCTGATGTATAATATTTACATTTCGACTTCGTCGAACATAAATCTACAAACGTACCTCAGTACAGATGGTTCCTTGCTAAGGCCGAACCAGGCTGTAATATAAAATGTAACCGGTATTTGCCGTGATAATGTTGTCAAACAATAAATAATAATAATAATAATAATAATAACATCACGTACTTCAGATCAAGCTGTTTATCTGGGCCGGATTCTGAAGTCAATTAATATTTACATGTGGGATGTTCAACGTTAATTTTTACGTCCGGTGGTTCGGATTGCACGTGAAAAGGAGGTACGTGTTTCATGATCGAGTGCTCAAGAGTCACGTAAAACTACACTCTTCCTTTATTTGTTGCAAGTATTTCATGAATGCATCGCTGAATTGTCGATACAGGTGATATGGGACATGAAGTCAAGGGACGCATATTGGTCAAGGAAGAGGATTGCAGCGCTGATCGAGCCTCTGTTGTTTTATCTTCTGCTTTGAATGCGAGCAGCCAGATGGAGGCACATGAAGGTGAGAGCAGAGCCGGCCTTACAGAGGAGGAATGTCCATATTGAACCTACGGGACGCTCACAACTCATGTTATCAAAATGTGAGTGGGTTAGGTTCACCAATTATAATCAATCAGATGGGTCCTTTTTTATATTTGGAATATTTAGAGGCGTATTTTGATTCTGCACTCAGCCATGAGGTATTAACAGTTCTCACTGATAAACAAAACCTTTACTTCAGGTTGTACAAATCGCAGACACTTGGTTAGGTACGACTTGTATTGTGTCCATTTACCCATCATATCCAGTAGAGAGCTTTAGTTAGCGTTGTCTTATTTATAATTGGCGTTACACATTTTGAGTCAATATAAGCAGAATTGTTGAGGCTTGCGAAAATATAAACTGAAACAAATGATAATTTCAACTCTGAAATTTGTTGATGACATCGTCATCTTAGCCGACACACCAGAGGATTTGAATAAGTTTTAAAATGGTATGGATTCCTTCTTGAGGAGAATGCCTTCCTTCGGAGGGGAAGTAAAGCCGGCGGTCCCATGTCATAGATTTATGGCATGAAAAAGAACCTTCCACTAACTACACTTGTGTGAAGCTAAATTATAAGCTAGATTTGACTAACGCTCTTAGGTTACTACGTTCGTCGCCAGGAGCTGACCTCGGCGGCATTTAGTATCCAAGTTCAGAACTAGTTTTCATTGACGGTAGCGTTTGGTAGCAAAAGTAGGAACTACTTGAAAATTTAATGCCTGCAGTCCTTACTTGAATTTAAAAAAATCCTCTCGGCAGGCCGGAAGGCGGAGGTAGATTTCACCGGGCAAACTAGGGGATATGCGATAATAGGCAAAATATGCAGGTTTTCGTAGGAGGATCAGACCTCATTGATTGCAAGAAAGTATTTTACATTTGGAGGTTAATTAACTTTTTTTTTCGTTTTTGTATGCATATTTTTATAATTTTATTTTCTTATGGTGACGGTAACCTTCTTGTCATTTGGGGTTCATATTTATACTTGTGGTCACACTGTCCTTATGCAAGGTTTGGAACTGATGTGTAACTATCTGACAGTCTGTTACTTCTTCACGCAAAATTTTATCTCCCGCAGAGATTTTTGTTGGTTCCTCAGTTTAGGGGCTGCGACAACGTGGTCATGTAACCCCTTGTACACTGGGTGTGTGTAGAATCTGATAAACGGTGTTAATTGTGATGAAAAAGGAAAAAGGAAGGAAGATTGTAGTTTTACGTGACCGTGAATCTTATGATTATGAGCCACGGGACCTCCTTTTTACGTGGAATCCGAACCACAGGACATGGCATTTCGCTTCGAAAATCTCACATGCATTGACCGGGAATCGAACCCGGACCGCCTTGGTGAGAGGCATACAGCTAGACCGCTGAGCCACCACGCCCCTAATTGTGATGACTGTATTAGTCTGTAATTCAGGTAAGGTCTGCAGACGGTCAATTTTAAGAAGTAGTTCCTAATTTTGTACCATATACTAACGTCAACGACACCTAGCTGTGAACTAGGCTATTAGATGCCAGCGCAACCAGCAACTTGCAACGAACGTTGAAACTTGCCCTCCAAAGGAAAGCATGCTGAGGGATTTTTAGCGCACTTAGAAAATCCGACGACTTAGGCCGGCTTTGAACCAGTGACCTTGGGCTTATAAGTTCAGCATGCTACCAGTTAGCCGCTTCCCACAGAGTCAGATGGAACAAGTAGTTCCGAGAAGAACTATACAGCCTATTTTCATATATCCTACTTAAGTTAATTGCCACTATCAACATACTATATTTCTGTTTGATTGCTGTAATAGATTCGTAGATATTAAGAACCGACTATATATTTCGGATGGTCGCCATGTTGGATTTTATATATGTAGGTCCTAGAGTTATGTACTGTTACATGCAGATTATTGTGAACGTGTAGTATTCATACTTCAATCGCATAATTAGGACACAAGAAAAAACAAGGAGATTTTAAAATTTTTCACAGCTGCCATCTTGAGGTTATGGAAACAATTGAAATAAATTAGATGCCAGTGGATTAACATTCGTATAAGGATTTACTGTACCAAATTTCACTGCACTCGGATGGTTAAATTGCGAGAAACGTCCATGTAAATATTTATAATTCGCCTCACCGCCATGTTGGATTTGTGATCACCAGGTTATTTAAAGTCCTATAGGTGAACTTAAGTTCATAGCCCCTATGAACATTAAAAAATGCAGTTTGATTGCTAAAATAGATTGGTAGATATTCAGTATCGTCTAAATATTTCGGATGGTCGCCATGTTGGATTGTTAAATGTATAGGCCATAGAGTCATGTACCATTAAAGGAAAATTATTGCGTAGGTTCATTATTCAAACTTTCACTTCGATCGCATGACTACATCACAAGAAATAAAAACTTAATTTTAAAATTCGCACTGCCGCCATCTTGAGGTTATGTAAACAATTGAACGAAATTAGATACCAGTGGATTACAATGTGTATAAATATTTCCTGTACCTGGTTTCAGTGCGCTTGGAACATTAAATCGCGAGAAAGGTCTATTTAAAATTTTCAAATTCGCTTGACCGCCATGTTCGTTTTGTAGTTAACCGGTTTTTGAAAGTCTTATAGATGGACTTCCAGTAGTGCCCTTTACCTCCGTACAAAATTTTAGGGAGATACCGCTAATAATTTCAGAGATATAGAATGCCGGTGAAATATATCGCACATCCGCCATCTTGTGATTATGTAAACAATTGAACGAAGTTAGATGTCGGTGCATTACAATGTATATAAACATATACTGTACCAAGTTTCATTGCGTTTGGTTGGTCAAATCACGAGAAACGTCTATTTAAAAGTCACAAATTCGCTTGGCCTCCATGTTGGTTTTGTAGTTACCAGGTTTCGAAAAGTCACATAATTGAACTTATAGTAGTTCCCTCTATCACCATATTAAATGTCAGGGTAATAACCGTAATAGTTTCGGAGATATTGAATGCTGGTGAAATATTTCGCACAGCCGCCATGTTGGATTGGTGAGTCGTAACAAAATTTGAAGGGCACGGTCGAGGTCGCCGGGAATAGTGCTATGAACTTTCCGTGTTACATTGAAATCGCTCCTGCCGTTTAGATTTTATTAGGGGGACACACACACACGAATCACACACACACACACACGCACACACACACGGACAAAAGGTGATCTCATAAGCCAATTTTTTCAAAATTGAAAATAGGCTAAAAATGAATGTGATCCCGTGCGATATGGGACATGAAGTCAAGGAACGCATATTGGTCAAGGAAGAGGATTGCAGCGCTGATCGAGCCTCTGTTGTTTTATCTTCTGCTTTGAATGCGAGCAGCCAGATGGAGGCACATGAAGGTGAGGGTAGAGCCGGCCTTACAGATGAGGAATGTCCATATTGAACCTACGGGACGCTCACAACTCATGTTATCAAAATGTGAGTGGGTTAGGTTCACCAATTATAATCGATCAGATGGGTCCTTTTTTATATTTGGAATATTTAGAGGCGTATTTTGATTCTGCACTCAGCCATGAGGTATTAACAGTTCTCACTGATAAACAAAACCTTTACTTCAGGTTGTACAAATCGCAGACACTTGGTTAGGTACGACTTGTATTGTGTCCATTTACCCATCATATCCAGTAGAGAGCTTTAGTTAGCGTTGTCTTATTTATAATTGGCGTTACACATTTTGAGTCAATATAAGCAGAATTGTTGAGGCTTGCGAAAATATAAACAGAAACAAATGATAATTTCAATTCTGAAATTTGTTGATGACATCGTCATCTTAGCCGACACACCAGAGTATTTGAATAAGTTTTAAAATGGTATGGATTCCGTCTTGAGGAGAATGCCTTCCTTCGGAGGGGAAGTAAAGCCGGCGGTCCCATGTCATAGATTTATGGCATGAAAAAGAACCTTCCACTAACTACACTTGTGTGAAGCTAAATTATAAGCTAGATTTGACTAACGCTCTTAGGTTACTACGTTCGTCGCCAGGAGCTGACCTCGGTGGCATTTAGTATCCAAGTTCAGAACTAGTTTTCATTGACGGTAGCGTTTGGTAGCAAAAGTAGGAACTACTTGAAAATTTAATGCCTGCAGTCCTTACTTGAATTTAAAAAAATTCTCTCGGCAGGCCGGAAGGCGGAGGTAGATTTCACCGGGCAAACTAGGGGATAGGCTATAATAGGCAAAATATGCAGGTTTTCGTAGGAGGATCAGACCTCATTGATTGCAAGAAAGTATTTTACATTTGGAGGTTAATTAACTTTTTTTTTTCGTTTTTGTATACATATTATTATAATTTTATTGTCTTATGGTGACGGTAACCTTCTTGTCATTTGGGGTTCATTTTTATACTTGTGATCACACTGTCTTTATGCAAGGTTTGGAACTGATGTGTAACTATCTAACAGTCTGTTACTTCTTCACGCAAAATTTTATCTCCCGCAGAGATTTTTGTTGGTTCCTCAGTTTAGGGGCTGCGACAACGTGGTCATGTAACCCCTTGTACACTGGGTGTGTGTAGAATCTGATAAACGGTGTTAATTGTGATGACTGTATTAGTCTGTAATTCAGGTAAGATCTGCAGACGGTCAATTTTAAGAAGTAGTTCCTAATTTTGTACCATATACTAACGTCAACGACACCTAGCTGTAAACTAGGCTACTAGATGCCAGCGCAACCAGCAACTTGCAACGAACGTTGAAACTTGCCCTCCAAAGGAAAGCATGCTGAGGGAGTTTTAGCGCACTTAGAAAATCCGACGACTTTGGCCGGCTTTGAACCAGTGACCTTGGGCTTATAAGTTCAGCATGCTACCAGTTAGCCGCTTCCCACAGAGTCAGATGGAACAAGTAGTTCCGAGAAGAACTATACAGCCTATTTTCATATATCCTACTTAAGTTAATTGCCACTATCAACATACTCAATTTCTGTTTGATTGTTGTAATAGATTCGTAGATATTAAGAACCGACTAAATATTTCGGATGGTCGCCATGTTGGATTTTATATATGTAGGTCCTAGAGTTATGTACTGTTACATGCAGATTATTGTGAACGTGTAGTATTCAAGCTTCAATCGCATAATTAGGACACAAGAAAAAACAAGAAGATTTTAAAATTTTTCACAGCTGCCATCTTGAGGTTATGGAAACAATTGAAATAAATTAGATGCCAGTGGATTAACATTCGTATAAGGATTTACTGTACCAAATTTTACTGCACTCGGATGGTTAAATTGCGAGAAACGTCCATGTAAATATTTATAATTCGCCTCACCGCCATGTTGGATTTGTGATCACCAGGTTATTTAAAGTCCTATAGGTGAACTTAAGTTCATAGCCCCTATGAACATTAAAAAATGCAGTTTGATTGCTAAAATAGATTGGTAGATATTCAGTATCGTCTAAATATTTCGGATGGTCGCCATGTTGGATTGTTAAATGTATAGGCCATAGAGTCATGTACCATTAAAGGAAAATTATTGCGTAGGTTCATTATTCAAACTTTCACTTCGATCGCATGACTACATCACAAGAAATAAAAACTTAATTTTAAAATTCGCACTGCCGCCATCTTGAGGTTATGTAAACAATTGAACGAAATTAGATACCAGTGGATTACAATGTGTATAAATATTTCCTGTACCAGGTTTCAGTGCGCTTGGAAGATTAAATCGCGAGAAAGGTCTATTTAAAATTTTCAAATTCGCTTGACCGCCATGTTCGTTTTGTAGTTAACCGGTTTTTGAAAGTCTTATAGGTGGACTTCCAGTGGTGCCCTTTACCTCCGTACAAAATTTTAGGGAGATACCGCTAATAATTTCAGAGATATAGAATGCCGGTGAAATATTTCGCACATCCGCCATCTTGTGATTATGTAAACAATTGAACGAAGTTAGATGTCGGTGCATTACAATGTATATAAACATATACTGTACCAAGTTTCATTGCGTTTGGTTGGTCAAATCACGAGAAACGTCTATTTAAAAGTCACAAATTTGCTTGGCCTCCATGTTGGTTTTGTAGTTACAAGGTTTCGAAAAGTCACATAATTGAACTTATAGTAGTTCCCTCTATCACCATATAAAATGTCAGGGTAATATCCGTAATAGTTTCGGAGATATTGAATGCTGGTGAAATATTTCGCACAGCCGCCATGTTGGATTGGTGAGACGTAACAAAATTAGAAGGGCACGGTCGAGGTCGCCGGGAATAGTGCTATGAACTTTCCGAGTTTCATTGAAATCGCTCCTGCCGTTTAGATTTTATTAGGGACACACACACACACGAATCACACACACACACACACGCACACACACACGGACAAAAGGTGATCTCATAAGCCAATTTTTTCAAAATTGAAAATAGGCTAAAAATGAATGTGATCCCGTGCGATATGGGACATGAAGTCAAGGAACGCATATTGGTCAAGGAAGAGGATTGCAGCGCTGATCGAGCCTCTGTTGTTTTATCTTCTGCTTTGAATGCGAGCAGCCAGATGGAGGCACATGAAGGTGAGGGTAGAGCCGGCCTTACAGATGAGGAATGTCCATATTGAACCTACGGGACGCTCACAACTCATGTTATCAAAATGTGAGTGGGTTAGGTTCACCAATTATAATCGATCAGATGGGTCCTTTTTTATATTTGGAATATTTAGAGGCGTATTTTGATTCTGCACTCAGCCATGAGGTATTAACAGTTCTCACTGATAAACAAAACCTTTACTTCAGGTTGTACAAATCGCAGACACTTGGTTAGGTACGACTTGTATTGTGTCCATTTACCCATCATATCCAGTAGAGAGCTTTAGTTAGCGTTGTCTTATTTATAATTGGCGTTACACATTTTGAGTCAATATAAGCAGAATTGTTGAGGCTTGCGAAAATATAAACAGAAACAAATGATAATTTCAATTCTGAAATTTGTTGATGACATCGTCATCTTAGCCGACACACCAGAGTATTTGAATAAGTTTTAAAATGGTATGGATTCCGTCTTGAGGAGAATGCCTTCCTTCGGAGGGGAAGTAAAGCCGGCGGTCCCATGTCATAGATTTATGGCATGAAAAAGAACCTTCCACTAACTACACTTGTGTGAAGCTAAATTATAAGCTAGATTTGACTAACGCTCTTAGGTTACTACGTTCGTCGCCAGGAGCTGACCTCGGTGGCATTTAGTATCCAAGTTCAGAACTAGTTTTCATTGACGGTAGCGTTTGGTAGCAAAAGTAGGAACTACTTGAAAATTTAATGCCTGCAGTCCTTACTTGAATTTAAAAAAATTCTCTCGGCAGGCCGGAAGGCGGAGGTAGATTTCACCGGGCAAACTAGGGGATAGGCTATAATAGGCAAAATATGCAGGTTTTCGTAGGAGGATCAGACCTCATTGATTGCAAGAAAGTATTTTACATTTGGAGGTTAATTAACTTTTTTTTTTCGTTTTTGTATACATATTATTATAATTTTATTGTCTTATGGTGACGGTAACCTTCTTGTCATTTGGGGTTCATTTTTATACTTGTGATCACACTGTCTTTATGCAAGGTTTGGAACTGATGTGTAACTATCTAACAGTCTGTTACTTCTTCACGCAAAATTTTATCTCCCGCAGAGATTTTTGTTGGTTCCTCAGTTTAGGGGCTGCGACAACGTGGTCATGTAACCCCTTGTACACTGGGTGTGTGTAGAATCTGATAAACGGTGTTAATTGTGATGACTGTATTAGTCTGTAATTCAGGTAAGATCTGCAGACGGTCAATTTTAAGAAGTAGTTCCTAATTTTGTACCATATACTAACGTCAACGACACCTAGCTGTAAACTAGGCTACTAGATGCCAGCGCAACCAGCAACTTGCAACGAACGTTGAAACTTGCCCTCCAAAGGAAAGCATGCTGAGGGAGTTTTAGCGCACTTAGAAAATCCGACGACTTTGGCCGGCTTTGAACCAGTGACCTTGGGCTTATAAGTTCAGCATGCTACCAGTTAGCCGCTTCCCACAGAGTCAGATGGAACAAGTAGTTCCGAGAAGAACTATACAGCCTATTTTCATATATCCTACTTAAGTTAATTGCCACTATCAACATACTCAATTTCTGTTTGATTGTTGTAATAGATTCGTAGATATTAAGAACCGACTAAATATTTCGGATGGTCGCCATGTTGGATTTTATATATGTAGGTCCTAGAGTTATGTACTGTTACATGCAGATTATTGTGAACGTGTAGTATTCAAGCTTCAATCGCATAATTAGGACACAAGAAAAAACAAGAAGATTTTAAAAATTTTCACAGCTGCCATCTTGAGGTTATGGAAACAATTGAAATAAATTAGATGCCAGTGGATTAACATTCGTATAAGGATTTACTGTACCAAATTTTACTGCACTCGGATGGTTAAATTGCGAGAAACGTCCATGTAAATATTTATAATTCGCCTCACCGCCATGTTGGATTTGTGATCACCAGGTTATTTAAAGTCCTATAGGTGAACTTAAGTTCATAGCCCCTATGAACATTAAAAAATGCAGTTTGATTGCTAAAATAGATTGGTAGATATTCAGTATCGTCTAAATATTTCGGATGGTCGCCATGTTGGATTGTTAAATGTATAGGCCATAGAGTCATGTACCATTAAAGGAAAATTATTGCGTAGGTTCATTATTCAAACTTTCACTTCGATCGCATGACTACATCACAAGAAATAAAAACTTAATTTTAAAATTCGCACTGCCGCCATCTTGAGGTTATGTAAACAATTGAACGAAATTAGATACCAGTGGATTACAATGAGTATAAATATTTCCTGTACCAGGTTTCAGTGCGCTTGGAAGATTAAATCGCGAGAAAGGTCTATTTAAAATTTTCAAATTCGCTTGACCGCCATGTTCGTTTTGTAGTTAACCGGTTTTTGAAAGTCTTATAGGTGGACTTCCAGTGGTGCCCTTTACCTCCGTACAAAATTTTAGGGAGATACCGCTAATAATTTCAGAGATATAGAATGCCGGTGAAATATTTCGCACATCCGCCATCTTGTGATTATGTAAACAATTGAACGAAGTTAGATGTCGGTGCATTACAATGTATATAAACATATACTGTACCAAGTTTCATTGCGTTTGGTTGGTCAAATCACGAGAAACGTCTATTTAAAAGTCACAAATTTGCTTGGCCTCCATGTTGGTTTTGTAGTTACAAGGTTTCGAAAAGTCACATAATTGAACTTATAGTAGTTCCCTCTATCACCATATAAAATGTCAGGGTAATATCCGTAATAGTTTCGGAGATATTGAATGCTGGTGAAATATTTCGCACAGCCGCCATGTTGGATTGGTGAGACGTAACAAAATTAGAAGGGCACGGTCGAGGTCGCCGGGAATAGTGCTATGAACTTTCCGAGTTTCATTGAAATCGCTCCTGCCGTTTAGATTTTATTAGGGACACACACACACACGAATCACACACACACACACACGCACACACACACGGACAAAAGGTGATCTCATAAGCCAATTTTTTCAAAATTGAAAATAGGCTAAAAATGAATGTGATCCCGTGCGATATGGGACATGAAGTCAAGGAACGCATATTGGTCAAGGAAGAGGATTGCAGCGCTGATCGAGCCTCTGTTGTTTTATCTTCTGCTTTGAATGCGAGCAGCCAGATGGAGGCACATGAAGGTGAGGGTAGAGCCGGCCTTACAGATGAGGAATGTCCATATTGAACCTACGGGACGCTCACAACTCATGTTATCAAAATGTGAGTGGGTTAGGTTCACCAATTATAATCGATCAGATGGGTCCTTTTTTATATTTGGAATATTTAGAGGCGTATTTTGATTCTGCACTCAGCCATGAGGTATTAACAGTTCTCACTGATAAACAAAACCTTTACTTCAGGTTGTACAAATCGCAGACACTTGGTTAGGTACGACTTGTATTGTGTCCATTTACCCATCATATCCAGTAGAGAGCTTTAGTTAGCGTTGTCTTATTTATAATTGGCGTTACACATTTTGAGTCAATATAAGCAGAATTGTTGAGGCTTGCGAAAATATAAACAGAAACAAATGATAATTTCAATTCTGAAATTTGTTGATGACATCGTCATCTTAGCCGACACACCAGAGTATTTGAATAAGTTTTAAAATGGTATGGATTCCGTCTTGAGGAGAATGCCTTCCTTCGGAGGGGAAGTAAAGCCGGCGGTCCCATGTCATAGATTTATGGCATGGAAAAGAACCTTCCACTAACTACACTTGTGTGAAGCTAAATTATAAGCTAGATTTGACTAACGCTCTTAGGTTACTACGTTCGTCGCCAGGAGCTGACCTCGGTGGCATTTAGTATCCAAGTTCAGAACTAGTTTTCATTGACGGTAGCGTTTGGTAGCAAAAGTAGGAACTACTTGAAAATTTAATGCCTGCAGTCCTTACTTGAATTTAAAAAAATTCTCTCGGCAGGCCGGAAGGCGGAGGTAGATTTCACCGGGCAAACTAGGGGATAGGCTATAATAGGCAAAATATGCAGGTTTTCGTAGGAGGATCAGACCTCATTGATTGCAAGAAAGTATTTTACATTTGGAGGTTAATTAACTTTTTTTTTCGTTTTTGAATGCATATTATTATAATTTTATTGTCTTATGGTGACGGTAACCTTCTTGTCATTTGGGGTTCATTTTTATACTTGTGATCACACTGTCTTTATGCAAGGTTTGGAACTGATGTGTAACTATCTAACAGTCTGTTACTTCTTCACGGAAAATTTTATCTCCCGCAGAGATTTTTGTTGGTTCCTCAGTTTAGGGGCTGCGACAACGTGGTCATGTAACCCCTTGTACACTGGGTGTGTGTAGAATCTGATAAACGGTGTTAATTGTGATGACTGTATTAGTCTGTAATTCAGGTAAGGTCTGCAGACGGTCAATTTTAAGTAGTAGTTCCTAATTTTGTACCATATACTAACGTCAACGACACCTAGCTGTGAACTAGGCTACTAGATGCCAGCGCAACCAGCAACTTGCAACGAACGTTGAAACTTGCCCTCCAAAGGAAAGCATGCTGAGGGATTTTTAGCGCACTTAGAAAATCCGACGACTTTGGCCGGCTTTGAACCAGTGACCTTGGGCTTATAAGTTCAGCATGCTACCAGTTAGCCGCTTCCCACAGAGTCAGATGGAACAAGTAGTTCCGAGAAGAACTATACAACCTATTTTCATATATCCTACTTAAGTTAATTGCCACTATCAACATACTCAATTTCTGTTTGATTGCTGTAATAGATTCGTAGATATTAAGAGCCGACTAAATATTTCGTATGGTCGCCATGTTGGATTTTATATATGTAGGTCCTAGAGTTATGTACTGTTACATGCAGATTATTGTGAACGTGTAGTATTCAAACTTCAATCGCATAATTAGGACACAAGAAAAAACAAGGAGATCTTAAAATTTTTCACAGCTGCCATCTTGAGGTTATGGAAACAATTGAAATAAATTAGATGCCAGTGGATTAACATTCGTATAAGGATTTACTGTACCAAATTTCACTGCACTCGGATGGTTAAATTGCGAGAAACGTCCATGTAAATATTTATAATTCGCCTCACCGCCATGTTGGATTTGTGATCACCAGGTTATTTAAAGTCCTATAGGTGAACTTAAGTTCATAGCCCCTATGAACATTAAAAAATGCAGTTTGATTGCTAAAATAGATTGGTAGATATTCAGTATCGTCTAAATATTTCGGATGGTCGCCATGTTGGATTGTTAAATGTATAGGCCATAGAGTCATGTACCATTAAAGGAAAATTATTGCGTAGGTTCATTATTCAAACTTTCACTTCGATCACATGACTACATCACAAGATATAAAAACTTAATTTTAAAATTCGCACTGCCGCCATCTTGAGGTTATGTAAACAATTGAACGAAATTAGATACCAGTGGATTACAATGTGTATAAATATTTCCTGTACCAGGTTTCAGTGCGCTTGGAACATTAAATCGCGAGAAAGGTCTATTTAAAATTTTCATATTCGCTTGACCGCCATGTTCGTTTTGTAGTTAACCGGTTTTTGAAAGTCTTATAGGTGGACTTCCAGTAGTGCCCTTTACCTCCGTACAAAATTTTAGGGAGATACCGCTAATAATTTCAGAGATATAGAATGCCGGTGAAATATATCGCACATCCGCCATCTTGTGATTATGTAAACAATTGAACGAAGTTAGATGTCGGTGCATTACAATGTATATAAACATATACTGTACCAAGTTTCATTGCGTTTGGTTGGTCAAATCACGAGAAACGTCTATTTAAAAGTCACAAATTCGCTTGGCCTCCATGTTGGTTTTGTAGTTACCAGGTTTCCAAAAGTCACATAATTGAACTTATAGTAGTTCCCTCTATCACCATATAAAATGTCAGGGTAATATCCGTAATAGTTTCGGAGATATTGAATGCTGGTGAAATATTTTGCACAGCCGCCATGTTGGATTGGTGAGTCGTAACAAAATTTGAAGGGCACGGTCGAGGTCGCCGGGAATAGTGCTATGAACGTTCCGAGTTTCATTGAAATGGCTCCTGCCGTTTAGATTTTATTAGGGGGACACACACGCACGAATCACACACACTCACACACACGCACACACACACGGACAAAAGGTGATCTCATAAGCCTATTTTTTCAAAATTGAAAATAGGCTAAAATGAATGTGATCTCGTGCGATATGGGACATGAAGTCAAGGAACGCATATTGGTCAAGGAAGAGGATTGCAGCGCTGATCGAGCCTCTGTTGTTTTATCTTCTGCTTTGAATGCGAGCAGCCAGATGGAGGCACATGAAGGTGAGGGTAGAGCCGGCCTTACAGATGAGGAATGTCCATATTGAACCTACGGGACGCTCACAACTCATGTTATCAAAATGTGAGTGGGTTAGGGTCACCAATTATAATCGATCAGATGGGTCCTTTTTTATATTTGGAATATTTAGAGGCGTATTTTGATTCTGCACTCAGCCATGAGGTATTAACAGTTCTCACTGATAAACAAAACCTTTACTTCAGGTTGTACAAATCGCAGACACTTGGTTAGGTACGACTTGTATTGTGTCCATTTACCCATCATATCCAGTAGAGAGCTTTAGTTAGCGTTGTCTTATTTATAATTGGCGTTACACATTTTGAGTCAATATAAGCAGAATTGTTGAGGCTTGCGAAAATATAAACTGAAACAAATGATAATTTCAACTCTGAAATTTGTTGATGACATCGTCATCTTAGCCGACACACCAGAGTATTTGAATAAGTTTTAAAATGGTATGGATTCCGTCTTGAGGAGAATGCCTTCCTTCGGAGTGAGAGTAAAGCCGGCGGTCCCATGTCATAGATTTATGGCATGAAAAAGAACCTTCCACTAACTACACTTGTGTGAAGCTAAATTATAAGCTAGATTTGACTAACGCTCTTAGGTTACTACGTTCGTCGCCAGGAGCTGACCTCGGTGGCATTTAGTATCCAAGTTCAGAACTAGTTTTCATTGACGGTAGCGTTTGGTAGCAAAAAAAGGAACTACTTGAAAATTTAATGCCTGCAGTCCTTACTTGAATTTAAAAAAATCCTCTCGGCAGGCCGGAAGGCGGAGGTAGATTTCACCGGGCAAACTAGGGGATAGGCTATAATAGGCAAAATATGCAGGTTTTCGTAGGAGGATCAGACCTCATTGATTGCAAGAAAGTATTTTACATTTGGAGGTTAATTAACTTTTTTTTCGTTTTTGTATGCATATTATTATAATTTTATTGTCTTATGGTGACGGTAACCTTCTTGTCATTTGGGGTTCATTTTTATACTTGTGATCACACTGTCCTTATGCAAGGTTTGGAACTAATGTGTAACTATCTAACAGTCTGTTACTTCTTCATGCAAAATTTTATCTCCCGCAGAGATTTTTGTTGGTTCCTCAGTTTAGGGGCTGCGACAACGTGGTCATGTAACCCCTTGTACACTGGGTGTGTGTAGAATCTGATAAACGGTGTTAATTGTGATGCCTGTATTAGTCTGTAATTCAGGTAAGGTCTGCAGACGGTCAATTTTAAGAAGTAGTTCCTAATTTTGTACCATATACTAACGTCAACGACACCTAGCTTTGAACTAGGCTACTAGATGCCACCGCAACCAGCAACTTGCAACGAACGTTGAAACTTGCCCTCCAAAGGAAAGCATGCTGAGGGATTTTTAGCGCACTAAGAAAATCCGACGACTTTGGCCGGCTTTGAACCAGGGACCTTGGGCTTATAAGTTCAGCATGCTACCAGTTAGTCGCTTCCCACAGAGTCAGATGGAAAAATGAATGTGATCTCGTGCGATGGCGTTGTCTTGGCAACTGCTGATGGCTCATCCCTTATCAATTAAAAGTAAAGTTGTCATGGCAACCTCTCTTGGCACTTGGCATTTTCTTATAATTTAAATCATTTTTCCACCCCGTGGCGTAATGGTGGGTCATACCAAAAATTCTTTCAGACAAAAGTTTTAGGTAATTATTGGAGGAATATTGTCCATTTTGTACGGTTTTGATATTGTGCCTATTAACAGAGATATGATTAATGTTTCACGAAAAAGCCACTTTTTCCCACCCCTTTGGTCAATGGTTGGTGCTATCAAAAAACTTTCAAACATGAATTTTAGGGCCTTGTCCGACACATAGTATGAACTTTGAATGGATTCAATATTTCAGATATTAAGAGAGTTATAGCGATAATTCACTTTTTCGAAAAAAGCCTCCCATTTTCACCTCCTTTGACCGATATTGCCCATTAACGAACTGGACCGAGATTTTATAGGTATACATATTCGGTAAAAAATTCAAAGTGATTGGTGCAAAATTACGGCAGTGTTTGTGTCCACAAGGAACTGATATCTATACATATATATACTGTATACATACATAAAATTATATAAAACTTTTGAACTGACGGTGGTTTTGGGGTCTGGGGGATGAGAAACGTGAAGATATGTCGAAATTTTCCGGAAGTCGAAACATGGGACCCATTGAAATAGTTAGCTTTCTACTGAAATTTACCTAACAGATAACACACACTAATACAGCCATCATAATTAACACCGGTTATCAGACAGATTCTACACACACCCATAGTACACGGGACTACATTGCCACGTTGTCGCAGCCCCTAAACCAGAGATTCCCGACCTGGGCATAGCTTTGAACTGTTTGAACTTAAAGCTCCAAGGCAAAAACTCCAATATTATGCTTGCTTATGACGCCACCAAAGCTTTTTCGGAAAAAAAAAAGTTATGGAAACGCCGGCTTCAGTTGAACAACTTCTCGTCCTTTCACCGCCTTAATGAAAATTTTCCGGAAAATGAACATCATCGTAATGAACTTAAGGTGCAAATTCAGTCACTTTTGGATTCCCTGCCACAAGAATTCAACTTCTACTTTCCTGATATCTCGTCGGATGAATGGTCCTGGATGTTTACAAGAAATCCGTTTGCTATTGACATTGAAGCTCTGCCAGCACAACTTCAAGAAGAGGCCATAGGTTGAAATGTGATTCAATGTTAAAAGATGATCCAAAATATTAGGACTGGGTGACTTTTGGATAAACTGTCTTGCAGGGAATCCTAAAATGGGCATTGTCGCATTTTCAACGACACATTTATACGAGTCAGGATTTTCAACGCTGAGTGTCATAAAAACAAAGCAGCGCTGTCGGCTTGATGTTGCAAGTGTCAAATATCAAACCAAACATACCAGATCTTCCCAAGAGAAAGCAGTGTCAACCCTCTCACTGGCATTTGTTGACCAATTTAAGGTATTGTAAAGGTGTGTTCTTTGTAATGTGCTAAAATGAAGTTAGGCCTGGTATGTAACAGATATAAAGCGCGTACTTTATTTTTCAAAAATAATTATTCCATTATGTAGTGTTATTAGGTTAGGTCTATATCCTCCGTGTCAGTTTATCAAAGAGGTTATGGAAGCGACAAGTGGAGGGGAGGGAAGGGGGGGGGGGATGGCCACCCGTATCTGAGAAGGGGGGCGTCAGCTGGAAAAGGTTGGGAACCACTGCCCTAAACTGAGAAACCAACCAACCAAGATAAAAATTCATGAAGGCAATTAATAAACGTAAAACAAAAATATCGGAATGCAGCCGAAAGTCGAATTGGCAGGTGAAAAGCTAAAGGAAGTAGGAAATTTTGTAACTTAGGAAGCAAAATAACCAGTGATGGACGAAGCAAAGACGATGTAAAACGTAGGTTAAGACAGGCAAGGTAAGTATTTCTACAGAAAAGGAATCTGTTGACAATTAATATAGATTTAGGTATTAGGAAGTCATTTTGGAATAAATAATAATAATAATAATTTAAAAAGCCCGCCATTCAAGAGCCACGACTACTCATGCATACAGAACAATCACTATTTCACCCCCGGGGTAGTTTTTATCTTAGGGTAGAAATAAGTAGTCCATAAATGAATGATTGTGTGACCCCCTGAGAGGCCGAGTGCAGGTCATTCTAGTTGACGCCCGTGGGTGACCTGCGCGTCGTAATGAGGATGAAGTGATAATGAAGACGGCAAATACACCCAGACCCTGAGCCACGGGAATTAACTCCAGGAAATTAAAATCCCTAACGGCCCAGTCGAGTACCGAACCCGGGACACGTAGGGTCAAAGCCCAGCGCACTAGTCATTTAACCACGGAGTAGGCCATATGAAAGGGGGCTTCATTTCGAGCCATTTGACACCCCACACATATCTCTAGCATTATTGGTTGGCGAAATATCGGGTTGGACTTGCGCGGCGGCCATGACACTATTTAGGATTCTCCTTGTCTGGAGCGTGGTTCTCTATGGAAGTGGATCATGGACTGTTGGAGAATCTTACAGGAGAATGATGAAGATCAGATGATGGGTAAATAGGGTTATGAATAAAGAGGTATTGAGACGAGTGCGAGAGGAGGGATCTTTCTGGCGACTGCTAATGAAGAGAAGAGATACTAAGACATCCAGGAATAGCAGGGTCGAGGACACGAACTGTAGGAGTAGACCAAGGTTAGAATATGTTAAACATATTTCCTCGCATGCAGGGAGCGGTAGCTATGTAGAGATCAGCTCAGGACAGGGAAGCATGGAGGGCTGCATCAAACCAATCGAAAGACAGAAGACTCTTAACAACAATAATATTAAATAATTCATGTTTTTGGGCTAAGGCCGTGTGTATTTATCAGAACCATACGTTTCGGAGAAACCTTGCCTCCTTTTTCAATGGAATCAAACAATGTGGCCAAAGAAAGTATATCAATGAGATTACAAAAATTACAAAAAAATATAGATAAATTCCTCGGTTCGTCACCAGAGAGCAACTGCCAGAAATTACTGTATGGACATGGTAGAACGGCGGACAGAGTAGTAAGTAAGGAGAAGGTAAAGGGGGCGGGGTGAAAACATAGAGACTCCTCGAAGAATGAGGATGTCCAAAAGAAAAGGGGGGGGGGTGGATATAAGGACACATAAACTAAAGGGAAGTGTAACTGAAAGATACCTAACGTTATACAGGCAACGGCGAAAAAACAGATGGAAACTCCTCCAGTGACGAACAAAGAAGATCAAATCCAGGCTCTTTAGCCATAGAGGAAAAAAGTACAATTTTAAATAGGTGAAGAACAGAGAGACTGAGAGGAACTATCATCCTAGATCCTTAATAACTGGTAGCCAAGTGTCACTTAGTTCATATCCAGTGTCTCTGTTAAAATTATTTGGATTTTTACGAATTTCAACTGCCTCCCTTATAATTCTAGACCAGTTGTGGTTAACAAGGGCAAGCGCATGAGAATCCTTAAAACATACATCGTGACCTGAAGACAGTAATATGGTGTTATGTAGCCTAACTAACGTGTATTATCAGGAAGGTCGATATTTCTCTGCTGCATCCCGTATGGTGCTAGTGCCCTGAGAGCATATCCTGCAGTCTGTAGTCACATCAAAGGGAAAAGAATTACAGTCAGTCTGAAAGACTAGACTTTATATCATTTCAAATGATGCATGCTACGAATGCTACACATGTTAGAAAGGCCCAGGAGGGCTCTTTCAACAGACTCCATTACCCATTAACTTAGGCTTCCCGCGCGGGCACCTCTTTAAGGGTCACCCTGTATTTGAAATGAATCTAACATACTGTACACCTCGTTAAGTGTCACCCTGTAATTTGCTCTGACATCCTGCACACCTCTTTAGGAGTCACCCTGTAATCTTGTCTGACATCTTGTGCACCTCTTTAGGGGTCACCGTTTATTCTTATCTGGCATCTTGCATATCTCTTTAGAAGTCACCCTGTATTCTTGTGTGACATCCTGTACACCTCTTTGGGAGTCACCCTGTACTTTTCGCTCGATGCCCCAGGACTCTTTCAACCTCCAATATCCATTACCTTCTGCTTCCCGCGTGGCTGCATGACGTCACGCACTCGCTTCCCGCGCGGCTGCATGACGTCACTTCCGTCTCAGTCGCCGTCTCCGTAACGCATAACGTTGGACCCAAGCATAACGATGAAGTCGACAAGATCATTTGAAATGATAATAATACTGTTCAGTATTGTTTGCGGCATATACTTGTTACCATACTGGATGCAAGAACAGAAATATCAACCTTTTCTTATTTTTATTTATTAATCAAAGCACAAACTCTAGAAACACCAGGAAAACCTCCCCGATCCCATCAGAAGGAGACGCCTGGCTTTCTACGGTCACCTGTACAGAATGGTCCACCCCACCACAGGCTGTCTTATAAGATCTTCAAGGTAGCCAAGAAGGGTAAAGCCACTGGGTCCTTGCGGATCAAACAAATTGAGAAGGATTTGGGTATTTAGGGTTCTGCCTCGATGATAGCGTCTACAGATTAGTTGAGTGAGTGTTTGGAAATATCGGTCACCCTCCACATTCTGCCAGAAGTAAAATTCCCAGATGGCGATTACAAAAAGTGGCAATTTTTCAACAATAGCTTTGAATCCACAATTCACAACAATAAGAACCTATCAAATGTACAGAGGCACCAATATCGTGTCGGAGTACTGAAGGATTCACCATAGGCGAAGAGACCTGTACCAACGCAACATACGACAACCGAATGATGACACTACAAACCCACCTGGATGAGCTTTTCAAATTTCCAGAAATCGAGAAAGAGAACAAAGCCGACTCTGCGAAAATTGATTTGGCACATCCAAACGAATATATCAGCGTTAAAATCACTTAATCAGCCTGTAGATCATTGGGATACCTTAATAATCCATTTAGTCGACCAGAAACTAGATTATGTAGAACAGCGTGACTAGCAAAACAGAATCAAGAATCGCACACCAGAAAATATACCAATTCACTAAGAATTCATAAAGCTTTTAGCCGAAAGATGTCAATCGTTGATGTTGTTGAAACATAACCTCAAACAAAAACAAGAAGTTCCGTGAAGAACTAAAGAGCCTACTTTTCATGCCAATGATTATTCTACCGTATATGAACCTATCTGGAATAATGACAAAATTAAGTTGGTAATATCGAAATATCAAATTAGTTCAAAATATACCTGGTATAATGTAGCCTAATAGAGCACTACAGTTGGCAGCCCTGGTGACTGAATATATTCTTAGTTCCATCTCTTAAGGTACAGAATACAAAATTTGGTTGAAGCCCAATGGATGTTACATGCAGTTAGACACTGAATCTATCAGCACGCGTAAACGCATGTTGCCAACAATACCATGCGTGTGCTGGTCAGAAATAATCTGAAATATTATGATATCTTGTTGTGCCAATTTTGGATGAAATCCATTTGTTAGTATAGAAGTTACATGTATTTTAAAATTGGACATATCAGCAGGCATAGAATCATGTTGGCAGCACTGCCTTGTATTAATTACTCCAAATTAATCTACAATGTCAGGTGCTATACGTGTGCAAAGTATAGCGCTGTTGGCTTGCATACTTTCTGATATATTGATATTAGGGTAAAAAAATATAGACAGATTTTATTAACAGTTGGCAGCCCTGATCGCTCTTAACAATACTTACAGTCATATCTGTTATGGTACACATAGCACATACGAAATTTGGTTGAAATCGAACTGATAGTATAGAAGTTACATGTATTTAAAAATTGGTACTATCAGCAGGTTTATAATCATGTTGGTAGAACTGACGTATATAAGTTACTCCAAATTAATCTAAAATGTCAGAATATACGTGTGCATAGTTCAAAGCTGTTGGCTTGCATACCTTCTGATATATTGGTATTTGGATAAAAGAAATAGAGAGAGCAATTATTAACAGTTGGCAGCCCTGGTGGCTCGTAAGAATACGCTCAATCTTATATGCTTATGTACAGATATTACATACAAAATTTGGTTGAAATCCAATTGATAGTGTAGAAGTTATATGCATTTAAACATTGGACCTATCCGAAGGCTTAAAATTATTTTGGCAACACTGTCATTGTTGGCCTCCTGGAAATTAAACTGAAATAGTATTATCTGCATGTGTACCAATTGTGGAATAGCTCCCATGCATACCTTGCGAGATATCCAACATGGAGCTCAAATTTCTAGTGCGTTTTTTCAGCAGTTGGTAACACTGACATAATTTTCAAATATGGCCGTGAGATATTCAGGTATAGGTCTTTACTCCTACCAAATTTTGTTTCGATTGCTGCAGCCGTTTAGGAGTTGATAGGGGGGGACACACACACAGACAGACAGACAGACACACATTTTCCCGGATCGATCTGATAAGTCTACTTTTTCCTCATTTTTGCAAAATGTGAAAAGTAGGCTAACAAAAAACAGTAAACAAACAGAGTACGAGAAACACAAAGGAATATAAGCAAACAATTAAAGAGGACAATTATGAGTACACCAGCAAACAAACAGTAAAAGCAAACCCAACATATTTATGTAATGATAATACCGTATCCAAGGTTACATAGTTCACTGATAGAGCGGCGAAAACAATACGTCATATCTCATGAGGGAAGGGCAGCTAGGTTTGGGAGAGGAGGAAGAACTACATTCCCTGTCAATGACTTAAATGTATTTGGTTTGATTTGAGTGCTCCAATGCGCGCGAATAAATAAATAAATAAATACATATATAAATAAATAATTAAACAAATAAATAAGTAAATACGCAAATAAATAATTAAATAAATAAACAGAAAATAAATAAATAATTAAAAAAATAAGTAAACAAATAAATAATTAAACAAACAAATAAATGAACAAATAAATAAACACTCTGTGGGCAGAATTACTCTCTTCAACACCTTAAGAGAACTTCAGCGACAAGATCAATAGGCCATCCCGCACAGCGCCACAGCCGAAGTAAAGTTTAGAGGGCTGCTCTCGGAGAATTTCGCCATAAAACACGGGTGAGGCAAGGAGACGGCATCTCATGCATATTATTCAATTGTGTCCTGGAAAAGATCATTAGAGAGTGGACGAGATCCCTAGCAGCTAACACCGGATTAAGGATGGGGATCAAAGCAGACAACCTTAGGATCCCATGCCTAGCCTTTACTGATGATCTTACTTTGTTAGCAAATGGCATGCAAGAGACTACTACTCTACTCCAAACATTGGACTCAATAGCGGCTAAAACAGGTCTCTTGATCAACATAGGAAACACCGAGTTTGTTACCAACATCGAAGATGCCCCTAGAACGATGAGAGTCAGTGATAATATCTACATCAAGAGAGCCAGAAGTGTCAAGTACCTTGGAGAATGGCTTTCAGAGGACCTCAGTGAAACAGTGGCTCTCGAACACAGGAGTCTCAAACTAGACAAAGCATACCATGCCTGCAGAAAACTGTACGCTTCCAAACATTTGTCGATGAATGTCAAACTAAGACACTACAATGCAGTAGTCAGACCTTCAGTTCTCTATGCAGCAGAGTGCCTATATCTAACTAAGAAAACCCCATTAAGAGCCCTTGAGGTGCAAGAAAGAACGTTCCTGAGAAGGATAGTAGGACCAACGATTCTACCAGATGGAAGACGATGGTATAAACCAAATCGTGAGCTCTACCAGCATCAATAAAACCTCATAGATGCTATCAGAAGAAGGCGACTGACTTACTACGGACACCTATCCAGAATGGACTCTAACAGGTTATCCCATAGGATCTTTAAGGTTGCTAACAAGGGCAAAGCGACTGGATTCTTGTGTATGAAGCAAGTACAGAAGGATCTTGCGGAACTCCATATTAATCCAAATGACATAGATGACGCAGTAATTATCATATAACTGTCAAAACAACACCCTTCGTAACGTCCCTCACAGAAGCTACCCACAGACCAAAGGACGAGACCAGGAAAGGGTCTGAGCAGCGCAAGATTGAATTTAGCAGGAAAATGAAGGACTACTGGGTCATCAGAAATGCTCAAGGCACCTACAAGGAAACAGCTGCCAAACGCTTCGCTCGAAGCCCCAGGACTCTTTCAACATACTCCATTACCCATTAACTTAGGCTTCCCGCGCGGGCACCTCTTTAAGGGTCACCCTGCATTTGAGCCTGACATCTTTTACAACTCTTTAAGGGTCACCCATTATTTGAATCTGATATCTTGCAAACCTCTTTAAGGGTCACCCTGTATTTGAATTGAATCTAACATACTGTACACCTCGTTAAGTGTCACCCTGTATTTTGCTCTGACATCCTGCACACCTCTTTAGGAGGCACCCTGTATTCTGATCTGACAACTTGTATATCTCTTTAGAAGTCACCCTGTATTCTTGTGTGGCATCTTGTACATCTCTTTAGGAGTCACCCTGTATTCTTATCTGGCACCTTGTACTGTATTTTGCTCTGACATCCTGCACACCTCTTTAGGAGGCACCCTGTATTCTTATCTGGCATCTTGTACATCTCTTTAGGAGTCACCCTGTATTCTTGTCTGACATCTTGTGCACCTCTTTAGGAGTCACCCAGTATTCTTCTCTGCCATCTTGTACACCTCTTTAAGAGTCACCTTGTATTCTTATCTTGCATCTTGTATATGTCTTTAGGAGTCACCCTGTATTCTTATCTGGCAGCTTGTACTGTATTTTGCTCTGAAATCCTGCACACCTCTTTAGGAGGCACCCTGTATTCTTATCTGGCATCTTGTATATCTCTTTAGAAGTCACCCTGTATTCTTGTGTGACATCTTGTACACCTCTTTATGAGTCACCCTGTATTCTTGTCTGACATCTTGTACACCTCTTTATGAGTCACCCTGTATTCTTGTCTGACATCTTGTGCATCTCTTTAGGAGTCACCCTGTATTCTTCTCTGCCATCTTGTACACCTCTTTAAGAGTCACCTTGTATTCGTATCTTGCATCTTGTATATCTCTTTAGGAGTCACCCTGTATTCTTATCTGGCATCTTGTACTGTATTTTGCTCTGACATCCTGCACACCTCTTTGGGAGGCACCCTGTATTCTTATCTGGCATCTTGTACACCTCTTTAGGAGTCACCCTGTATTCTTTTCGCTTCGCTCGACGCCCCAGGACTCTTTCAACAGACTCCATTACCCATTAACTTAGGCTTCCCGCGCGGCTGCATGACGTCACTGTCTCCGTCTCCGTAACGCATAACTTTTGACTCAAGCATAACGATGAAGTCGGCAAGATGGCCCTAACGAACTGAAAAAAAAATACAGGAAAAAAATGGGCAATCTTTAAAGCAAAGACACAAGAGTTCAAAAATGAATTCGAATTGATTTCAGGGCCAGAACAGCGAGATCAACTGACCTTCACGCAATATGTATTAATACTGTCGTGTGGTTATTTAGTGTTCCGGACCGCAGACCAATCTCCCACCCTGTCACGGCTAAGCTCAAAGGACCAACTTACTCAAATCACCATAGAACACTGTAAACACTATCACGTGCACTGCGTCTCACTGTCAGCCCGCCCGAGTGTCGTGACATCACACTCTCTACACGTCACAGGTATCAGGCCGAAGGCCACGGTCCGCCACACGTTAGCTTTGGAGACTTGACGTCATTCGGCATCAAAGAACTTACAACGAGAAAGTCAGGCCATGGCGTGTAAAGCAAATCCTTCTGTGACGTAGATTGTTTGTACGTTAAAGTCGAGAGAAATGTATGAGCAGCAGAATTACCATATTATAAACTTTCATTTTTGGCACCTTTCTCCATGTTCCGTATTTTTAGAAACATGTTAAGTTGCTGTTTCCAAAAACATACCAGCTATAGGCTAGATATTTAACTGTTGACGTGACCCAGGGGCCCTCATCTAGTGGGATGTGGGTTAGCGACCACGGGACCGCAACTGAGTCCGGCATTGCTTACACTTACTTTAGTCGGGCTCCTCTCCGTCTTCTTTCCTGTAGACCTCTCTTCCCGGCCCCGACACCAGTTATTAACACCAGACATATTCTACACACACCCAAAGTACCACGGTCATGACCAACCAACCAACTGTCTTTGGACAATAATAACCACAAACAGCTGTCTTAAGGTTTATTGCTGTGAATTCTCGTGCCGCGTATTTTTGTGAACATTACAATTTGTCTATAACATTCGTAATCATTAAGTGAAACAGGTCGGAGGATAGTAGCCTACGATGGATTCCGGGTTTCAACATTTCCAAATTCGTGTTTGTGATTGTCATTGTGCTAATTAGGGTAATTAACTTATGATACATTACCATATTGTTGTAATGTCATAGTATTTGATTAATACAGTAGAATCCCGCCCAACCCAACCTCGCTTATCCAACACTCCATGCTGTCCGACATTGTTCCCTTACTGAATTACATTCCTGGTTGTGAGTAATTGGTCTGCACAAGATAAGCTGTTTGAACTAACTGATCCTGATTTTATTGAATACATGGGTGGTAACGAAAATGATGACGGTGAAGACGAAGAACGAGGTATGTCTCACAGTGAAGGATATGGTAATAACGTACGTAGAGCAACAGCCAGCGGCAAGCGTAACGGGGGTGTTGATTTTTCAGCATAAAGTAAACGTGAATCAGCAGGCAAGCAGACATTGTTGACAATGACTTAGCATTTGGAACGTCTTTGTTCAATACTCTATGTACAATTGAATTGATAATTCAGTAAATAGAGTACCTTAAAACATGTCATTGTTTCAGTATTTCAGTATAGCCTCCCTATTTGTGTTTGTTCATTTTTAAAGTTATTCTGTATTATCCGATATTTTCGTTGATCCGACGTACTCCATGTCCAGTTAGGTCGGATAATCGAGACTCTACTGTACAACATTGAGTTTAGTCTAAAATTCGAAGTGTTTCGCTTTCTTTGCCGGCGAGTGTAGTTTCTCACACCAATAATGAAAGTCCTTACACACTCACTCCAGGAAAATGCTGGTCTGGATACTTATTTGAAGTGCCGAGCCACCTATCTCAATCCTTGACCTAAACAAAAGGTTGGTGTATTTCAGTCGGTCAACACGATTGTACCCAAATGAGATGGGTTATTCCCTACCACATATTCACTCCAAACAGGCAAATTCCGGAGGTCAATCACCACTTCCAGTATCTCAACTAAATAAGTGTACATATTGTAAATATTTTCACCCATACTTTCCGACATAGATGTTATAGCCTAAGTGTAATGGATCTGATGATGATCGCTTGACGATCGAAACTGGCCATCCAAGTGCGTTTATTAATCTCATGTATTTTATTTCTGGATTAGGGAATAGCCCATCTCATTTGGGTACAATCGGGTTGACCGACTGAAAAGCACCAAACATTTGTTTTCCAAGGCAACACTGAACAAGTAGTTCCGTGAAGAACTATACAGCCTATTTTCATATATCCTACTTATGTTAATTGCCACTATCAACATACAAAATTACAGTTTGATTGCTGTAATAGATTCGTAGATATTGAGAACCGACTAAATATTTCCGATGACCACCATGTTGGATTGTAATATGTATAGGCCAAAGAGTCATGTACCATTAAAGGAAAATTATTGCGTAGGGTCATTATTCTAACTTTCGCTTCGATCGCATGATTACGACACACGAAATAAAAACTTAATTTTAAAATTCGCACAGCCGCCATCTTGAGGTTATGTAAACAATTGAACTAAATTAGATACCAGTGCATTACAATGTGTCTAAACATTTGCTGTACCAAGTTTCATTGCGTTTGGATCATTAAATCGCGAGAAAAGTCTATTTAAAACTTTCAACTTCGCTTGGCCACCATGTTCGTTTTATAGTTAACCGGGTTTGAAAGTCTCATAAATGAACTTCCAGTAGTGACCTTTATCACCATACAAAATTTCAGGGTGATACCGCTAATAGTTTCAGAGATATAGAATGCCGCTGAAATATTTCGCACAGCCGCCATCTTGAGGTTATGTAAATAATTGAACGAAGTTAGATACAAATTCGCTTGGCCGCCATGTTGGTTTTGTACTTGCCAGATTTTCAACAGTCTCATAGGTGAACTTTTAGTAGTGCCCTTTATCACCGTACAAAATTCGAGGGTGATATCGGTAATAGTTTCGGAAATATTAAATGCTGGTAAAATATTTCCCACAGCCGCCATGTTGGATTGGTGAGACGTAACAAAATTTGAAGGGCGCGGTCGGGGTCGTCCGGAATAGTGCTATGAACTTACCGAGTTTCATTGAAATCTCTCCGGCCGTTTAGATTCTATTAGGGGACACACACACACACCTCACACACACCCACACACACACAGAGACACGGACGAAAGGTGATCTCATAAGCCAATTTTTTTAAAATGAAAATAGGCTAAAAACGGGTTCAAACACCATAATTACCTTGACCTAAAATAATTAGTTATATATCATTCTACTTCAAGTGCCATGTTCGGTTTGCCGAACGTTGGCGATTACCATGGCAAAGGCGTTTCTATCTTCCGCCAGCCAGAGCAATTCTTCTACAGATTGAATCCCTGACCACTCCATAATGTTCTGAAGCCAGGACAATTGTCTTCTGCCACGTCCTCGTGGGCCGTCTGTTTTGCATTGCAATATCAGTTGAAGCAGCTGGTATTTTTGGCTTCTACTGTATGTATATGACCGAAATAGGCAGCCTTGGGACATTTAATTGCAGACAAAAGTTTACGATCACTGTTTGCTCTTCTGAGGACATCTTTGTTCGTAACTTTATCGGTCCAGGGTATTTTTTAGCTTTCTTCGATGTATTTCGAATGTCTCTAGCTTTTTCATGGTGCTAGTCTTCAAACTCCAAGCCTCCATGCCATATAAGAGTGCCCACCAGACATAAGTTCAAGTCATTCTTTGACGGAGCTTCAGATTGGTTGGTTGGTTCCTCAGTTTATGGGCTGCTACAACGCGGTCATGTAGCCCCGTGTACTTTGGGTGAGTGTAGAATCTGTCTGATAACTGGTGTTAATTGTGATGGCTGTATTAGTGTGTGTTATGTGTTTTAATTCAAGTAAAGACTGCAGACAGTAATTTCAAGTAAGTTTCTTCCTGCTCTTGCTACCAAATGCTACCGTCCACGACACCTAGCTTGGGGACTTGGCTACTAGATGACATAGCAGTCAGCACCTGGCGGCGAAAGTTGGAACTAATAGAGTGTTATCAATTCTAACCTACAAATTTTGGCTTTACACAAGACAGTGTAGTTAGTGGAAGGTTCTTTTTCTTGCCTTAAATTTACGACATGGGACCGCCAGCTTTACTTCCCCTCCAAAGGAAGGCATACTGGGGGATTTTTAACGCTCTTAAAAATCCGACGACTTCGGCCGTGTTTGAACCCGCTATCTTGGGCATAGAATTTCAGCATGCTACCCACTACGCCACCGAAGCCGCCTGAGCTTCAGATTAAAGTTGTCATTGTTGAAGCAAGATGACATTTTTCTATAGCCTACTGCATGCTATTTCTATGCGACTTCTGATTTCAACGTCGGGATCTAAACTGTCGGTGATGAAACTTGCTAGATATTTAAAATGGCGAACTCGCTCGACTGGAAGAATTCTGATGCTCAGAGCAGCCTGGTTGTGATTTTTCCAACTAAAAACCATAAATTCTGTCTTATTCACATTAATACGGAGTCCAACTCCTTCAGATGTTGTGCTGATGTTAGCTAGTAATGTTTGAAGACAGTCACCATAATAGCACAGGTTATCAGACAAATCCAATGGTAGCCTATACCTAATTGAAGCAGCAACATTGGGAGCCAGGCAGCTGGGATAGCTGTAGGCCAAACCGCGGCTTGCTCAGTTTCCATCTGGCGAGAAGCGTCGCTCTTTATAAGCAGATTTGTTCTTTCCTTCCCTGAAAATTGTCTCAGCAAGGAAATATAATTTCCGAAATGAGTTTCACAAATTGGTTTTCTTTGTACCGGTCTTGCAGTCTCATTACCTCACAACAACCAACTTGAGTTTATTTACGGCGACGATGTTTCGAGCCCAACAGTCACCACGCAATGCCGATGCTCTTTTATCAAACGTTTAATTACATTGTTACATCGATAATTCAGTTCTTGTGATATCATCGATTGTGATTGCCTACATCCAGTTCAGCTGATGTCCTCAACTTGGGTCCGTAACCACGGCTTAACTGATATCTGTTTGGCACGCTCTTACTGAAACACCCTCTAGATGTTATAAACAAATAACATTACTCTTTAAACAAACTAAAGCAACTATTTTCACCCAAACTACTACTTAAATCACATAAGGAAATCCAACCAATCACAGCATGCCCTACAGCGTCCGACTACCCAAATTCATAAATTTCCAGTACAATCTCCCAAAATCCCTTCAAATTAACAAAAACCCTCACAAATATCAAAAATTCGTCCTAAAACAGCACATTCAATATCACTAAATACACCAAAACGACCCAAATCCATCAGCCAATCACAGCACGACTACACCAACAATTACTGCGTACGTTACTCTACAACCAAATATAAATTATACATATTACTATTTCACAATCCCCCCTAAAAAGGCTCATTAATATCCACTTATTATTTTAAAAAGACCTACTGTAGGTCTACCTTACTTCCTACTACTAAAACCAACCCACTAGCGTTTTTTTTCTCATCCTATTACGCTTATCTTAAAAACTTAAACCACTTTAAGGGGGCTCATACACAGTGAGGATGGATGATCAATACCATCAGTATCTGAACCAAAATCCACAATCACAGCTCCAATGACATACTCAAGCATTAGTACTCCCTACCCATCATTAGATAGCGGGTTCAAACCCGGACGAAGCCGTCGGATTTTTAAGAGCGTTAAAATCCCTCAGTATGCCTTCCTTCGGAGGGGAAGTAAAGCCGGCGGTCCCATGTCATAGATTTATGGCATGTTGAAGAACATTCCACTAACTAAACTTGTGTGAAGTAAAATTTGTAGGTTAGATTTGATTAATGCGCTTAAGTTCCAACGTTCGTAACCCGGCGCTGGTTGCGATGGCATTTAATAGTAGCCAAGTTCACAGCTAGGTGTCGTGGACGGTAGCATTTGGTAGCGAAAATAGGAACTACTTGAAATTGATCGCCTGCAGTCCTTGCCTGAATTACAGATAACACAGTCATCACAATTAACACCGGTTATCAGACAGATTCCACACACACCCAAAGTACACGGGGCTACATGACAACGTTGTTGCAGCCCCTGAGCTAACCAACCACAAACTGAATGACGTCAGGGTCGCCAATTCCCATTTCCAGCAGGTTGATGATTGCTATTGCCAACTCACAAATAACGCACTTCTGTTTTTCTTCCGTTCCAAGCCGGAATATTGGATACGGGTTTCAATAACATGTGCTGATAGATTGCGCGCCAGCCAATAAAAATACAAGAACATATTAAAATATGAGGCGGACAGGATATGGCCCCACAATGTTGCTGCCTGTGTCCACTCGATGAATATTCAGCGCGGCCGACTTCAAAGATAGCCTCATAGCACTACAACATTGAGTTGGGACTCGGACGGATTATCCAGTAACATTTCATAAAATATCTTCCATCTTGCCCACCATCAGAAGAGTTTGGTCGCTGTATATATTTTATCACTTTTAGCCTACTTTTCACATTTTGCAAAAATGAGAACAAGAAGTTCCGTGAAGAACTATACAGCCTACTTTTCATGCCAATGATTATTCTACAGTATATGAACCTATCTAGAATAATGACGAAATTAAGTTGGTAATATCGAAATATCTAATTAGTTCAAAATGTACCTGGTATAATGTAGCCTAATAGAGCACTACAGTTGGCAGCCCTGGTGACTGAATATATTCTTAGTTCCATCTCTTAAGGTACAGAATACAAAATTTGGTTGAAGTCCAATGGACGTTACATGCTGTTAGACACTGGATCTATCAGCACGCGTAAAAGCATGTTACCAACAATACCATGCGTGTGCTGGTCAGAAATAATCTGAATTATTATGATATCCTGTTGTGCCAATTTTGGATGAAATACATTATTGGTATAGAAGTTACATGTATTTTAAAATTGGACATATCAGCAGGCATAGAATCATGTTGGCAGCACTGCCTTGTATTAATTACTCCAAATTAATCTAGAATGTCAGGTGCTATACATGTGCAAAGTATAGAGCTGTTGGCTTGCATACTTTCTGATATATTGATATTAGGGTAAAACAAATATAGACAGCATTTATTAACAGTTGGCAGCCCTGATTGCTCTTAACAATACGTATGGTCATATCTGTTATGGTACACATAGCACATACGAAATTTGGTTGAAATCCAACTGATAGTATAGAAGTTACATTTATTTAAAAACAGGTACTATCAGCAGGTTTATAATCATGTTGGTAGAACTGACGTATATAAGTTACTCCAAATTAATCTAAACTGTCAGAATATACGTGTGCATAGTTAAAAGCTGTTGGCTTGCATAATTTATGACATATTGGAATTTGGATAACAAATATAGAGAACAATTATTAACAGTTGGCAGCCCTGGTGGCTCTTAAGAATACGCTCAGTCATATCTGTTTCTGTACAGATATTACATACAAAATTTGGTTGAAATCCAATTGATAGTGTAGAAATTACATGCATTTAAACATTGGACCTATCAGAAGGCTTAAAATTATTTTGGCAACACTGTCATGGTTGGCCTCTTGGACATTAAACTGAAATAGTCTTATCTACATGTGTGCTAATTTTGGAATAGCTCCCATGCATACCTTGCAAGATATCCAACATGGAGCTCAAATTTCTAGTGCGTTATTTCAGCAGTTGGTAGCACTGACATCATTTTCCAATATGGACGTGAGATATTCCGGTGCACATCTTGACTCATACTAAATTTGGTTTTGATTGCTGCAGCCGTTTAGGAGTTGATAGGGGGGGGGGACACACAGCCAGCCAGACAGACAGACAGACAGACAGAAGGACAGACAGATAGACAGACAGACACACATTTTCCCGGATCGATCTCATAAGTCTACTTTTTCCTCATTTTTGCAAAATGTGAAAAGTAGGCTAAAAAAGTAGACTTATGAGATCGATCCGGGAAAATGTGTGTCTGTCTGTCCTTCTGTCTGTCCGGCTGTGTGTGTGTGTCCCCTATCAACTCCTAAACGGCTGAAGAAATCGAAACCAAATTTAGTATAAGTAAAGATGTATACCGGAATATCTCACGTCCATATTTGAAAATGATGTCAGTGCTACCAACTGCTGAAAAAACGCACTAGAAATTTGAGCTCCATGTTGGATATCTTGGAAGATATGCATGTAAGCTATTCCAAAATAGGCACACATTTAGATAACACTATTTCAGTTTAATTTCCAGGAGGCCATACACAACAGTGTTGCCAAAATAATGTTTAAACCATCTGATAGGTCCAATTTTTAAATGCCTCTAACTCCTACACTATTAATTGGATTTCAACCAAATTTTTTATGTAATATGTGTACATAAACCGATATGACTGAGCATATTCTTAAGAGCCACGAGGGCTCCCAACTGTTAATAATTGCTCTCTATATTTTTTATCCAAATTCCAATATGTCATAAATTATGCAAGCCAACAGCTTTTAACTATGCACACGTATATTCTGACAGTTTAGATTAATTTGGAGTAACTTATATACGTCAGTTCTACCAACATGATTATAAACCTGCTGATAGTACCTGTTTTTAAATAAATGTAACTTCTATATTTTTTAACCTAATATCAATCCATCAGGAAGTATGCAAGCCAACAGTTCTATACTTTGCACACGTATAGCACCTGACATTCTAGATTAATTAGGAATAATTAATAGAAGTCAGTGCTGCCAACATGATTCTATGCCTCCTGATAAGTCCAATTTTAAAATACATGTAACTTCTATACTAACAAATGATGTTCGTCCAAAATTGGCACAACAAGATATAATATTTCAGATTAGGCTATTTCTGACCAGCACACGCATGACATTGTTGCCATCATGCTTTTACGCGTGCTGATAGATCCAATGTCCAACCGCATGTAACGTCCATTGGACTTCAACCAATTTTTTAATTCTGTACCTTAAGAGATGGAACTAAGAATATATTCAGTCACCAGAGTTGCTAACAGTAATGCTCTATTAGGCTACATTATACCAGGTATATTTCGAACTAATTAGACATTTCGATATTACCAACTTAATTTCGTCATTATTCTAGAATGATCCATATAGATTAATCATTGGCATGAATCTTAATTTTAAGAAAAGTAGGCTCTTTAGTTCGTCACGGAACTTCTTGTTTATATTGATATATCATTTGGTCAATTATTAGCTATGAAACTCACACTTTATTTTCTTGTAGCCAAATGAAGTACATTACACATCACTCGTTACGTCCACCTTCTCAACATAATCTCCTTGTAACTTTATGAACTTTTGCCATCAATGTGTCAGTCTCTCCAGACAAGATCCAGCCGACTTCATGGCTAGGCAACAATCGATGCAATAGAAGCACAGGGACAGTCCACCGCCAATGAATGGTGCCGTCATTTGGGAAGCGAACAGCGACAGGGCATCATCCTCATTGACTGGCTGGAATTGGGGGCCACGATTAACAGTGCAGCAAATGTGGCAACCCTTAAGCGCCATTCAAACTAAGCGGGCACGAAAATGGGCTAAAGGTGTGCTTCTGCAACATGACAAAGCCCGCCCCCACACTAGCCGAGAGACCACCGCTGCCATTGATCAAATGGGATTCACGGTGCTACCAAAGCCACCATACTCTCCCGACTTGGCACGAAGTGATCTTCACCTGTTCGGGAACATGAAGAAACCTCTGCGCGGTCGCTGTCACCGTGTGGGTGCGCAGCACTCCGAAAGAATGGATTCAGAAAGGTCTGGAGAGACTGACACATCGATGGCAAAAGTGCATAAAGTTACAAGGAGATTATGTTGAGAAGGTGGACGTAACGAGTGATGTGTAATGTACTTCATTTGGGTAGAAAAAAAAGAAGTTCCGTGAAGAACTACACAGCCTATTTTCATATATCGTCATCATCATCATCTTGTACAGTTTCCAGCCCCAGGCTGGGTCTGTTTGGAACATAACCCTCGCCACTTAGTCCTTTCTTCCCACCACCTCTCCGCTGTCACTCTGGTCCAGTCCTCGCCTCTCTTCTTGACACATTCCTCCACTCCTTTCAGTCATCTATCTCTTGGTATTCCCCTTGGTCGTTTCTTCTGCATCTGCATCTCATGTATCCTCTTGGGAATCTTCTTCTCATCCATTCTCTTTAAGTGTCCATACCACCTCAGTCTTGATGTCTCAATCCTACCTTGCAAGGGCTCCTCTTTCACTATTTCCCTGACCTTTTCATTCCTCACCCTGTCTCTTCTTGTTACTCCGATCCTACTTCTCAGTAACTTCATTTCACTTGCCTGAATTCTGCTTATGTCTCTTTTCTTCATTGTCCACGTTTCTGAAGCATAGGTCAGTATCGGGATATAGTAGCTTTTGTATAACACTTCCTTGCTTTTTTGTGGGACATCTTTATTCCACACTAAGCTCCTAATGCTTCTCAGAAAAACTTCTGCCTGTCTGCTACGTTCCGTAATCTCTTTGTCATTTCTCCCATTTTCCTCCACTATACTTCCCAAGAACTTGAGACTTTCCACCTTCTTCAGCTGTCCACCTCCAAGTGTTATCCCACTTATTTTCTGTCCTTTTCCTGGTTGTTAACAGGATCTCACATTTACTGATGTTGAACTTCCATCCGTACTCTCCCACTGTTTCTTCCCAAGCCTTCAGTTGCTCCTGAATATCCTCCTCCTTGTTTCCCCAGACCATGAGATCATCTGCAAACACCATTGCTTTCATCTTATCTTCTCCTATCCTTCCTGCTACCCGTGTCATTACCTCGTCCATAACCACAATAAAGAGAAGGGGTGACAGTGCACTACCCTGTTTCAGGCCACTCATTTGTCTGATCCAGTCTGTTCTTTCCCCTCCACTTCCACAATACATCTCTTTCACTCTGCCTACAGTCTCTTTTTCCACTCCCATGTTTTCCATTGCTTCCCAAACCTTCTCCCTACACACACTATCATAGGCCTTTTCGATGTCCAGGAAGGCCATCAACAGATCCTCTCCAAATTCATAGTGGTGTTCCTGGAGCCGTCTCACTGAAAATATGAGATCCACTGTTGATCTCCCAGATCTGAATCCATACTGCTCCTCTCTCAATTTTCTCTCCACTTTGGCTCGTATTCTACTCTCTAATATCTTCTCATATATCTTGGCACAGTGTGGTATGAGTGTGACTCCCCTGTAATTTCTGCACTCCTTTCTGCTTCCTTTCTTAAATATTGGGACAATTAATCCTTTCTTCCAATCTTCTGGGGTCTTTTTCTCCTTCCATACCACCCTCATCACACGGTACAGCCACTGTTTCCCAACCTCTCCTGCTGTCTTCACCATTTCAACACTCACTTCGTCCACACCCGGTGCCCTTCCTCCTTTCATCTTGTCTATAGCCATTTCCAGTTCTCTCCATGTCAGGTCCTTTTCCATTCCTGTGTTTTCTTCTCCATCTTCCAATACGTTGTCTTCCTCCCTATGACCATTTGGATTCAGCAAATCCTCAAAGTACTCTTTCCACATTGTCTTGAATGTTTCTTTGTTGTGTACCTCATTTCCGTTTGTGTCCACCATTATCACATCCTCTCGCAGACCTCTTCTCTTACTTTTGACCATCCCATAAAGAACTTTCTTATTTCCTCTGCTGTCTTCCTCCATCATCTCTGTCCACTTTACCATCCACTTCTTCCTCTCCTCTGCGACAATCTTGTTTGCTTCTTTCTTCTTTATCTTATAATCTTCCCTTGCCAGATCAGTTCTTTCCTGGAACCACACTCTGTACTCATATTAATTGCCTCTATCAACATACAAAAATTCAATTTTATTCTTGTGATAGATTCTTAGATATTGAGAAGCGACTAAATCTTTCAGATGATCGCCAGGTTGGATTTTTATTTATGTACTGTTACATGAAGATTATTGTGTACTTGTAGTATTCAAACTTCAATCGCATGATTAGGACACCAGAAGTAAAAAAGAGATTTTAATTCGCACAGCTGCCATCTTGTGGTTATGAAAACAATTGAAATAAATTAGATGGCAGTGGATTAACATTTGTATATGCGTTTAACGTGCAAAGTTTCATTGCACTCGGATGGTTAAATCGCGAGAAACGTCCATTTAAATATATATACTTCGCGTCCCCGCCATGTTGGATTTGTGCTCACCAGGTTACTGAAAGTCCTATAGGTGAACTTATGTCCGTAGCCTCTATGAACATAAAAAAATTAGTTTGATTGCTGTAAAAGATTCGTAGATATTGAGAACCGTCAATATATTTCGGATGCTCGCCATATTGGATTGTTATATGTATAGGCCATAGAGTTATGTACCATTAAAGCTTCATTATTCAAAATTTCACTATGATCGCATGATTACCGTACAAGGAATAAAAGCTTAATTTTAAAATTTCGCACAGCCGCCATCTTGAGGTTATGTAAACAATTGAACTAAATTAGATGCCAGTGCATTACAATATGTATAATCATTTACTGTACCACATTTCACTGCGCTCAGAGAGTTAAATCACGAGAAAATTCTATTAAAATGTTTTAAATAGGCTTGGCCGCCATGTTCGTTTTGTACTTTACAGATTTTTGAATGTTACATAGCAGTGTCCTTTATCACCGTGCACAATTTCAGGGTGATATCGGTAATAGTTTCGGAGATACTGATTGCTGGTGAAATATTTCGCACTGCCGCCATGTTGGATTGGTGCGACAATATAAAATTTGAAGGATACGGTCGGGGTCGGCCAGAATGGTGCTTTGATCTTACTGAGTTTCCTTGAAATTGCTCCAGCCGTTTAGAAGTTATTAGGGGACACACACACGAATCACACACACGCACGGACAAAAGGTGATCTCATAAGCCAATTTTTTCGTAAAATAAAAATAGGCTAAAAATAAAGTGTAGAACAATATAGCACGCCTTTCGTAAAAAAGTCATCAAGGTTAAGTTAGATATGAACACGCTAGATGAAGCTGGTGGGGTCATGTGGGGAAGGAGAGATTACCTAAGAGTAGAGGGTAAGAGTAGCAGAGGTAGACCTAGGAGCCGATGGTTAAATTCAGTGATGAACGATTTCATGTGAGAGGCGTAGTTGGTAGCATGTTGAGCTTCTATTCCCAACATCGCGGGTTCAAACCCGGCCGGAGTCGTCAAATTTTTTAAGAGCGTTAAAAATCCTTCAGTATGCCTTCCTTCGGAGGGGAAGTAAAGACAGCGGTCCCATGTCATAGATTTATGGCATGTAAAAGATCCTTCCACAGACTAAACTTGTGTGAAGCAAAATTGTTAGGTTAGATTTCGTCGAAACGCTCTCTCAAAGTTCCAACGTTCACCACTACTGTAGGTATTGTATTGTATCATTAATATCTGGTGGAGAAAGTTGGAACTACTTGAAATTGAACGGAACTTGTAGCTCACTCTAAGGGTGTCACGTGGAAGCAGCTACAGACTCAGGCGAGCCGAACATGTCCTCGGACACTCCCGGCACTGAAAGCCATACGATAATAGTACATTATGCAACGAGCCTATAATGGCTATAATTAAGACACGAGTATTTTTTTTTTATAAAAGGAGCGTATGCGAGTTTTATAATTTCCATACTCGCGTCTTAATTACCATTATAGGCGAGTTGCATACGACTGTTTATGTTCCACGATAATTATAACTTTATGATATGTTTTAACATAAATATTCATAAATATCTGTTGAGAGTCAGCCACTTGAATTTTGTGATTGGAGAGCGAGCGCTAAGTATGATATTTCTGTCTTTCAAGATCTCTGAACGACCGACGCATGCGCTCTGTGTGCTTGCAATGCCATATTATGCAGGCCATATGTTTACATCTGCCATTCCTCAGTAATATTGTCACCGGAGTCGTTTGAAAGCAATGCGCTGTGTAGAAATTAGGGTTGGTGATATTAAGGTACAGTGCTATTTCTTGTCTCATATTCGCCAGTTTATTTACGCGAACATATGGACGGTGCGTATTCCATGTCGGTAATTTATTATAGTTCGATGTTGTGTTTATGTCCGACATGATGGATTTTGAGCGCATGCGCGAAGGTATCGTTACCTAATTGGTCAATGAACGAGCTTTGATTGGCTGGAGAAACTGTATCATAATGAAAAACAGTGTTATAATCACCATCATTATGATACAGTTTTCTGACACATAATAGTGAGGGTCGAACATAATAGTACATTATGCAACACATTTGTGTCTTAATTACCATTATCGGCGAGTTGCTTACGACTGTTTATGTTCGACGATAATTATTATAACTATTTTATGTTTGAACGTAAATATTCATAAATATCTGTCGAGATTTCGCCAGTTTTATGCGCTGAACAGAGCGCATGAGACGCAGAGAATGCCTTGTATTTGACCATGGCCTCCTTGATTACCCTACTATGACACTCGACAGGCAGTGAAATTTAAATTAGAAGGCCGTGGAACTCAGCGCATCCAATTATCTAATTGGTCAAACAACTGTTTCTTGACCTCTGATTGGTGGGAGAAACTGTTTCATAATGAAAAATAGTGTTATAATGAGCCTCATTATAGTACAGTTTTCTGAAATATAATAGTCAGGGTCGAGCATAAATAAATAAATAAATAAATAAATGTGAGATGTGTAGATGCAGAGTTCTAACTGCTAATAGGGGATCGTGGAAGCGACTTATTCGAAAACAGAGGCTTTCAGACTAGACTGGACGCGGAACATGTCTCAAATGAAAATGTATGTGTGTTACAATAAATCTTTCCAGTCAAAGTAACCTTTCACGTTCTATTTTTTTGAAATCGCTCATCCCCCAGCTCGGCTTCATCCATGGGCTCTGCGAGGGATCATTCCTCTCCCATGACAAGAACGGTGTCTGGGGGCAGAGCTCACTTTTTCAGTAGATACAACTGGGGATGGTCAGGGAAGGGACTTTGTAAGCAACCGTCCTGGCATTTGTCTGCAGCGTGGTGCTCTATGGAAGTGAAACTTGGACTGTTCGTGCAGAAGAAAAGATGAGAATTGAAGCGTTTGAAATGTGGTGTTACCGGAGAATGATGAAGATCAGATGGGTAGATAGGGTTGCAAATGAAGAGGTAATAAGACTAGTGGCAGAGGAGAGATGTTTCTGACGACTGCTAATGAAGAGAAGAGATAGGTTGGTAGGACAAGCACAAAGACACCCAGGAATAGCAAGCTTAGTTATGGAAGGAAGAGTCGAGGACAAGAACTGTACGGGATGACCAAGGTTAGAATATTAATCGGAAGCACGGTGTGGTAGCTATGGACAGATGAAATGATTAACTCAGGACAGGGAGGCATGGAGGGCTGCATCAAAGCAGTGAAAAGATTGAAGACTCAAACACACACATCAATTATGCCACTTTGTAAATAACTGATTGCCCTAAACTAATTATAATATACTTTATAGCGAGGTGAATCAACTTCGGCAAAGTGCGATCTCCAACTCACATCACATGGCGAGGTGGGAACCGTCAATACCATTCTTGAAGCATACAATGTATTTTTCTCTGTCACTAAATGATTGGTTCTATGGTATAGTGTTTGTCTCTCATGCAGTCGGCTGGGGTTCGAAACCTACTCGAATTAGTTTTGTACTACGCAGAAGCGGTTCTTCTGTTGCGAGAAGAGCCTTAAACGTCAGTCCTGAGGGTCACAGATCACACACACTGCGGGAGGATATTCATGTGGCTAAAGTCGCTCCTGAAGATGCACAAGACCGCATCTACTGGATAGGAAAGTGCAGAAGAGCAGACCCAGCATTTCTGCGGTTGGTTGGTTGGTTCTTAAGTTTAGGGGCTGCGATAACGCGGTCATGTAGCCCCGTGTACTTTGGGTGTGTGTAGAATCTGTCTGATAACCGTTGTTAATTGTGATGGCTGTATTAGTGTGTGTTATCTGTTTTTTAATTTAAGTACATACTGCAACTTAGAATTTTCAAATAGTTCCTACTTTTGCCCCCAAGCACCACCGTCAACCACTACTAGGCCAAGTTCAGAACTTAGCTACTAGACGACACCGCAGTCGGCTCTTGGCAACGAACGTAGAAACCTAAGAGCGTTGTTTACATTGTTAAACTATCCAATTTAGCTTCACACAGGTGTAATTAGTGGAAGGTTCTTTAACAAAGCAGAAGAAGAAGATTAAGAAAAATAAGACTAAAACTAACCTATTAAGAAAAAAATATTGAAGTGACTGGTATCTCAGTTGGATTTAGTACGTCGTTCAACCTTCTGACTAATACATATGTATAAACGACAGATGTTTTCAGCAGGTCTATGTCCTGAAGCAAATCCTTCCCATGTGCAACATTTATTGAAATGATTGATAACTCAGCTTTTCCCCCCCCTTTTTTCCCCTTTTTTAATCGTATGGCTTTTAGTGCCGGGAGTCGCAGCGAGGAGACGGCTTTACTTAACACTTGCGTTCGTTTCCTGCACATTCCATACATCGGAGTACCATTCGATTTGTATATGCAAGTGTTAAGTAAAGAATATTATTCCAAAATGAAGAGTGAACATATTAGAGAGGAAAATTCAAAAACAAATTGTGTTCTCTTTAACACAGTTGACACTAAACCTTTGGCATGCCCTTTATAAGCTGTGCAGAAAAATGAAATTTCCCATTCTGCTTTAAAGACTGCTGCTTCACCACTCCTTTCTTTGTATGCTGTTCAGTCATGACCACTGCGAATCTGATTTACTTACACGCTGTCAACAAAGCGCATTGGACTAGACTATCGACTAATGGATCGGCTGCACACTTCAGCGTGCTCAGCCAGCCAAGTTCCTCCCACCACTTCTGAAACTACCTTCCACCAAAGCGCTCGGAGCACTGGCTTAGAGCGCGGCCGGAGTGCTGTCTGGATGGCCCTGGTCTGCAGCCACGCCGTACCGACCACGGCTAACTCGCCCGGTATATCTCAGGTGGATGTGGAGCAGTGTTATCGTTTGGAATATCAATGTCCAAGTATTTCACACATCTTATAATTATTTTCTGTGATCTTTCATTTATTTAAATTAATGACTTCTTGTAAGGAGATCCATTTTCTATCTGGTTTTTGTTGCGATAGTTTCTAAGAGTTTTCACACTGACGATGTTATCATTGATATAACGAAACATGTACTTGTTAATTCAATTATTAAACTACTTTCAAGTGATTGACATGGCGACTTTTATAGTTAGAGATTGCAGAATACGAACCATTTTCTCCCCAAACTGCAGTATGTCGTTGAAGTTGTCAACACTGCTGCTATAGAGCATCCAGCGTTTAGATAAAAAATACGAGCCTTACAGTAGTCGCATATGATGTGTAACATCTGACATGTTATTCGAACAATTCCATATTACTTACTCGCATTTTTTAAAGAATGAACTCATACTGCTACCTTGTGTCAGCAAACATGAAAGGATTCTCCAATGCATCTGCAGTAGTGACATATACCTGCAACTGTTTGCGGGAGCAATCCACTGCCCGAAACTCCCACGAGAAACTGGCGACACCGATTATGCGTGCCATCTAGCGGTTCGCGCAGACAATTACGAACTCGATTTCAATCAGCTGGCAAGTTTATCTGCACATGTTAGAAGTGTAACTTTTGGGCTATGTATGGGTGCTTTCATTACAAAATACAAAGTGATTAAGTGATTAAGCTATTTGGACCAACGAAGTTTCAATTATTGTTAGTAGTCGGTGTTAATATACTGAATTCCTATGTTGTTTGGAGTGTTGGTTGTTGCGATACAGCACTCGAGGTATCGAGTGCTTACATTAAATAAGAATACAGCAAAAGTATGAAGATTTAATAAATCGCAATTGTTTTCAGCAAATATGATATAATGAATATTTTCACACCAAACAACGACAAATTAAAGATGATTTGTTGAAGCAATTTCTTTAATGGGGGCCTCCAAATCTTGAGGTAAACCGTATGCGATTTACATTCCACATAGTCACATGGCTTACAGTACGTCGTTGTACCGATCTCCGCCACCGCGCGCGCTCATTGTTTCCGTCCCATGCACTTCCGTCTCTTTTCCAAAATCACTCCCACAAAAATATTCAGATAACGAATGGAAAGGTGTTACACATCAAAACCTGTGGGTCTTATGGGTTTTTACTTTCAACAAAACCCCCCTACACTGGTTTTGTTACCTTATCTTTTATCATGAAGGAACTCTGAACATATATATTTTTCGTCATAATAGCTTCCTACAATTATCTGCCAATTGATTACCTTTGTTATTGCATACAAGTATCGTTTATATTACGTCTTAGTAATTTAAACATTTTCGAGGTTAGCACGCTGGAAAGAAGAGCCTCGTCCAGTGTTGCATGCTCGCCCGGAGTGGAGCACTTGCTCAGTTCCGCCGGCAACATTTAGTTCTGAAGCACTATCCGTCATTGATGTTATTGTTGTGTGTCTGTTTTATTTTCTGTTCCATCGAATCAGGGCTGCCGACAGTTGGGTTCGAACCCACTATCTCCCGAATGCAAGCTCACAGCTGCGTGCCACTAACCGCATGGCTAACTCATTACAATATTACAGATATTAATCTAAACATAACAGCAAGAATAGAATTGAAAGAAACTAAATTATAGCCCAACTAATAACAACAACAAAATTGATGATCAACAGTATTACTGACGTAAAAATTGTTAACATCGTCAGCATACATCCGAGAAGGAAGGGTTGTGCTCTCGACAGCTGTCAATCAGTAATGCGTCATATCACAACGATAGGAATGCCGCTATTGGTTCTCTTCGTGTACGGTAACCTTAAAACTGGTCCAATCCGTTAACACCTGCAAAACTGCTCCTTCCTGGGCGTGTTCTACTTCAGGTAGCTGCTGGGGTTGTGTTGTCTCGCTAACTTATGAAAGGACAGTACTCGAAGCAGGTGAACATAACGTATGACGTCAGCGCTACATCTGCCTAGAGTTACAGGCCGGACGTTTGTTTTAGACGATTGCCCTTGACCTTGAAGCCTGTGGGTGAGCCTACACACACACACACACACTCTCTCACCCTATCGTTTCACACTTGTCACCACCGATCTGATTTAATGGAATTCCAGACTTGAGCAGACAGTACAGTGCACGTCCAAGTATTGTGTGACGCGGAACTACACGTCACGTAGTTGCGAACAGAACGCCATTATATTTGCCAATGACTGTACTTCAGGATTAGTGTGAAACAGCGTTGTCAATCATCGGACCGCATGAGGCAGCTGATAACAACACAGGTACTTCAGTTCCTTCAGCCATACCGTTTATTGGTGAATAAACTGAGGTAATAATTATATCTACAGCATTTAATTTGCCTTCACGCTTCAGGTGAAATTTGAAACGAAATTTGTATCCTGAGAACTACACTCACTACACACGAGAATGTCAGAGGATCAACTGTGTGATTACTCCCTCATTCGCCACACTGGTTTCAGAAAAGACCCTATGTTAGCAGTATTGGAATAGATGAGCATGTCAAGTAACACGGCCGGCTGTTGACAGGCCCTTCTCTTATCGCCTGACCCTTCCCTGCTCTTTCTCCTCATCCCGCAAGTTCATAGAGCTTGGACTCGCACAGTACTGTAGTAACTCGCCTCCAGGCTTCCATTAGGATTTTCACTCGTCTAAAACAAACGTCCGGCCTGTAGCAACACTGTCGTCATAAGGCTCCACAGTCTTTTCTAAACGCTGGATGCTCTATAGTCCTCTTGTGCTCGATGTGGCACTAAATGCGGACACGTGTCGCTCGGCTACGGTGGTTGGTTGTGAAGCAGTATCCATAAAGCGACGCACACCGTTATTCAATTCGCCCGGGAACTTTTATGGATAACAAACAGAGAGACACTTGATAACGCAATAACGGAAGAGTCACCGCTATAAAAAACGGGGTAAACAAAGTTGTAAAAGAAATGACATGGAAGTGGAAAAGAATGAGCAAGTTTCAAGTCTCAGACTTATTGTGTTATACAATCACGATGCAAAGAAAGTTTCCAAGCGAAACTCTACAGATCCGAGTTACATCCCAATCTAAGACTGGAAGCTTCTAGATTGAACATATGTATACATGGTGACCGGGGAAAATCACTCAAATATTTGAAGGGTCCATAGGAATGTCAAAAAATGTAAAATGTTCAGGAAGCGAGTTTTAAAGTTTCGTTATTTATAAGTACGCGTCAACTTGAAACGTAATTTTGTCACGACCCTCATTGTTCTTAGCCAGACACACAGAACACCAAATATAACATTAGTGAATGCAGCATGATAAAGCATGGAAACAAGAAACTCCTGCAGCACGCATAGTGGTGTGGTAGATAACTACCAATATGGAAATATTAGCTCCCAAATATATTTTCATTTTAAGTTTTTATTTTATTTAACTGGGTCACTCCAATCCATATTTTATTTAAGGACACATTTCCATTTTAAAGAATCGCACCATCATGAATGAGACTATGGACTGGGTGGTTTTATTCAGAACTGTTCACGCCGATATCGTATGACTCATATTCTTTGGCGTGAGCAACATCCGCATTTGACAAAATAATACAGTTTACGAATGAAAAGTATGGATCACGATCATAAGCTGCAGAAATACGACAATATCGTGTTATCCAGGAATAACATTTGCTATTGCGAGTAGTTTTAGCGCATAATTGACTTAAATATCTCTCAAAATGAGGATAATGAACAGTTACCGTAACGGTTCAAGCATGTGGAGCCGACATTATTATTATCAACAACACAGAACACCAAATATATCAAGGCTGGAAAGCACTTGTGGAAGCCCTTTGCTCCTTGGAGGACATAAGCCAAGTAAGTAAAAATCAACCAATCACGAGGCGAACTTTTGCCTACCAGCGCTCGTAGTGGTGTGGCGCTGAAGTAACCAGTGTTGTCAGTTACTCGTATCGTAGTTTCATCCCCGTGATTAGACACAACTGTGCCTTCAATACGTCGCAAAGAGGCCACCAGATCGCGCTGATATCTCGATTTTACATTTTGAGTGACGTTCCTCCTTCTTCCCGTGCACCCTTCAGTGGTAGAATAGTAGTATGGAACAAAAGAAGACAGAAGTTCCCATAAACATTGGTCATAACCTTCTGAGTAAAGAACTTATTTTATATGAAGAGCATATCTTACACTCCAAGCACTTTGGCGCGAAACAAACGAGAAAACATTTTACAAGGAGCATATATTACACTCCAAGCTCTTTGGCACGAAACAAACGAGAACACATTTTACAAGGAGCTTATATTACACTCCAAGGACTTTGGCACGAAACAAATGAGAAAACATTTTACAAGGAGCATATCTTACACTCCAAGCACTTTGGCACGAAACAAATGAGAAAACATTTTACAAGGAGCATATATTACACTCCAAGCTCTTTGGCACGAAACAAACGAGAACACATTTTACAAGGAGCTTATATTACACTCCAAGGACTTTGGCACGAAACAAATGAGAAAACATTTTACAAGGAGCATATCTTACACTCCAAGCACTTTGGCACGAAACAAATGAGAAAACATTTTACAAGGAGCTTATATTACACACCAAGCACTTTGGCACGAAACAAATGAGAAAACATTTTACAAGGAGCATATCTTACACTCCAAGGACTTTGGCACGAAACAAATGAGAAAACATTTTACAAGGAGCATATCTTACACTCCAAGGACTTTAGCACGAAACAAATGAGAAAACATTTTACAAGGAGCTTATATTACACTCCAAGGACTTTGGCACGAAACAAATGAGAAAACATTTTACAAGGAGCATATATTACACTCCAAGCACTTTGGCACGAAACAAATGAGAAAACATTTTACAAGGAGCATATCTTACACTCCAAGGACTTTGGCACGAAACAAATGAGAAAACATTTTACAAGGAGCATATATTACACTCCAAGGACTTTGGCACGAAACAAATGAGAAAACATTTTAAAAGGAGCTTATATTACACACCGAGCACTTTGGCACGAAACAAACGAGAAAACATTTTACAAGGAGCTTATATTACACTCCAAGGACTTTGGCACGAAACAAATGAGAAAACATTTTACAAGGAGCATATATTACACTCCAAGCACTTTGGCACGAAACAAACGAGAAAACATTTTACAAGGAGCTTATATTACACTCCAAGCACTTTGGCACGAAACAAACGAGAAAACATTTTACAAGGAGCTTATATTACACTCCAAGGACTTTGGCACGAAACAAATGAGAACACATTTTACAAGGAGCATATATTACACTCCAAGGACTTTGGCACGAAACAAATGAGAAAACATTTTACAAGGAGCTTATATTACACTCCAAGGACTTTGGCACGAAACAAATGAGAAAACATTTTACAAGGAACATATATTACACTCCAAGGACTTTGGCACGAAACAAATGAGAAAACATTTTACAAGGAGCTTATATTACACACCAAGCACTTTGGCACGACACAAACGAGAAAACATTTTACAAGGAGCTTATATTACACTCCAAGGACTTTGGCACGAAACAAATGAGAAAACATTTTACAAGGAGCATATATTACACTCCAAGGACTTTGGCACGAAACAAATGAGAAAACATTTTACAAGGAGCATATATTACACTCCAAGCACTTTGGCACGAAACAAATGAGAAAACATTTTACAAGGAGCATATCTTACACTCCAAGGACTTTGGCACGAAACAAATGAGAAAACATTTTACAAGGAGCATATATTACACTCCAAGGACTTTGGCACGAAACAAATGGGAAAACATTTTACAAGGAGCTTATATTACACACCAAGCACTTTGGCACGAAACAAACGAGAAAACATTTTACAAGGAGCTTCTATTACACTCCAAGGACTTTGGCACGAAACAAATGAGAAAACATTTTACAAGGAGCATATATTACACTCCAAGCACTATGGCACGAAACAAACGAGAAAACACTTTACAAGGAGCTTATATTACACTCCAAGCACTTTGGCACGAAACAAACGAGAAAACATTTTACAAGGAGCTTATATTACACTCCAAGGACTTTGGCACGAAACAAATGAGAAAACATTTTACAAGGAGCATATATTACACTCCAAGCACTTTGGCACGAAACAAACGAGAAAACATTTTACAAGGAGCTTATATTACACTCCAAGGACTTTGGCACGAAACAAATGAGAAAACATTTTACAAGGAGCATATATTACACTCCAAGGACTTTGGCACGAAACAAATGAGAAAACATTTTAAAAGGAGCTTATATTACACACCGAGCACTTTGGCACGAAACAAACGAGAAAACATTTTACAAGGAGCTTATATTACACTCCAAGGACTTTGGCACGAAACAAATGAGAAAACATTTTACAAGGAGCATATATTACACTCCAAGCACTTTGGCACGAAACAAACGAGAAAACATTTTACAAGGAGCTTATATTACACTCCAAGCACTTTGGCACGAAACAAACGAGAAAACATTTTACAAGGAGCTTATATTACACTCCAAGGACTTTGGCACGAAACAAATGAGAAAACATTTTACAAGGAGCATATATTACACTCCAAGGACTTTGGCACGAAACAAATGAGAAAACATTTTACAAGGAGCTTATATTACACTCCAAGGACTTTGGCACGAAACAAATGAGAAAACATTTTACAAGGAACATATATTACACTCCAAGGACTTTGGCACGAAACAAATGAGAAAACATTTTACAAGGAGCTTATATTACACACCAAGCACTTTGGCACGACACAAACGAGAAAACATTTTACAAGGAGCTTATATTACACTCCAAGGACTTTGGCACGAAACAAATGAGAAAACATTTTACAAGGAACATATATTACACTCCAAGGACTTTGGCACGAAACAAATGAGAAAACATTTTACAAGGAGCATATATTACACTCCAAGCACTTTGGCACGAAACAAATGAGAAAACATTTTACAAGGAGCATATCTTACACTCCAAGGACTTTGGCACGAAACAAATGAGAAAACATTTTACAAGGAGCATATATTACACTCCAAGGACTTTGGCACGAAACAAATGGGAAAACATTTTACAAGGAGCTTATATTACACACCAAGCACTTTGGCACGAAACAAACGAGAAAACATTTTACAAGGAGCTTCTATTACACTCCAAGGACTTTGGCACGAAACAAATGAGAAAACATTTTACAAGGAGCTTATATTACACTCCAAGCACTTTGGCACGAAACAAATGAGAAAACATTTTACAAGGAGCATATATTACACTCCAAGCACTTTGGCACGAAACAAATGAGAAAACATTTTACAAGGAGCATATCTTACACTCCAAGGACTTTGGCACGAAACAAATGAGAAAACATTTTACAAGGAGCATATCTTACACTCCAAGCACTTTGGCACGAAACAAATGAGAAAATATTTTACAAGGAGCTTATATTACACACCAAGCACTTTGGCACGAAACAAACGAGAAAACATTTTACAAGGAGCTTATATTACACTCCAAGCACTTTGGCACGAAACAAATGAGAAAACATTTCACAAGGAGCATATCTTACACTCCAAGGACTTTGGCACGAAACAAATGAGAAAACATTTTACATGGAGCATATATTACACTCCAAGCACTTTGGCACGAAACAAACCAGAAAACATTTTACAAGGAGCTTATATTACACTCCAAGGACTTTGGCACGAAACAAATGAGAAAACATTTTACAAGGAGCATATATTACACTCCAAGCACTTTGGCACGAAACAAATGAGGAAAACATTTTACAAGGAGCATATCTTACACTCCAAGCACTTTGGCACGAATAAAATGAGAAAAACATTGTACAAGGAGCATATATTACACTCCAAGCACTTTGGCACGAAACAAACGAGAAAACATTTTACAAGGAGCTTATATTACACTCCACGCACTTTGGCACGAAACAAATGAGGAAAACATTTTACAAGGAGCATATCTTACACTCCAAGGACTTTGGCACGAAACAAATGAGAAAACATTTTACAAGGAGCATATCTTACACTCCAAGAACTTTGGCACGAAACAAATGAGAAAACATTTTACAAGGAGCATATCTTACACTCCAAGCACTTTGGCACGAAACAAATGAGAAAACATTTTACAAGGAGCATATATTACACTCCAAGGACGTTGGCACGAAACAAATGAGAAAACATTTTACAAGGAGCATATATTACACTCCAAGGACTTTGGCACGAAACAAATGAGAAAACATTTTACAAGGAGCATATATTACACTCCAAGGACTTTGGCACGAAACAAATGAGAAAACATTTTACAAGGAGCATATATTACACTCCAAGGACTTTGGCACGAAACAAATGAGAAAACATTTTACAAGGAGCATATATTACACTCCAAGGACTTTGGCACGAAACAAATGAGAAAACATTTTACAAGGAGCATATATTACACTCCAAGCACTTTGGCACGAAACAAATGAGAAAACATTTTACAAGGAGCATATATTACACTCCAAGGACTTTGGCACGAAACAAATGAGAGAACATTTTACAAGGAGCATATATTACACTCCAAGCACTTTGGCACGAAACAAATGAGAAAACATTTTACAAGGAGCATATATTACACTCCAAGGACTTTGGCACGAAACAAATGAGAAAACATTTTACAAGGAGCATATATTACACTCCAAGCACTTTGGCACGAAACAAATGAGGAAAACATTTTACAAGGAGCTTATATTATACTCCAAGGACTTTGGCACGAAACAAATGAGAAAACATTTTACAAGGAGCATATATTACACTCCAAGCACTTTGGCACGAAACAAATGAGAAAACATTTTACAAGGAGCATATCTTACACTCCAAGGACTTTGGCACGAAACAAATGAGAAAACATTTTACAAGGAGCATATATTACACTCCAAGGACTTTGGCACGAAACAAATGAGAAAACATTTTACAAGGAGCATATATTACACTCCAAGGACTTTGGCACGAAACAAATGAGAAAACATTTTACAAGGAACATATATTACACTCCAAGGACTTTGGCACGAAACAAATGAGAAAACATTTTACAAGGAGCATATATTACACTCCAAGGACTTTGGCACGAAACAAATGAGAAAACATTTTACAAGGAGCATATATTACACTCCAAGCACTTTGGCACGAAACAAATGAGAAAACATTTTACAAGGAGCATATATTACACTCCAAGGACTTTGGCACGAAACAAATGAGAAAACATTTTACAAGGAGCATATCTTGCACTCCAAGCACTTTGACTCGAAACAAATGAGAAAACATTGTGAAATATATGCTCCTCGTGCAATATTTACTCAGCGGAGTGGAGGGAACCCGTCCAATCACATGTCCGTCCCTACACTTGTTATTGCACACGAACTTTTCTAGCGTTGTTGCCAAACAGATTACAGAGTACTGTTAGCATTGAGTAATGTACGAGTAACTAAACTATTTCCCCCCAAAAGTACGTATCGCGGCGCCTGTATGCAACGGTTGTTGTTCCAGGTGACTTGAGATGAGGGTGATAAATCTAGCGCTATTGGTTTGTCATGAGCCAATCAATAACGCCCAATGGGTTCATTTAGAACTGTCATCAGCGGGATGACACCACGAGATTTTTGTGGCCGAATTATTCCGCACCATTGACTTAAAATATGGGACGGGGATCGTATTTATGCGAGATCAATACCTCATCAGCATTGATTCCCGCAAGCTACTTCCTGCATGGCTTTGGTATCATCCCTGTGTATCGGGTAGAACGCATTCTGGTGGAGATTTTGTTGAAACACTTCATGAGACGCCATTTTCTATAACCCTTCTGTGAAGAATTAGACGTAGGTGATTGCAAAGGTTTTCGCAATGAACGCTATGTAACGACTGTATTGCGCCAAGACACCGATCTAAATAAGTGTATGATCCATCTTTTGATCAATCGCAATGTTCGATTGTTGGGCACTAACACCCATCCTCTTAGCCAATGACGAGCCCTGGAAGCACATAATGTTGTAAATTCCATTAATGTTCATGTTTTTGATGTGTAACATCTTTCCACTCGGTTGCTGGATATTTTTGTGGGTGTAATTTTGAAAAATGGGACGGAAGTGGATCGGATCGATTGAGGTGGCACCAGCTGGCACCCGTTCGATCGAACGAAAGTGTGCTCGAACGGAAGTGTGCTAGCTGGCAGTGGTGGATCGAACGGAAGTGTAAGACGCACTGCCAACTCGATCGATCGATCCAGCTGGCAGTGGTAAGATCCAGCTGGCAGTGGTAAGAGAAACAATGAGCGCGCGGTGTCGGAAATTGATACCATGACTTACTCTCGGCCATGTGGAATGTATATGACATACTGAACGGTAAACGCTCATGCGAACTCTGGTGTCAAGTGATTGAAAAAAGCACATGGTACATGTTCGAAGTCTTCGTATCAGTATTTAAATGGTAAAATGCCTTAATATCAAACATTGTAAGTAGTCGGCATTGCCGGTATTATGTTTCTGCACAATGGCTATTCAAATATTAACCCACATAACGGTAATGTAGGCATCAACATAATATAATCGTTGTGGTTATACGAGAATTGAGCAAGCCTTCATGAACTATTGCTGAATACATTCTCTTTACTCACAAGAGGGCCTATTCATAAGGCATTTTAAACTCAATTTCACGCAGGAACATTATCGAAACAAGCAAAATATAAATGAAACTTAATTCCGTAATGCACTATTATTGGAACGTGACCGGGTGCGTTAGCCGTGGTCGTTACGGCATGACTACTAGCAATCGCTCACATCCGGGAGGCGAGGAGGTTCGAATCCCCCCGCCGGCAACCTTGAAGATGGTATTCTGTGGTTTCCCATCTTCCTTCCAGGCAAATGCCGGGGTTGGTCTCTAACTATAGGCCACAGCCGCTACCTTCCAACTCCTCGACCTTCCATTCCACCTTTCCTCCCCAACGGTACTTGTAGCTCACCCATTGGGTGTCCGTCTCGAAGCAGCTACAAAACTGGCGAGCCGAACATGTCCTCGGACACTCCCGGCACTCAAAAAGCCATACGCTAAAAAAAAAATTGGAACGTGGAAATAAGTCACCATCTTGTGAGCAATATTTGCGTAGTCGAAATAGCCGTGGGGATAGCGCCTATGACTGTGAACCTAGAGATCTCGGGTTCGAATCCCGGACGGGGTAGATATTTTTACTACCTGATTATCATTCTAAACGATATTTATCATATCAATATGACTCATTTTAACAGAATCCATATGAAGTTACGTATTGGTCTGTGAATCAAGAGGTCATGAGGTTATGAGCGGTATCGCGTCTATTAATATAGTTGATCCGTATCGTATTCTTTATTTAGACTAGTGCTGGTGGAAGCTACAAATCATCTAATAAAATGAGTTCCGTATTATAAACTACAATATCTGTACCCTTTTACAATAGATTAATAATTGTGCCAATAATAGTATAAAATACCGGTGTGTCAACAATTTCACGTGAGGTTTCTTCTATGTCAGATATTACACATAACATGCGACTACTGTTAAGGCACGTAACGTTTTATTTTAAACAAGAGAGATTCATTGAAGAGTACGGCGCAATACCCAGACAGTTCCGAAGTATAAACACATTCGGGAGACACAAAGAACTGAATAAAGTCTCGTATATATTGAAACAGTTTGAGTTATCTACTCACAATAGTTAAGAGCAATAGTAAGATCCATATTGATACGGGTTGAGTTACTGGACCGCTGTCAGATTATTCACCCAACCGCTGGAGCTGTCCTGTTCCATGTCCCGATAAACTACGGAGAATGCAATAACCTGAGTTATCACTGTAACATATTTTAGTATACAGGGTGTCCCAGGAGTAAGGGGCCATACGTTAAGAGGTGATTTGTGTTTGAGTCTTCAGACTTTTGACTGGTTTGATGCAGCCCTCCATGCTCCCCTGTCATGAGCTAATCGTTTCATCTCTTCATAGCTACCACACCCTACATCCGAGACAATCTGTTTAACATATTCTAACCTGGTCTACCCCTACAGTTCTTGTCCTCGACCCTTCCTTCCATAACTATGCTTGCTATTCCTGGGTGTCTTAGTATGTGTCCTACCAACCCATCTCTTCTCTTCATTAACAGTTTCCAGGAACATCTCTCCTCTCCCACTCGTCTTAATACCTCTTCATTTGTAACCCTATCTACCCATCTGATCCTCATCATTCTCCTGTAACACCACATTTCAAACGCTTCAATTCTCCTCTTTTCTGCTGCACCAATAGTCCAAGTTTCACTTCCATAGAGAACCACGCTCCAGACAAAGGCTTTCAAAAATGATATCCTAATAGCTAATTCTATATTCGATGTCAAAAGATTCCTTTTTTGTAGAAATGTTTTCCTTGCCTGAGCCAACCTACTTTTTATATCCTCTTTGCTTCGTCCATCACTGGTTACTTTGCTTCTTAAGTAACAGAAGTCTCCTACTTCCTTCAGCTTTTCACCTGACAAGTGATAGTATAGGTCATTCTAAAGCGGTAACATTGTATGAACATGTGCTTTATTTGCAATGGTTTCCGAGATTGTCAATTGTCAATTTCCCTTTGCAACTTATATTTCAAAAATCCCCAATCATGTTCAATGCATTTTGCAGCTCTTACAGACAGATGATGTGTTGCCTATCGGAGCGGATGTCTCTCTTCTTTAATGAGCGCACAAGCATTTAAAATGCAAGCCCTCCCTTGTTAGCAATTAGGTAGATTTCATTAGAAAGCTAACTATTGCAATGGCTACCATGTTTCGACTTCCGGAAAATTTCGACATATCTTCGCGTTTCACATCCCCCAGACTCCAAAACCACCGTCAGTTCAAAAGTTTATACATAATTTATGTATATATATATATATATATATGTAGGCTATATCAGTTTCTTGTGGACACGATAACTGCCGTAATTTTGCACCAATCACTTTGAATTTTTTACATAATATGTATCCCTATAAAATCTCGGTCGAGTTCGTTAATGGGCAAAATCGGTCGAAGGGGGTGAAAATGGGGGGCTTTTTTTCGAAAAATTGAAATATTGCTATAACTCTCTTAATATGTGAAATATCGAATCCGTTCAAAGTTCATACTATGTGTCGGATAAAGCCCAAAAATTTATGTTTGAAAAGTCTTTTTATAGCACCAACCATTGACCAAAGGGGTGGGAAAAAGTGGGTTTTTCAGGAAACATTAATCATATCTCTCTTAATAGGCACAATATCAAAACCGTACAAAATGGACAATATTCCCCTAATAATTACCTAACACTTTTGTCTGAAAGAATTTTTGATATGACCCAACATTACGCCAAGGGATGAGAAAAATGATTTCGGAATTATAAGAAAATGCCAAGAGCTATCAGAGGTTGCCATGGCAACACTACTAAATTGATGAGGGATGAGCCATCAGACGTTGCCATGACAACGCACTTGCACGAGATCAGATTCAGATTTCCATCTGACTAAGTGTGAAGCGGCTTCGGTGACGAAACTGGTAGCATGCTGAACTTATATGCCCAAGGTCGCGGGTTCAAAGCCGGCCGACGTCGTCAGATTTTCTAAGAGCGATAAAAATCCCCCAGTATGCTTTCCTTTTGCAAGGGAAGTTCCAACGTTCGTCGCGAGTTGCTGGTTGCGGTGGCATCTAGTAGTCATGTTCACAGCTAGGTGTCGTTGACGGTAGTATCTGGTAGCAACATTAGGAACTACTGCTTGAAATTGACCGTCTGCAGTCCTTACCTGAATTACAGACTAATACAGCCATCACAATTCACACCGTTTATCAGACAGATTCTACACTCACCCAAAGTACACGGGGTTACATGACCGCGTTGTCGCAGCCCCTAAACTGAGGAACCAACCAAAATCTCTGCGGGAGGTATAATTTTGCGTGAAGAAGTAACAGACCGTTACATAGTTACACATCAGTGTCGAAACCTTGCATAAGGACAGTGTGACCACAAGTATAAGAGTGGACTCCAAATGACAAGAAGGTTACCGTCATCATAAGACAATAAAATGTTTAAAATATGCATAAAATGACGAAAAACGAAGTTAATTAATCTCCAATTATAAAATACTTTCTCGCAATAAATGAGGTCTGATCCTTCTACGAAAACGTGCATATTCTGCCTATTTTCGCCTATCCCCAAGTTTGTCCGGTGAAATCTACCTCCGCCTTCCGGCGTGCCGAGAGGACTTTTTTTCCTGTAGACTTCGTTCTTTAACCAACCCCACAAACAATTATCCAGCGGCGGAAGTTCGGGTGATTGTGGTGGCCATGCAACATCATATCCGGGACTGAAACAGCGTCCAAGATAAAACTGTACCACTGGTATAATTACAGAATACTGTCTGTATCTCGGAAACCGTTGCTAATAAATGTTTTCGCTTTAGAATGACCAATTCTATCACCTCTTAGCGTATGGCCACCTCCTCCCGGGACACCCTGTATAGCAGACTTACTATGAGAGTTACAATGCAACAATATTTATATACACCAAGGAAATGAGGTTCAGAGGAAGTTCATTCTTCATCACTCCCACGAATGCATCTTGCGTTCTGTGGACCACTCCTACCAGTTTTCTATGATATTTATTTCTTAGAGTCCACCTTAATTTCTTCTTGGTTTATTTTGACGTTCTGTGAGTTGATTGCTTGAAATACTCTGTCGCTATCCATTCTATGGATATGGCCATAGAATTGCAGACGTACGGCATAAGTGAACCTGTCAGTAAAGGTCCACTGTCCTCCTCCACATTCCATTTTTAGCCTACTTTTCACATTTTGCAAAAATGAGGAGAAAGTAGACTTATGAGATCGATCCGGGGAAATGTGTGTCTGTCTGTCTGTCTGTCTGGCTGTGTGTGTGTCCCCCCCCTATCAACTCCTAAACGGCTGCAGCAATCAAAACCAAATTTAGTATGAGTAAAGATGTGCACCGGAATAGCTCACGTCCATATTTGAAAATGATGTCAGTGCTACCAACTGCTGAAAAAACGCACCAGAAATTTGAGCTCCAGGTTGGATATCTTGCAAGGTATACATGGGAGCTATTCCAAAATTGGCACACATGTAGATAATACTATTTCAGTTTAATTTCCAGGAGGCCAACTATGACAGTGTTGCCAAAATAATTTTAAGCCTTCTGATAGGTCCAATGTTTAAATGCATATAACTTCTACACTATCTATTGGATTTCAACCAAATGTTGTATGTAATATCTGCACATAAACAGATATGACTGACCGTATTCTTAAGAGCCACCAGGGCTGCCAACTGTCAATAATTGCTCTCTCTATTTTTTATCCAAATACCAATATATCAGAAAGTATGCAAGCCAACAGCTTTAAACTATGCACACGTATATTCTGACATTTTAGATTAATTTGGAGTAACTTATATACGTCAGTTCTACCAACATGATTATAAGCCTGCTGATAGTACCAATTTTTAAATACATGTAACTTCTATACTATCAGTTGGATTTCAACCAAATTTCGTATGTGCTATGTGTACCATGACAGATATGACTATAAGTATTGTTAAGAGCAATCAGGGCTGCCAACTGTTAATAAATGCTGTCTATATTCTTTTTACCCTAATATCAATATATCAGAAAGTATGCAAGCCAACAGCTTTATACTTTGCTCACTTATAGCACCTGACATTCTAGAATAATTTGGGGTACTTAATACAAGGCAGTGCTGCCAACATGATTCTATGCCTGCTGATATGTCCAATTTTAAAATACATGTAACTTCTATACTAATAAATGGATTTCATCCAACATTGGCACAACAAGTTATCATTATAATTCAGATTATTTCTGACCAGCACACGCATGACATTGTTGCCAACATGCTCTTACGCATGCTGATAGATCCAGTGTCTAACTGCATGTAACGTCCATTGGACTTCAACCAAATCTTGTATTCTGTACTTTAAGAGGTGGAACTAAGAATATATTCAGTCACCAGGGCTGCCAACTATAGTGCTCTATTAGGCTACATTATACCAGGTATATTTTGAACTAATTAGATATTTCGATATTACCAACTTAATTTCGTCATTATTCTAGATAGGTTCATATACGGTAGAATAATCATTGGCATGAAAAGTAGGCTGTATAGTTCTTCACGGAACTTCTTGTCTCTCGTGGGATCATAAACTTTCCGGAGAATTTTTCGTTCTTGATTTTCAATTTCTATAATTTTAGAGTGCCGACGGAGAGATTTGGTTTCTGAGGCACATAGTAACTGTCTTGTTATGCCGTTATTATTATTATTATTATTATTAATGTTGTAATTATTTTGATCATCTGCTCTTGTCACCGAACCAGTATCTGTAGAACACGATAAGCAGTGTTTGTTGGTCGAGGAAGTAATGACATTGACAGCAGCTGTTATCGAACAGCCAGTCGACGTTACTAATGAGCACTTCCATTCCGCTAAGTGCAAGGAGAAGGACGTAGCTACCAACAAACTGGTTAACAGTAGACACTATCTGCATCAAGGAAAACCAACCTTGAAAGAATTTCCCCGCCAATACCTTCGTATAACATGTTAGATAACAAGAAGTTCCGTGACGAACTAAAGAGCCTACTTTCTTCAAATTAAGTTTCATGCCAATGATTAATCGACAGTAGGCTAAATGAACCTATCTAGAATATTGACGAAATTAAGTTGGTAATATCGAAATTTCTAATTAGTTCGAAATATAACTGGTATAATGTAGCCCAATAGAGCACTGCAGTTGGCAGCCCTGGTGACTGAATATATTCTTAGCTCTTAAGGTACAGAATACAAACTTTGGTTGAAGTCCAATGGACGTTACATGCGGTTAGACAATATCATGCGTGTGCTGGTCAAAAATAATGTGAAATATTATGATATCTTGTTGTGCCAATTTTGGATGAAATCCATTTGTTAGTAGTGGAGCTATCAGCAGGCATAGACTCATGTTGGCAGCACTGACTTATATTAATTGCTCCAAATTAATCTAGAATGTCAGGTGCTATAGCTGTTGGCTTGCATACTTTCTGATATATTGATATTAGGGTAAAAAAATATAGCCAGCATTTATTAACATTTGACGGCCCTTATTGCTCTTAAGAATACTTACAGTCATATCTGTTATGTTACATATTGCACATACGAAATTTGGTTGAAATCCAATTAATAGTATAGAAGTTACATGTATTTAAAAATTGGTCTTGTCAGCAGGCTTAGAATCATGTTGGTAGAAGTGACGTATATAAGTTACTCCAAATTAATCTAAAATGTCAGGTACTATACGTGTGCATAGTTTAAAGTTGTCGGCTTGCATACTTTCTGATATATTCGTATTTGGCTAAAAGATGTTGAGACCATTTATTAACAGTTGGCAGCCCTGGTGGCTCTTAAGAATACGCTCAGTCATATCTGTTTATGTACAGATATTACATACAAAATTTGGTTGAATTCCAATTGATAGTGTAGACGTTATATGCATTTAAAATTGGACCTATCAGAAGGCTTACAACTATTTTGGCATGACTGTCATGAATGGCTTCCAGGAAATTAAATTGAAATAGTATTATCTACATGTGTGCTAATCTTGGAATAGCTCCCATGCATACCTTCCGAGATATCCAACATGGAGCACAAATTTCTAAAGCGTTTTTTCAGCAGTTGGTAGCACTGACATCATTTTCAAATATGGGCTTGAGATATTCCGGTATACATCTTCACTCATTCTAAATTTGGTTTCGATTGCTGCAGCCGTTAGGAGTTGATAAGGGGGGGCACACACAGACAGAAGGACAGACAGACAGACAGACGGAAGGACAGGCAGGCAGACAGACAGACAGACACACGTTTTCCCGGATCGATCTCATAAGTCTACTTTTTCCTCATTTTTGCAAAATGTGAAAAGTAGGCTAACAGCAGTAGTTCCAAGACTAACTAAAGAGCTTACTTTTCTTAAAATGTAAGATTCATACCATAATGGACTTGGCCGGGTAGTTTATATAGATTAATTTCATTCTTCTTCTTCCTCTTCAATTCCCTTACGCCTTCCAGCGTCGGTGTAGCCTCATTTGAGCCTTTTCTGCCATTCCGCTCTATTTATGCACATTCTCTTCATTTTCACAATACCTTTGCCCCTTTTCTGCCCCAATCTCTCAAGAAATAAAAACTTAATTTTAAAATTTGCACAGCCACCATCCTAATGTTATGAAACAATTGAACTAAATTAGATGTCCGTGCATTACAATGTGTATAAACATTTGCTGTACCAAGTTTCATTGGGTTTGGATCATTAAATCGCGAGAAAGGTCTATTTAAAATTTCCAAATTCGCTTGGCCGCGATATTCGTTTTGTAGTTAACCGGTTTTTGAAAGTCTTATAGATGAATTTCCAGTAATGCCCTTTATCTCCTTACAAAATTTCAGGATGATACCACTAATAGTTTCAGTGATATAGAATGCCGGTGAAATATTTCGCACAACCGCCATCTTGAGGTTATGTAAACAATTGAACGAACTTAGATGTTGGTGCATTACAATGTGTATAAACATATACTGTACCAAGTTTTATTGCGTTTGTTTGGTTAAATCGCGAGAAACGTCTATTTAAATGTCGCAACTTCGGTTGGCCGCCATGTTGGTTTTGTAGTTACCAGGTTTTCAAACGTCACATAGGTGAACTTCTAGTAGTTCCCTTTATTACCGTAAAATTATCCAGGGTAATATCGGGAATAGTTTCGGAGATATTGAATGCTGGTGAAATATTTCGCACTGCCGCCATGTTGGATTGGTGGGACGTAACAAAATTTGAAGGGCACGGTCGGGGTCGTCCAGAATAGTGCTATGAATCTACTGAGTTTCATTGAAATAGGTCCAGACGTTTAGAAGTTATTAGGGGGACACACACACACACACACATACATAGACACAGACACACGGACAAAAGGTGATCTCATAAGCCTATATTTTCATAAATTAAAATAAGCTAACAAATACATGAGGTAGGAGCTGGACTAGGTAGACCCCGCATGCGGCCAAGCGAATTTCTTGCGTCCTAACCATGCGATTGAAGTACACGTACACAATAATCTTCATGTAACAGTACATAACTTTAAAACCTTCATATATAAAAATCCAACATGGCGACCATCCGCAATATTTAGTCGGTTCTCGATATCTACGAATCTATTACGAATGTTGATAGTGGCAAATAGGCTGTTTGTTTCCCTTTTCTTTCTTCTTCCATTCTCGTCACATGTCAACTGACGTTCCTCATCACTCCAGCCATTGCTCTCTGTCCTAATTGCTCTCTAATTCTCTCATTTGGAACTCGGTCTCTTCTAGTCTTTCCTACTGCTCTGTGGTAGTAATCCTACTTAAATGTTTATCTTGAATTATTCGAAGCACAAAAATCGATGAATTGCTACAAAATGATTAATCGATTGTGCGTTTTATCGATTAATTCATTCGTCGTTTAATCGCTTTATTGGTTGGTCGAATAATTGATTAATTGTTTTGCCGATTTACTTTCACTTCGCTCTCACAGAAGCATAACACACATTTAATTAATTATAATATATTGTATCATATCTTTTTAGCCTACTTTTCTCATTTTGCAAAAATGAGGAAAAAGTAGACTTATGAGATCCATCCGGGAAAGTGTGTGTCTGTCTGTCTGTCTGTCTGTCTGTGTGTCCTTCCGTCTGTCTGTCTGTCTGGCTGTGTGTGCCCCCCCCCCTATCAACTCCTAAACGGCTGCAGCTATGGAAACGAAATTTGGTATGAGTAAAGATCTATGCCGGAATATCTCAAGGCCATATTTTAAAATGATATCAGTGCTACCAACTGCTGAAAAATCGCAATTGAAATTTGAGCTCAATGTTGGATATCCTGGAGGTATGCATGGGAGCTATTCCAAAATTGGCACACATATAGATAATACTATTTCAGTTTAATTTCCAGGAGGCTATACATGACAGTGTTGCCAAAACGATTCTAAGCCTGCTGATAGGTCCAATTTTTAAATACGTGTAACGTGTACACTATCAATTGGATTTCAACCAAATTTCGTATATGCTATGTGTACCCTATCAAATATGACTATTCATAAGAGCAACCAGGGCTGCCAATAGTTAATAAATGCTGTCTCAATTTTTTACCCTGATATTAATAATAATTTGGAGAAACTAATATACGTTAGTGCTGCCAACATGACTCTAAGCCTGCTGATAAGTCCAATTTTAAAACACATGTAACTTATATACTAAGAAATGGGTTTCAGCCAAAATTTGCACAACAATAGATCATAATATTTCAGATTATTTCTGATCAACACAGAATGACATTGTTGCCAACATGATTTTACGCGTGCTGATAGATCCAATGTCTAACAGCATGTAACGTCCATGCTATCCATTGGACTTCAACCAATTTTGTATTCTGTACCTTAAGATATGGAACTAACAACATATTCAGTCACCAGGGCTGCCAACTGTAGTGCTCTATTAGGCTACATTATACCAGGTATATTTCGAACTAATTAGAAATTTCGATATTACCAACTTAAATTCGTCATTATTCTAGATAGGTCCATATAGATTTATCATTGGCATGAATCTTAAAGTTTAAGAAAAGTAGCCCCTTTTGTTCGTCACGGAACTTCTTGTTAATTAATGAACCTGGGCTAAAACAAAGTAAAACATACATGTTTCTGTCCTAAATATTGTAGAACAAGAATTCAACATCTTTGCTGTTTTCGAAAGCCTTCCCAGTTTGTCGTTCCACTGTCACTGACTCTTATTTGGTAATAAAATGATAATAATAATAATATCGTATGACCTCGGGTTCCGGGTGCAAGCTTTGTTAATTGACGCACAGATATCTAAGCTCCTTGGCATTATATCGCTTTCCAATAGAGAAAGGAGGAACTTTCTACAGTATGTTGGCGGAAAATTAATAATTCATAATTTTGCCATTATGAACACGGCCTACTGAATTCAAATGGGTTCTTTAACATGCCAACAACGTATGCTATGCGTACCGTGATTTTTGTCACCTTTCAATAATCAGTTACCACGGCCAGGAGCGAACCTGCAAGCTTGGGGGTTGGTAGTCCGACACTATAACCACTCACCCACCGTGGCAAGCTTTAATTTGGTTATTGTTAACATAAACAAGGAAGCACACTTTGTGTATTTAGGCTAAAAGTAACTTCTATACAACATAAGCGTAACCTGTCATTTCAACATCTTATCACTCATCAATAATTCGATTGTTGGGTTAGTCGAGTAACCAACACACTTCTTCTATTTATTTCAAACAAGCATTACGCGTCGCGGCTTCGCCCGCGAATATTCTAGTTGTAAAGAGTACACTTAGCAAAATCTCAATCTTGAATGCTATGACTGATTTATCTTTGGTGTGAATAATCAGACTTTATCAATTCAGCTACTGGTGCAGTGGTTAGGGGTTTGTCATTCCTTCATAGGTATATCAGAGCTAAGTTAGTTCTCTGGGAATATCACAGACACTGTTAATTTAAGGGCCTTTAAATGTGGTTTTCGGAGACCCTTTATAGTCGGGTGAAAAAGACCTTTCGTACCACACTCACATGTGAAAATTGCGTGAAAAAATTCTCGACTGCCCCTTGATCCCCTTAAGCGCATTATACTGTATGTATTGATGAATTTCACATCTTAATTTGGTTCAGTGATAACCTTATAACCGTCTGGAAACTTTTACAGTAATGTAATAATTGGAATTGCATTGCGTCTTGCAGAAATAGATGGACCTGTGAGATTCTGTTACCATGGTTACCGTGTTGCAATCTTTCATTATGTCATTGTAAATATACATGTTTTAAGGTATTTATTTAATTGTGAGGCATTTAAAGAGTGAGTGAGTGCGTTTCACGCACGCATTGGGTTATGCTGTACCTGTAGGTACCCCATATGTGTAGGTTGGTGTTAATGGGACCTTATTTTCGGTACAAAACTGGAATGGGACCTTAGCAGAATAATATAGGGAGGGATAATACACTTAGACCTTTCATGCATACATTTTCATTGTCCAGTCTGCAAACCTCTGTTTGCGAACAACTTGCCTCGATCCCCTATTAGCAGTTAGCACTGCGGCCTCTTCTGCTTCTATACCTCTCACTTTGAGATCGCTCACCAAGGCTGACCGGGTTCGATTTCCGGTCAATGCATGTGAGATTTTCGAAGTGAAATGCCATGTCCAGTGGTTCCGATTCCACGTTAAAAGGAGGTCCGGTGATTCTTGCAAAACCATGAAGGCATTGGTCGTTTGTGTTGATTTTCAAGATATGGAACGATGCCATGTAGGTATGTAAACGATCAAAGTTTCAGACACATTGGATTGTTGCTACAGGTCTCCCCACGTGATTGGTCGCGGAGGAATCAACTCCAGTATACGGACTCTGGTGTAGCGTAGTTGACTTGCAGTCTGTGCAGTGAAGTGTTCCCCGTCAAACATGCCTCGACGACAGAGAAGAGCACGCTATCAACAACTGTCGCCGTTTGAGAGGGCTCGGATAATTGGGCTGTGTGAGGCTGGATTATCGCTAAGGACTGTCGCTGCACGTGTTGGTCGACAGGCATCTACGGTATAACGTGTATGGCAGCAGTGGTCAAATGAAGGTATCCACACTCGTAGACCTGGCACAGGCTCAGCGCGACAGACAACTGTGAGAGAGGATCGCCGCATCATTCGGATGGCCCGCATGGAACCCCATGCAACAGCAGCGCAAATTCGAGCAGCTGTGGCACCCCACGTTACACAACAAACAGTTGGTAATCGCCTGCGAGCAGCTGGCTTACGATCCCGTGTCCCTGCTGTTGACCCCACAACAGCGACGTGTAAGGCTGGCCTGGTGTCGAGAACGATCGACGTGGGTCGACGAATGGCATAGGGTCGTCTTTAGTGATGAATCGCGCTTCTGTCTTGCCCGCAGTGATCGCCGGAATCGTGTGCGTCGACGTACTGGGGAGAGGGGCCGCCCAGACCTTATTGTCGAAAGGCACACAGGGCATTATGGTCTGGGGAGCTCTTGGCTTTAATGTGAAATCACAATTAGTGATTGTTGAGGGCACTATGACTGCTCGACAGTACGTTGATAGGGTACTCAATCCAGTGGTTGTCCCTATGATCGCGAACATTGCTAATAGGATGTTTCAGCAGGACAATGCCCGGGTTCACACTGCACGCATCTCCAGAGAAGCTCTCCACGACATCACAACCTTAGAATGGTCCGCCAGATCCCTGGACCTCAGTCCTATTGAGCATGTGTGGGACATGATGGGTCGACAACTGGCCAACCGTCCTCAGCCACCCACAACTCTGGAACAGCTGACCCATGCAGTGCAGCAAGCATGGGCCACAATTCCTCAGGAAGCGATCCAGGGCCTTATTGACTCCATGCCTCGCGAATTCATCAATGTATTGCAGCTCGTGGTGGGCACATCCTGTATTGATTGTTGTCTAAACTTGCGGTCAGAGGGACCTGAAAGTGTAATCATCGAATCACAACCGAACACTCGTCCTGCATGTTCAATTGCAGCAATGTAGTACCACTCCTGAATGTTGCAATTTCCATTTTCTTCAGTGTATTTGCGGCAGATGACCTCGTAGTTCCACCCCTTAAAACAACAATAACAATATATCGGTCTAAATACTGAGCGAAGTAGGGAAAGTCTCGACGCTTACTTCTACTCCCCCCAGGGGCTCACATGTAGTGGGGCGTGGGTTGGCGACCACGTGACCCAAGCTGAGTCCGGCATTACTTGTACCGGGCTCCTCTCCATCTTTTTTCCTGTCTATCTCCCTTGGTCAACTCTTGTTTTCTTCCGACCCCGACGGTATTAGGGTATCCAAGGCCTAGGGAGTCTTTCACTTTTCCGCCTTAATTAGCCCTTGTCTCATCTTTCCTATCCTTAATTCTTCGATGGGTCAGCCTTCTTTTTCTTTTCATGTTATCTCCTGCCTTCTGCACAAGGCCCTCAAGGAGGCAGGGCTTATGTAGCCCCACCACTTGTGGTGCACCCTGGATAGTGCTACACCCTCAGGGGCTCACAGTATCTCCTGCCTTCTGCACAAGGCCCTCGAGGAGGCAGGGTGTGTGTAGCCCCACCACTTCTGGTGCACCCTGGATAGTGCTACACCCTCAAGGGCTCACAATATCTCTTGCCTTCTGCACACGGCCCTCAAGGAGGCAGGGTGTGTGTAGACCCACAACTTCTGGTGCATCCTGGATAGTGCTATACACCCTCAGGGGCTCATGGCTGGTGAGTTTGGGAGTTGGTGACCCCGAGGGATTCCTGACCTGGGTCTGTTTTGTCCTCTTTTTCCTCTGACCTTGGGGCGGGCCCTCTCCTCTTTCTCATTTCCTATCTGCCTTTCATGGCTCTCCTTCCTTCCAAGTCCTCATTCTTCGAGGGTTGAAGGCATTTCTTTTCTTCCTGTCCTTTATTTGCCTTATCCTTTATTTGTTTACCATTTCTTCTTCTAGTCTGTAAGTCTGTAGTTAGTATTAGTTATAGTTTTCATTCTCATCTGATCTTTCACATTCACCCAAACCATTAGGGGCCGATAACCTCGATGTTAGGCCCCTTAAAACAACGATTATCACCATGATCATCATCTTTCTTGTACTGGTTTGTTCTCGTGAAGTTATTCAAATATTTAATCTTGAGTTGATTGTGACTGCAGCATTGGTGTCGAATGAGCTAGGCTACATCAGTTTTAGCGCGCACGTGTCAAGCCGTAGTGCAACACCCTCAACTATTATCGGCCAGTCGCCACTGACACATTGTCTACACACCTCACTGCCTGCTAGATAACACAAGGCCTTGGCTAATATCCGCTATCTCGCCCAATTTTCCGCGGCTTTGCTCATTGTACAAACAAGTGTTCTGACAGACATTGTCCCTAGCAATACCACGGCCTGCCAACTGGGGCAGGGGGGTGTTTTCTGACCACCATAATAAATTCCTTTTATGTTCGACCCTGACTATTATATGTCAGAAAACTGTACTATAATGAGGCTCATTATAACACTATTTTTCATTATGAAACAGTTTCTCCCACCAATCAGAGCTCAAGAAACAGTTGTTTGACCAATTAGATATTTAGATGCGCTGAGTTCCACGGCTTTCTAATACAAATCACACTGCCTGGCCTAGTGTCATAGTAGGGTAATCGAGGAGGCCATGGTCAAATACAAGACATTCTCTGCGTTCCATGCGCTCTGTTCAGTACATAACACTGGCGAAATCTCGACAGATATTTATGAATATTTTTGTTCGAACATAAAATAGTTATAATAATTATCGTCGAACATAATCAGTCGTATGCAATGTGCTAATCAACAAATCTTGTATTTTGAACCTTGACCCGCGAGGGCTGGCGCAAGGGTATTTTTCACCCGAGGCTTAATAATGCTCTATATTTTCGTTTTGGTCAGCCCTTTTTCCTGTCGCTTTCTGTACCTTCCATCATAGACTTGAACTTCACCCTGCAAAAGGAACATGTCCATGGCTTTTGGAACACTCAAGTTATTTCTATATTATTTATGGTCGGGTCAGATTTACCCATGGCGCCAGTCCTCGCGTGACAGTTTTCGGCTTATGTTAGTCGGGATAATCTGTAAAAAATAAGGTTATAATCCAGCTATTTTGGTGCAGCACAATCACATAGCTCACGTTCTTGTTCGTCTATGTTTAGGGTCTAGGGACACCTTGGTCATCAGCTCGTTTGTTAAAAAAAATCGGGAAGCCTGCTTTGCCACCACTACCAAGGCCAATCAGACTGTCACTAAAATTAGTGTCATTTTCTGAATGTTAAATTTGAAAAATATAAATAAATCTCATTTTATATTGGGAATAGTTGATAGGAAGACACCAGGTGTAAAATTACTTCATTAAAATCCGTACGACTACCACAAAAAGGGAGCGACACTCTGTGAGCCGGCGCCGGTTCTCAGGGGTTAAATAAAGCTTAGATGGCAGAAATATAACTTAATTAACAACAGTTGCAACAACAAGTAGTTCTGTGAAGAACTAGACAGCCTATTTTCATATATCCTACTTATGTTAATTGCCACTATCAACTTACAAAATTTCAGTTTGATTGCTGTAATAGATTCGTAGATATTGAGAACCGACAAAATATTTCGGATGGTCGCCATGTTTTTTTTATATATGTAGGTCCTAGAGTTATGCAATGTTACATGAAGATTATTGTATAAGTGCAGCATTCAAACTTCAATCGCATGATTAGGACACAAGAATTAAAAACGAGATTTTATAATTTCACACAGCTGTCATCTTGTGATTATGGAAACAAATGAAATAAATTAGATGCCAGTGGATTAACATTCGGATAAGGATTTACTGTACCAAGTTTCACTGCACTCGGATGGTTAAATTGCGAGAAACGTCCATGTGAATATTTATAGTTCGCGTCGCCGCCATGTTGGATTTGTGACCACCAGGTTATTGAAAGTCCTATAGGTGAACTTTTGTTCATAGCCCCTATGATCATTAAAAAAATTAGTTTGATTGCTATAATAGATTCGTAGATATTCAGAGCCGTCTAAATGTTTCGGATGGTCACCATGCTCGATTGGTGAGACGTAACATAATTTGAATGGCACGGTCGGGGTCGTTCAGAATAGTGCTATGAACTTACCGAGTTTCATTGAAATCGCTCTGCCATTTAGAAGTTATTAGGGGGAGACACACACACACACACGGACAAAAGTGATGTCATAAGCCTATTAATTAATTGAAAATAGGTCATGAAGAAAGAAGTTCAGAAAGTAAATGATTCACTGCTCATCCTCTTCGCCATCTTTAACACACATGGGACATACGACTGTTCTTTACTGAGTACCTCTTGCAACCATGTTAGATTGTGCTGAGAAGTTCCGTAACATAGAGCGGCATTTTCTCCACAGCTAATTAGGGGTTACTTTTGTGCCTGACAATAACAATAATAATAAAATTAATGATAATAACGTACTGTTTAAATATTTAGTCTTTCAGAGACGCAGGGGTGCCGGAATTTCGTCCCAAGGGGGAACTGGACCGTACCACTGCCACGTCTCCCTCACATTTGCGCACCCATAAATAATAATAATTATTATTATAACAACAATAATGTTATGTTTCTTACGTCCCTTTTAACTAAGACATGTTTCGCTCGTCAATGGAGCATCCTTGAGATTCTCATATACAACACCAAGTAGCTCCACAAAACACTACCAAATCTACAATGACAGTCTCCGCCCTCCGAAAACAAAACAAGAAACGCAAGAAAACTTAGAAAGTGTGGTGATTGTTACTGATGAATATTAAGGCATTACGGATCCGGGAAAAGAACTAGTTATTTAAATGTTGCGAAACTTGGTTGGTTCCTCAGTTTAGGGGCTGCGACAACGGGATCATGTAGTCCCGTGTACATTGGGTGTGTGTAGAATCAGTGTTAATTGTGATGACTGTATTAGTGTGTGCTATCTCTTTTTAATTCTAGTAGGGACAGCAGACAATTAATTTTCAATTTCCTACTTTTGCAACCGTCATCCACACCTTGCTGTGGACTTGCTTACTAGATGCCACCGCAATTGACACCTGGCAGTGAACGTTGAACTAATAGAGCATTAATCAATTCTAACCTAGAAAGTTAGCTTCACACACCTGTAGTTAGTGGAAGGTTCTTTTATATGCCATAAATCTATAACATAGGCCTGCCGGCTTTAGTTGCTTTCCGAAGGAAGGCATAGTGAGGGATTTTTAACGCTCTTAAAATCCAATGACTTTGGCCGAGTTTGAACCCGCAACCTTAAATTTTGGTCTTTTTATAGGCTTTGTAACCCCGTGTACTTGGGTGTATATGGTAGAATATGTCTAATAACTTGTATCACTGTAATGTGGGTGTATTTGTAATTGAGGTAGGATTTGCGTAGTAAGCGGCTGTGGCTTTAAGTGAGGTACCATCCAAGCATTTGCCTGGAGTTCCTGTCCACAGCCTTCTTGACAAAAATTGAAAAATAATTCAAAATATTTGCTGAAAACTCGTTTTTTTTTTTTGGAAACGCTTCCCAATTTAATTGATGTTTGTCACTGACTCTTATTAGCGGCTTGTTGGTAGCATGCTGTGCCCAAGATCAAACTCGGCCGAAGTCGTCAGATGTTTTTAAGAGCGTTAAAATCGAAGGGGACTTAAAGCCGGCGATCCCATGTCATAGATTTATGGCGTGTAAAATATCCTTCCACAGACTAAACTTGTGTGAAGCTAAATTGTAGGTTAGATTTCGTCGGAACGCTCTATCAAATTCCCAACGTTCACTGGTAGCGAAAGTTGGAACTACTTGAAATCGAACGGAACTTGTAGTTCACCCTAACAGTGTCAGCTGGAAGCAGCTACAAACTCTGGCGAGCCAAACTGACCTCGGATTCGATCTGATGATGGGTTTTTGAGACAATAATTCTTAAATGTGACGCATGGTTGAAACACGCTTAAAAACGGGCACTTTTTGTGTTCCAACTGCGATAAAAAAATATTAAAATATAAATTAAAAATTCCAAACCTACATGAACTAACGTAGAATAGAACGGCGAAAATGATGATGTTATTGGATTTTATGTAGGTCTATTGGTTACTTCACAAACAACCTTCAAACTCGAGTGCACATAATATTTTGGTCGACAGTAATTGAATCCCACCCAGCCAGTTTATGCCCTTTAGCACCTGGTCCATATATATAAAACTAGCAGAAGTACCCATTCTTCGAACGGTCTTCGGTATTAATAACCAGATGTTATCAATTGAGCTATTGCTGCAATGTTTAGGGGCTTGGAACCTTAGTTAAAATGTACTCTCAAACTAAATTTACCTAACGTGTTCTTCCTGGCGTGAAAATAACATTGAAAACCTCGTAGACGAATCGCAATACACGTCACATACGAACTGACCCTAACCGTTGTGTCAAGTGCCCAACTACAGGAAGACGCCTTTTATAAATTATAAAGGCTTGTGGTGCATGAAAATTCAGTTTTTTTTTAGCCTCCAATAGCCCAAATTCCTCAAATCAGCAAAAAGCAGTCTACTATTTCAAATGAGGAATTTTTGAAAATAATGTTGCTGTTTGGAGTTATAATAGACCTTCTGTAAGACATATCGCACGTGTAAGTCGTGTGAAAAAAATCTAGGGTACTCCTTGAACCCCTTAAGCGCATTGATGAATTTTACAGTTTTAGTTGGTTCCGTGAAAACCTTATAGCCATTTGCAACCTTTCACAGAAATGTAATAAATGGAGTGGCATTACTTATTCCATAAATAGATGGAAAGTTGGATGCCACCTCTTGAGATACTGTTGTCATGGTTAGTGGCTTGCATTCCTTCTTTAGATTATTAAATGAAATTAGTTTTCTGGGAATATCTAAGAAACTGTTGGGTTTAGAGCCTTAAAATATAGTTTTCGGGGACCCTTTACGGCTCTTGAGGGGCCCCGAGTTTTGTTTCTGACACCAAGGGTTTGAAAATGAGCTTTGTCTCGTCGCTGTACGCCATAATAATGATAATATAACAATATATGGATAGGGATATAATAGACCTTCCGTACCATACCCGCACGTGTAAATAGCGTTAAAAAATTCTAGAGTACTCTTTGACCCCTTAAGCGCATTATATGTATTGATGAATATTTCAGCTTAATTTGTATCCGTTATAACCTTATTGCCGTTTGAAAACCTTCACAGTAATGTAATAAATGGAATTGTATTGCGTCTTACAGAAATAGGAAGAGATTCTGTTGCCATTGTTACCGGCATGCATTCTTTCATTAATTTATTAAGTGAAATTAGTTTTCTGGGAATATCTCAGAAACTGTTGGTTTTAGGGCCTTAAAATGTTGTTTTCGGGGTCCCTTTAGGGCCCCGAGTTTCGTTTCTCACATTGAGGGGCTGAAAATGAGCTTTGTTTCACCCTTCTACGCCTACTTCACCATGCATGTTAAGGGGGTAGGCCCCCTTTTATGAGAGGTACGGAGAAGAGTTACATCAATGATTGGTGTTGTGCCTCTGAAGGATATGTGTATCAAACTTTACGTTGATCCACTCAGCCGTTCTCGAGTTATAAGGACACAAAAAATTGTCCACAGACAGACAAACAAACAAACAAACAGACAGACAGACAAAAAAATTATTTTTGCGCGCATCCATCATAAAACAGTCTGAAACGCGCAAATATCGCAAATTTCTGTGGAAATTCAGAAAAAACAGACAAACTTTCATTTTTATATATAGAGAGATAAACAGTAGTGGTGAGAGGTTACAGCCTTCCCTCACTCCTGTAACAACCTTGAACCAAAGAACTCATCCTACCACCAACTCTTACTGCAGCCTGATTATCGACATGAATACTTTTGATTGCCTGTAGCAGCCGTCCCTGGATACCATAATCCCTCAGATTATACAAAGCACACTCGTCCTTTGTGATTACGTGGTCATGTATCCCCGTGTACTTGAGTGTGTGTAGAACTTGTCTGATAACCTGTATTATTGTGATGGCTGTATTAGGCAAAGCATACTCGATTTGTTAAGAGGTATCATGACCACAGTCGAAATAAATTCATGGATTCTTAGGAACAGAATGAAACAGCTGTTATCTAGCTGGAAATTTCTTGAGGTGTTGGCAAGTTTACCTGAAAGGAAAACTGAGCCATTGTTTCTTTAGTTTCCGTCTCCTCCGCTTAGAAGGTAGCACGTCACTGATAACGCTAGTCGGCCTTTATAAGCCGTGCTGTGGCCCGAGGAAGGTCCACTCAACTCCACCATGAGCACCATCCTGAGTCTCCTGCTTCTAGTTCTCGCCGTCTCCGTGGCTCATGGCGCTTACAGCGCTACGGGTAGGCGTTTCCTGGAACAGTTCGAGGATCTGATCGTCGACTTCGGCCTACAGCTGATGCAGAGCTTGCTGCAGTCGGTAAGAGTGAGTATTTGTTAGCTGTCGCAGAACCTTGAACCTTCACTGAAGAATGCATTCGAATACATAACAGACAGAACCACAGCAAAGCCTTCATATCGTTATATTTAGAATGTTTCCCAGATTGGCATTACTTCATTAATAATAATAATAATAATAATAATAATAATAATAATAATAATAGTAATAATAATACGCCGTGCACAACAGACCTGATCTGGTTCTTGTTGACAAATGCATGAAGAAAACCACCTTCATAGATGTGGCAATCCCAAACAGTGGCAACATGATAACAAATCATGTTGAAAACCTGTCAAAATACACAGAGTTTTCAGAACTGATAAGGAAGCAATGGCACATAGCACAAGTCAGGACAGTTCCTATTATTATCACCAGCACTGGCGTGATTCCCAACAACTTAAAGGAATCGCTCACAGAGTTGAAATTAGACCCTGGCCTTTTCAAACTGTTGCAGAAAACAGTCATACTTCCTACGTGTCGTGTAGTAAGGCTGTTCTTGGGCAATCAGGCCTGAAGCAATGAGGGGAAAGTGTAAAGCTACTATTGAATGCAGCCACAAAGAATTTGCTCCTTATGATATGTACGGTATCTGGGATTGTAAATATTCTCTTTCCAGAAAATGCTGAAAATGGGTAAGCGCATGCGCAAAATAAATAACAACAACAACAATAACAAGAAGTTCCGTGAAGAACTATACAGCCTACTTTTCATGCCAATGATTATTCTACAGTATATGAACCTATCTAGAATAATGACGAAATTAAGTTGGTAATATCGAAATATCTAATTAGTTCAAAATATACCTGCTATAATGTAGCCTAATAGAGCACTACAGTTGGCAGCCCTGGCGACTGAATATATTCTTAGTCCCACCTCTTAAGGTACAGAATACAAAATTTGGTTGAAGTCCAATGGACGTTACATGCAGTTAGACATTGGATCTATCAGCACGCGTAAAAGCATGTTGCCAACAATACCATGCGTGTGCTGGTCAGAAATAATCTGAATTATTATGATATCTTGTTGTGCCAATTTTGGATCAAATCCATTTGTTAGTATAGAAGTTACATGTATTTTAAAATTGGACATATCAGCAGGCATAGAATCATGTTGGCAGCACTGCCTTGTATTAATTACTCCAAATTAATCTAGAATGTCAGGTGCTACACATGTGCAAAGTATAGAGCTGTTGGCTTGCATACTTTCTGGTATATTGATATTAGTGTAAAATAAATATAGACTGCATTTATTAACAGTTGGCAGCTCTGATTGCTCTTAACAATACTTATAGTCATATCTGTTATGGTAGACATAGCACATACGAAATTTGGCTGAAATCCAACTGATAGTATAGAAGTTACATGTATTTAAAAATTGGTCGTATCAGCAGGCTTATAATCATGTTGGCAGAACTGACTATATAAGTTACTCGAAATTAATCTAAAATGTCAGAATATACGTGTGCATAGTTTAAAGCTGTTGGCTTGCATACTTTCTGATATATTGGTATTTGGATAAAAAAATAAAGAGAGCAATTATTAACAGTTGACAGCCCTGGTGGCTCTTAAGAATACGCTCAGTCATATCTGCTTATGTACAGATATTACATACAAAATGTGGTTGAAATCCAATTGATAGTGTAGAAGTTATATGCATTTAAACATTGGACATATCAGAAGGCTTAAAATTATTTTGGCAACACTGTCATGGTTGGCCTCCTGGAAATTAAACTGAAATAGTATTATCTATATGTGTGCCAATTTTGGAATAGCTCCCATGCATACCTTGCAAGATATACAACATGGAGCTCAAATTTCTAGTGCGTTTTTTCAGCAGTTGGTAGCACTGACATCATTTTCCAATATGGACGTGAGATATTCCGGTGCACATCTTTACTCATACTAAATTTGGTTTTGATTGCTGCAGCCGTTTAGGAGTTGATAGGGGGGGGGGGGGACACACACACACAGCCAGACAGACCGACAGACAGAAGGACAGACAGACAGACAGACAGACACACATTTTCCCAGATCGATCTCATAAGTCTACTTTTTCCTCATTTTTGCAAAATGTGAAAAGTAGGCTAAAAATTACGAGCCTTACAGTAGTCGCATATGATGTGTAACATCTGACATAGAAGAAACCTCACGTGAAATTGTTGATACACCGGTATTTTATACTATTATTGGCACAAATATTAATCTATTGTAAAAGGGAGTGTTTTACAGATATTGTAGTTTATAATACGGAACTCATTTTATTACATGATTTGTAGCTTCCACCAGCACTAGCCTAAATAAAAAAAGTCCTCTCGGCACGCCGGAAGGCGGAGGTAGATTTCATCGGGCAAACTTTTGGATAGGCGAAAATGGCAGAATATGCACGTTTTCGTAGAAGGGTCAGACCTCATTTATTGTGCGAAAGTATTTTATAATTGGAGCTTAATTAACTTTGTTTTTCGTCATTTTATGCATATTTTAAACATTTATTGTGTTATGGGGACGGTAAACTTCAAGTCATTTGGGGTACATTTTTATACTTGTGGTCACACTGTCCTTATGCAAGGTTTCGACACTGATGTGTAACTATGTAACGATCTGTTACTTCTTCAGGCAAAATTATATCTACCGCAGATATTTTGGTTAGTTCCTCAGGGACTGCGGCAACGCGGTCATGTAGCCCCGTGTACTTTGGGTGAGTGTAGAATCTGTATGATAAACAGTGTGCATTGTGATGGTTGTATTAGTCTATAATTCAGGTAAGGACTGCAGACGGTCAATTTCAACCAGTAGCCTAGTTCCTAATGTTGCTACCAGATACTACAGTCAACGACACCCAGCTGGCTACGAGATGCCACCGCAACCAGCAACTCGCAACGAACGTTGGATCTTCTCCTCCAAAGGAAAGCATACTGAGGGATTTTTAGCGCTCTTAGAAAATCCGACGACTTCGGCCGGCTTTGAACCCACGAACTTGGGCATAGAAGTTCAGCATACTACCAGTTACGTCACCGAGGCCGCTTCTCACTTAGTCAGATGGAAAACTGAATGAGATCGCGTGCAAGTGCGTTGTCATGGCAACGTCTGATGGCTCATCCCTCATCAATTAAGTAGTGTTGTCATGGCAACCTTTGATAGCTCTTGGCATTTTCTTATAATTCCGAAATCATTTTTCTCATCCCATGGCGTAATGGTGGGTCATATCAAAAATTCTTTCAGACAAAAGTTTTAGGTAATTATCAGGGGAATATTGTCCATTTTGTACGGTTTTGATATTGTGCCTATTAAGAGAGATATGATTAATGTTTCACGAAAAAAACACTTTTTCCCACCCCTTTGGTCAATGGTTGGTGCTATCAAAAAACTCTTCAAACATAAATTTTTGGGCCTTATTCGACACATAGTATGAACTTTGAATGGATTCGATATTTCAAATATTAAGAGAGTTATAGCGATATTTCATTTTTTCGAAAAAAGACCCCCATTTTCACCCCTTCAACCGATTGTGCCCATTAACGAACTCGACCGAGATTTTATAGGGATACATATATTGTAAAGAAATCAAATTAATTGGTGCAAAATTGCGGTAGTTATCGTGTCCACAAGAAATTGATATATGTATATATATATATATACATATATATATACATATATATACATAAATTATATATAAACTTTTTAACTGACGGTGGTTTTGGGGTCTAGGGGATGTGAAACGTGAAGATATGTCGAAATTTTCCTGAAGTCGAAACATGGTGAAAAATGAAAATCCACAGCCTGCTTCCAGTCTCCGACCGGGTCAGGGAATGGAATGAATGAAGCCCCCATCTAGCGGCGAGGATATGAACTGTGCCGGCGGCCGAGGCCTGACGCACTCCTCTGGGCCAATGATTAAATGAATGACAGAAGAAATGAAATGATAGTGGAGAGTGTTGCTGGAATGAAATTGTGACAGGGAAAACCGGAGTACCCGGAGAAAAACCTGTCTGCCTACGTTTTGTCCAGCACAGATCTCACTTGGAGTGACCGGGATTTGAACCACGGACCCAGCGGTGAGAGGCTGGCGTGCTGCCGCCTAAGCCACGGAGGCTTATGTCGAAACATGGTACCCATTGCAATAGTTAGCTTTCTGATGAAATCTACCTAAAATACGATGTGGATCAACTAGATTAATAGACGCGACACCGCTCATAACCTTAAATTCCTTATAAACAGGTCCTCTTGATTCACAGACCAACACGTAATTTCATATGGATTCTGTTAAAATGAGTCATATTGATATGATAAATATCGTTTAAAATGATAATCTGGCAGCAAAAACATCTACCCCGTCCGGGATTCGAACCCGAGATCTTTAGATTTACAGTCATAGGCGCTAACCCCACGGCTATTTGTAGTACGAAAATATAGTGCACAAGATGGTGACTTATTTCCACGTTCCAATAATACTGCAATACTGTAATTACAAAGTGTTTTTAAGTGCTGCCAATACACTGTAAGGCTGATGTTGATGCAATGCTTATAGGCATCGAAACATGTACCTATGTATATTGTGACATGTGATTATATCAAAAGATTTTGAATATAAAGTATTGAATAGGCGGAACTATTGGAAATATCTGCTCCCGAAGGAAACAGGATGTAAAATTGTCCGATTGAGCTATGTACATTAACAAATTCACAAAGAATTTTGATACAATGGTCCGGCTAGCTCAAAACAGTTGCCAGCGTTTCGCCCCAGTGTACCAGTGGGCTCTTCAGTTGGTTATGGTACACCTCACCAAGATGCATGGCTAGTACATACTGTGAAGGCCGCAGTAAGGCACAAATGTTGCCACGAGCAGCGCCAATGTACTACGGAAGTCAAAACTTCCTTTCAAAAATATGTTAGCTTACCTTGCTAATCCATATTGGAAATATCTGCTCCCGAAGGAAACAGGATGTAAAATTGTCCGATTGAGCTATGTACATTAACAAATTCACAAAGAATTTTGATACAATGGTCCGGCTAGCTCAAAACAGTTGCCAGCGTTTCTCCCCAGTGTACCAGTGGGCTCTTCAGTTGGTTATGGTACACCTCACCAAGACGCATGGCTAGTACATACTGTGAAGGCCGCTGCACAGTAGTAGATTGGCGCTGCTCGTGGCAACATTTGTGCCTTGCAGCGGCCTTCACAGTATGAACTAGCCATGCGTCTTGGTGAGGTGTACCATAACCAACTGAAGAGCCCACTGGTACACTGGGGCGAAACGCAGGCAACTGTTTTGAGCTAGCCGGACCATTGTATCAAAATTCTTTGTGAATTTGTTAATAGGCGGAACTAAGAAATCGTTTGATTATTAATCACTTGCCCTCCTAGCTGGCCTTCACCCGCGGACACTGACGGTGTTCAAGGTTACTTGTGTATAACCCTTGTGATTGAATACATGCTTTCATTTGTTTCAGAGTCAAGGACGTCTCACTGGTTAACGGGAACCAACATCAAGACACCACCTTCACAGTTAATGTCCATAGAGTCTGAATTGAGCATCAAGCAATGACACGAGGCGAAGTGCATCTAGTCAGAAACACATCTGTTGGCCAATGTAATACATCATGACTGATAATAAACAAGTGGTTCCGTGAAGAACTAAATAACCTATCTGCTCCATTGAAACTCTCCTGCCTATTAAAAGGATATTCCTTATGATATACTAAATAGATTTTATGTTCGACGATGTCGAAATGTAAATATTATATGTCAGAAAACTGTATCATAATGACGGTCATTATAACACTATTTTTCATTATGAAACAATTTCTCCCACCAATCAGAGCTCAAGAAACAGTTGTGTGACCAATTAGGTAAGGATAGCATCGCACCTTCCACGGCTTCCAATTTTAAATTTCACTGCGGGGCTAGTGTCATAGTGGGGTATTTGAGGAGGCCTTGGTCAAATACAAGATATTCTCTGGGTCCCATACAACTGGCGAAATCTCGACAGATATTTATGAATAATTATGCTCGAACATAATAGTACTCGCTTCGCTCGTTTTATAAACATATTCGTGTCTTAATTGTTGCAATTATAGGCTCGTTGCATAATGTAATTTTAAAGAATTGTTTTACCTTAGAAAACTGCAATTATAAAATCCGCGTTGTCAAACACTAAGAAGTGTGCATGTTTCGGTACACAATGACACCTTCGTCAGCGTGGACTAAATAAAAACTATGTTAACAAATAAAAAGAGAAAATGGACATCATTACAATGTAAATAAATGAAAGTTCACACACAATTTTAGAAAATACATAAAAGATCAAGATTAAAACAGAAAACAAAAAACAAGAAACACAAAGTAAAAAGCAAAATTCCGAAAAGCAAAAGAAGAAAATAAACACAAAACCAAAACCAAGAAAGAAAAGCAAAAAGTAAAATTCAAAAGCAAAAGCACAAAACCAAAAACACAAAGCAAAAAGCAAAAAGTAGAAAACAACAAACACAAAAGACCCGTGAAGCAAAGCAAAGCCCAGAGAAACAGTTATGAATGCATTACGTGATAAGCGCTTTACGTCTCGGCATGATGGGTTAAAATCACTGACTGGACCATTAAATATATTATCATGGAGATGCATGTGCAACAAATTCTTGTCAGACGTAATTTAAGAATGGCGAGGTGCATGAAACATAAATCCCCCCTCCGTCCAATCTTAACTTGACTGTGAATTTTGCGGAACGAAAAGTTCACAGGAGAAATGAAGAAAAGCCGAAGTGCACTTCCAGGGAAACTCCAAACACAACCACCCTTCTCAGAAGTCTTAACTTAACACGACTCGACGGTTCGCTGCTGGCTGTATCTGGGGCAATAGGTTCACCCGCTAGCTAGGCTGTAACAGGGATGATAGACTCGCCCTTAGCTAGCTCGTAAACTGTCGCCTCAGTAGTTGAAAGGACATGGTTGGAAGAAATGAAAACGTAAAAACACTTATAGTGGGCGATGTATTGAACATAGAGATATGCTCTCGCGGATTTTTTGTAGAACTTTTCATGCTGAACAATTCTTACACTCATAGTATTTACATATTTTTAACGGTTTGCCCAGCGTAAGCTTACAAAAAGCGCTCGGACCCAGGTTTTTTTCGACTTCTCCACTGAAATCGTTACTTCTCGGCTTGCTTTGATCATAAATAAATTATTTTCTACAGAAATCATCCTCGAGATATCCTTTACAGAATGGTGAAAACCGCATCAAAATTCATCCAGTGGTTCTTGAGTTTACCCGTAACATCCAAGAATCGGGGACTTGGTTTTATACTAAGTAGAGATTATACGCTGACGAAGTTATCATTGATCTAACGAAACATGTACGAGTTAATTTAATTATTGAACTACTTTCTAGTGTTTGCCATGGCGGCTTTTATAATTGGAGATTAATTTATCAGTCAACACGGACAATATTTAATTACATATTCTTATTGGTTAATGTCAACGCATTTGACCTTAGAAAGGTAATTAAAACCGATGTGACGCCCTCCCTTGGTCCAAGTGAGGACCAATTCTTCTTCTTCTTCTTCTTCTTCTGGTTCCTATCCGTTCCTGATGTTGGCTACCATCTTGACTGTGCTGTTCCTATCGCTTGCAGCTCGGAATAATTCAGTAAATGTTTTTGAGGTCCAGGCTGCGAGATTGCAATTTCTAGTTCACTTTTAGCATTGGAGAAGGACACGGCTTCCTAATTGGCTATTCTGACGAATCACGACTGCAGCAACGGCTGTGATTAGTCAGCGATGTTATAGAGTGGAGCCTATCAGTGATGTCGTTCCAGGTTTGAAAAAATATGTAGAACTGTCGCTGTTCTAACTTCGTATTTTCTACGTACCCGTATAAATGGTAATGCGCCAAGCAATAGTTGCATGAACATTGATCCTAGGCCATAAGTGTTTCCGAATCTTCTTAAGTCAAGAAGAATCATTACCAGAATATTTTTCATCGATTAGCTAATTTACTCTGTACGAACGCGGAAGTAGCATATCATCCACTCTTGTATGTACATGGGAGGTGGCTCAAACTATTTCATTTCCGACGGCCTGAATGGCATGAATGGCAACCTCGGGGCCGAAAGATGAGCTTGCCATTCACCGCAATTCTTGACTTAAGAATATATGGAAATACTTGGCCTAGGATCAATGATCATGCAACTATTGCTAGGCGAATTACAATTTATGAAGGTACCAAGAAAATACGAAGTTAAAACAGTGGATGTTCTAGATATTTTGTTCAAACCAGGAACGACATCGCTGATAGGTTCCACTCTATATCTACGCTGACTAATCACAGCCCTTGCTGCAGTCGTGTTTTGTCGGAACAGCCAATCAAGAAGCCGTTTCGCTCCCTAATGCTAAAAGTGAACTAGAAAATGCAATCTCGCAACCAGGCTGTGAGATTTTCTTAACCAGGATATCCTTCTTCGTCCAACACTTCTCTTCCCTGGTATTTTTCCTTCAAGAATAGACTGTATGAGATGGTACTTGGCGGTATTCCTCATGATGTGTCCTAGGTATTGGATTTTCCTGATTTTCACGGTGGTTAATACTTCCTTTTTTTTTCCATTTTTTGGAGAACCTCAACATTTGTGACATGGTCTGTCCATGGTATCCGCAATATCCTTCTGTACAGTCACATTTCAAAGGCCTCTAACCGTTTACATAAAGACTCTGTCAGAGTTCATGTCTCAGCACCGTAAAGAAGAGTAGAGAACACATAACAACGCAAAAGCCTGATTTTTGTAGTCATTGTCAGCCCATGATGTTTGAACAAATTCCGGGCTTTTCCAATTCGAGACCTACCTCATCAGAAGGGTCCCATTGATCATTTATGGTAGTGCCAAGGTATATATATAGTCTAGTTATGCACTTGTGCAATGGGTTTCTGGTCTATATTTAGTTTGCATGCATGTTTTTACTAATGACCATAACTTTTGTCTTCTGAGGGTTTATATCTAAACCATATTCAAGGCTTTTTTGGATAACATTTTTTTTACATTCGAATTGAGCTTCTATGTACTACGGAGTAACAATCAAAATCAATATTTCGTTCTAGATCGTCTGCCAGCTTTGATGTCCTGCCAGTATCTCTTGAGCCCATCACTCAGCGCCTTCTGAAAGTGGTCCCCTCCGTCTTTTGGGTTCTGCCTCTACCTTAAATCCCTGGTAATTTTTGATTAGGTGTCTGAATTCACTCCTGTTCATAATTTTGCAGCCCGGAATACCAATTCTAGAAGGTCTTTGTTACATTCTTCAAACCAAGCCAATTTTTTCCTCTTAGGTTTCACGAAATTCCAAATTTTCTTTGTTAGACGATCGTTTGACATTCTGAAAATGTGTCCATAGAACAACAACCTTTTCCTCTTATTGTTGACGTGACTGGTTCTATCTTTCTATATAACTCTCCATTTGACTTCAAACGTATGTGTTCGTCAACCCATCTGTTGCCTAAAATGTTTCTCAATACCCTGCGTTCTCTTTTGGCCAGTCCCCGCCTGTTCATAGTCAAAGTCTCCGAAGCATATAATGCTTCAGGTTTGACAACCGTGCTGTGGTGTCTTAATTTGGCTCCAATGCTCAGCGAATTTTTATTATAGAGATTTTTCGTCAGGTGATAGGCTCGGTCTAATTTCCTGATTCTAAGATTAATTGCTTCCTGTTCTAGGCCATTTTGTTTGTTTACCTCACCCAGGTATTTAAAGTTCTTTACACGTTTAATCTTTCCTTGGTTTGTTTTCATCCATTCTGGTCCATCACTGGACAACTTTATTAATGATATGTTGCAGGTTCTCTTGACTATCTGCAAAAATCACAGTGTCATCCGCATATCGAATGTTATCTATCCAGTTACCAATTTATCCAGGACCAATTCGTCTACTTATGGATGTTCACGTCACGTGTTTACAATGTGAGCCTGGAAAGAGGTTTGAGTTTGTAATTAATAATTCGGTGAATTTAATTTCGGTTGGTTGGTTCCTCAGTTTAGGTGCTGCGACAACGCGGTCATGTAGCCCCGTGTACTTTGGGTGTGTGTAGAATCTGTCTGATAATCGGTGTTAATTGTGATGGCCGTATTAGTGTGTGTTTCTGTTTCTTAATTCACAAGTAAGGACTGCAGACTTTTTTTTCAAGTAGTTCCTACTTTTGCCACCAAACGCCACCGTCAACAACTACTAGTTCAGAACTTGGCGACTAGAAGCCACCGCAGTCGGCTCCTTGCGACGAACGTAGGAACCTGAGCGTTGTTTACCTTTTTTTTAACCTAATTTAGCTTCACAAAGGTGCAATTTGTGGAAGGATCTATAAGATGCCATAAATCTATGACATGGGACCACCGGCTTTACTTTCCCTCCGAAGGAAGGCATACTGAGGTATTTTAACGCTCTTAAAATATCCGACGACTTCGGTCGGGTTTGAACCCACGATCTTGGGCGTAGAAGCTCATCATGCTAGCCACTACGCCACCGAAGCCGCCTGAATTTAATTTCAATTTAATATTTAAAAAGCTTTCCTTGAAATTATTCAGTAAATGGTGTTACGTAATTTATTTCAGTATAATCCGCAATTATGACATATATTTTTTGGAATGGTCCTCAGAAGCTCCCCCCTTACCCCCACCCTCCCCCCTCTGGTTCCTTATAGTCCTTAGAGGGTTAAGACTCCTCCCGCGAGATGGCATCTTTCTGCAATGAAACATGGGAATTAATTTTTAGAATAGTCAAACGCACGGTTTCTATGATCCACGAAAAGTAAGCTACGGAATTTAGTGCCTTTATATAACGATTCTTATCATAGCTCGTCATCTTTACAATCGCCTGAATAAGGTACGAGATATAAAAAAAAAGGGTTTTAAAATTTGGAACTAATGCATCTTGATAACAATTGAACATCATTAAATGTCTCCACACTAAGTCAGAGAAGCTATTTTAAATATTTCTTTATTTATAGCCACAACAGGACAGTGCCCCAATTACAGCACCAAAACATTGTTTACACAAAGATAATACATGAAAATACATCAAAATACAAAATAAAAATACATTTAAATACAAAACAAGTTGTTCCGTGAAGAAATATACAGCCTATTTTCATATATCCTACTCATGTTAATTGCCACTATCAACATACAAAAATTCAGTTTGACTGCTGTAATTGATTCGTAGATATTGAGAACCGTCTAAATATTACGGATGGTCCCCATGTTGGATTTTTAAATATGCAAGGCTTACAGTTATGTTCTAATACATGAAGATTATTGTGTAAATGTTCAATTCAAACTTCAATTGCATGATTAGGAAACAAGAAATAAATAGAAGATTAAAAAAAATTGTACAGCTGCCATCTTGTGGCTATTAAAACAGTTGAAATAATTTAGGTGCCAGTGAATTAAAATGTGTATAAGCATTTACCTTACTAAGTTTCACTGCGCTCCGATGGTTAAATCGCGAGAAACGTACATTTAAATATTTATATTTCGCGTCGCCGCCATGTTGAATTTGTGCTCACCAGGTTATTGAAAGTTCCATAGGTGAACTTATGTTTATAGCCTCTATCAACATGCTAAAGTTCAGTTTGATTGCTATTATAGATTAATAGATATTGAGAACAGTCCAAATATTTCGGATGGCCGCCATGTTGGATTTTTATATATGTACTATTAATTGAACTAAATTAGATGCCAGTGCATTACAATGTGCATTTACATTTACTGTACCATATTTCACTAAGCTCAGATGGATAAGTCGCGAGAAAAGTCTATTAAAAGTTTCAACTTTTCCTGGCCGCCATGTTCGTTTTGTATTTAACAGGGTTTTAAAAGTTACATAAATAAACTAATAGTAGTGCCCTTTATCACCGTACAAAATTTCGGGGAGATATCAGTAATAGTTTCGGAGATACAGAATGCCGGTGAAATATTTCGCGCAGCCGCCATGTTGGATTGGTGAGAAGTAATAAAATTTGAAGGGCGCAGTCAGGGTCAACCTAAATAATTCTATGACCATACCGAGTTTCATTGAAATCGCTCCAGCCGTTTAGAGGTTATTCGGGAACACACACACACACACACACACACAGGAACAAAAGGTGGTCTCAAAAGCATATTTTTTTCATAAATGAAAATAGGCTAAAAATGGCATTTCTGCGCGTGTCGAACTAGGAAACTGGTACATTCACGCCGAGTATTATCTCTGTAGCTTCCTTGGAGCGCTAGGTGTCAGTGACAGTGGCGTCTCTGGTGGCCAATGTTGGAACTACATGAAATTGAACTTTGGGAACCTACGGGCGTTCAATTAAAAATACCCTGCTGTGGTCAATGACTGCTAATATTTATAAAGAACATACGCTTAAAGACAACACCAACACCACATCTCTCACTCAGCTCTGCGCTACATTATTGCCACTATTGCAATGATGACCGTCATCTTTGTAACATTGAGCGTACGGTTGGTATCTGTCCTCCCGCAAGTTCCCCGATCCCACGTCATATAGCGCCATAGACCCTAAAATGACGGCTTATGATTGACGGCAGCTTGAACTACGTCTGATCCGCACTCTCGCCTACAGATAGCGGGCCACTCGCATCTACAGAGAATGAGTGGAAACTGCAGATGTACTAATGTTGATATCAGGTTATAGGTTACATTTATGTCATCAGTATAAGAAATCACTTCCAGAGGTTTGAATTTCACGTAGCAAGGAGGTATCGTACACACATCAAAAAAAGTTTTGCATCACCTCGGTTCCCAGATCTCCGGCATATAGACGTTGACTGTGTATATTGTATCCAAGATACAGTCCCTTTGACTGTTCATAGATGTCACTAAAACTGCTCAAAGATGTAAACAACCATGCATGAGCAGGGCCTATTAGACGGAGGGGGTACGACAGCCGATCAGTTCCAGTCATTCCACCAGGACGAAGGTACGCTTCTCATGTTGTCTGTAGTTCTACCATGCCTAGAAGGTCAATACCGCAGTTCGATCGCGTCCGCATTGTTACTTTGTGTCAAGAAGGGCTCTCAACAAGGGAAGTTTCCAGGCGTCTCAGAGTGAACCAAAGCGATGTTGTTCGGACATGGAGGAGGTACAGAGATACAGGAACTGTCGATGACAGGCCTCGCTCAGGCCGCCCAAGGGCTACTACTGTAGTGGATGACCGCTACTTACGGATTGCCGCTCGGAGGAACCCTGACAGCAATGCCACCATGTTGAATAATGCGTTTCGTTCAGCCACAGGACGTCGTGTTTCAACTCAAACTGTGCGCAATAGGCTGCATGATGCGCAACTTCACTCCCGACGTCCATGGCGAGGTCCAGCTTTGCAACCCCGACACCATGCAGCGCGGTACAGATGGGCCCAACAACATGCTGAATGGACCCCACGGAATTGGCATCACGTTCTCTTCACCGATGAGTGTCGCATATGCCTTCAACCAGACAATCGTCGGAGACGTGTTTGGAGGCACCCTGGTCAGGCTGAACGTCTTAGACACACTGTTCAGCGAGTGCAGCAAGGTGGTGGTTCCCTGATGTTTTGGGGTGGCATTATGTGGGGCCGACGTACGCCACTGGTGGTCATGGAAGGCTCCGAAACGGCTTTACGATACCTGAATGACATCCTCCGACCCATAGTGCAACCATATCGGCAGAATATTGGAGAGACATTTGTCTTCATGGACGACAATTCTCGACCTCATCGTGCACATCTTGTGAATGCGTTCCTTCAAGATAACGACATCGCTCGACTACAGTGGCCAGCATGTTCGCCAGACATGAACCCTATCGAACATGCCTGGGATATGTTGAAAAGGGCTGTTTATGGACGTCTTGACCCACCAACCACTCTGAGAGATTTACGCCGAATTGTCGTTGAGGAGTGGGACAATTTGGACCAACAGTGTCTTGATGAACTTGTGGATAGTATGCCACGACGAATACAGGCATGCATCAATGCAAGAGGACGTGCTACTGGGTATTAGAGGTAGTGGTGTGTACTGCAATCTGGACCACAAATGCTGAAAGTCTAGCTGTATGATGGTACAACATGCAATGTGTGGGTCTCATGAGCAATAAAACGAGCTGAAATGTTGTTTGTGTTGATCTCTATTCCCTTTGTATTTAAAGGTTCCGGAACTCTTGGAACCGAGGTGATGCAAAACTTTTTTTGATGTGTGTAGTTTACAATTGCAAGATTTAACTGCTCTGCCGTGGGGAACCGCGAGTAACTACACGTAGAAATAGTTAATAAGAGTACTAGCATCCTATTAATTTATAATATGTTGACCCATTGAAGTGTCTGAGCATGACGAATAGAAGGACCTAGTGTGAGGACTCCACCATTATAGAACGGTAGTTCGTGGTCCCGCCGCTACAAGCACTGCAAGCGATTATGTCCAACACGTGTCCTGTTGTTCCGTCGAACCGGGTCATAGAAAAGTGCGGGGGAAGCTACTGTGTGAGATATTTGTGTGAATTAAATTAAATTGTCTTTGCTTTCAGTTCTTAAATTCTGTTCATTGTGTCTTGTGTACATCAGCGTTCTATGTATTGTATAGGCCTACTTCAAACATAGGCTATTTCTTTGTTAATATTACTGTTTTGTGCTTGTCCCTCAGCGAACGGAGGTCTACCTTGACTCATATGTCCAGGAACTGAGGGGCAAAGCCATGGCGAATTACTGCTGAGAGATAATCTTATTCATATATATATATAATTAATTAAATTATATATATAATTTCAAACAAATATATCCAATCAATCATTGCACCCACTGCCGACCTATCAAATCGGTACGGTGTAAAATCACTTAAAACAACAAATTTCACCTAAAACAATTCATTAAAATCAAAAATTTCACTATATAAAGGGGCGTAAGGAGCTCATTGAGAGCACCAGGTTCCCATTCTATCAGGCAATGCACTCATGCCTACTAGCTTGATTATCTCATTCCGAGTCCAGCATCCAAGCAACTGCACGCCACTGCTCCAAGCTCCGTCTTCTAACGCCAATTGATGAAATCGATGATTTGCCAGTCTTTCTACCAAGCCTAGGCCTCGTTATCGCCTCGACTTCGATATTTCAAGCCATTCCACTATGTTCCTATAGGCTTAATTTGCATCCTCCTTAGTAACAGTGCAGATTAAGTCCCTCCTCTACCATTCAAATATCCAACATCATACCCACCCTGTAACCATCCTAGTCAAGCAACTCCTGTCTCCCTCGAGTTATAATACAAGTTTAGCTCATCCCCTCTTCCTACCAAGCAGCCAATAATTAATTATTTAATTAATTATTTCAAGTAACTTCAAATTTCATCAGCGCACTCAACGTCATAGCTCCAACTGTATTTAAACTGGATAACTTTGAGTGACTGGTAAATTTGTTTTTCTCTTTCCTTATTCTCTGGTCCTCCAAGGTATTTGACCACTCACTATCTCTCATCACTCTTACTCATTACACGCACTTATAGTCTACACTCACGAACACAAACATGTCACGCACTGACACTAAACCTCACACATTAACGTACCAGGGCATAACATTCCTGATAACTCAGGACCCTCATGACCCTAAAAGCCCAAATTATACCCCTGTTAATCCAAAAACACTAATTCCGAGTGGGCCTACCCACAAAGGAGATGGTACACTCGTTCCACTTAAACCAGCTTCACCAAAATCAGATTCCTCACTATCTAGCTCACCTCCTCCCTCACCGGGTCACGTCTCATTCCCGACATTTGATTTCGAGAAAGAGCTGTGGTACGCTTCACCCAATGGCAGTAACCTTCAGACCACGATGGTCCTTATCCACCCACCTATTGGTATTAGCCTTTGTAAATCAGTCAGGCAAACAGTAATTAACGCGCTCAATCCCATAGCCCAATTTATTTCCCTCATTGAGGAATTAGGTAATCACCACATAGGCATCACTCCCTCTGAGAATAGCCATCTCAACTCTGTCACTAGTGTTCTCAAGAGCCGCTCTGCCATTCCCCCATTTTCATTAATTAGATTCAGACCACAAATTCACCTTCTTTAGTCTCTCAATCTGAGGAAACTAAATTGCCACAACAAGAAACAACAAAAGTAACAGTCTGTATAGCGTACCGGTACTTCAGGAATCTGTGCTTTCCGTAACATGTAATGGAGACCGTAGTACTTATTTCCGTGAATTATATTTTCCATTGTGCCCTGCCATGTTATTTTAATTGTGATCGCTAATTACGTTTTAAAAGAGTATCAGTTACAAAGTACGGTAATTCGTTTCCCTTGGCATTATCCCTAAGACCAGCTGACCGGCAGCGTGGAACTTGCCCACACTAGCGCTGCCGGGCGGGGCGCGCTTGAACTTGAGGAGTCATCTCACTTTCTCTTTCATTCGTCATGGTCTGAGTCTGAGATTATGCTCCTTACTTCTTTGGTTGTTAAACCAGTTAATTACCCGATATATTTCTATGTATAATTTCTCGGCAATATTCGTGTACTCCTGCGGGGTCGGTTATGGCGTTTCTTAAAATCGAACCCTCACTGCCGTTTCTTCTTCCAGAGTTATTTTCACCCTTTGCTTTGCGTCCATGGTGTCGATAATGGGCAGTTGTTTGTAGCCCTCGTTAGTAAGAGTCCTTCTAAGTTTCAACAGTACTTGTTCCTGGTGACGTGAGAAACTCCTGACTGGCGGTCCGTCTGTGTCCCGCGGCTTCTCAGGTGACAATGCTTAGTTCTCATTCTTTGAGGGCATCCCTGTCTTTTGTTTCCCTTACTCTTATTTTTCTGTTTTCCATTTCCTCTTCTAGAGTGTAGGTGTGTGGTTGGTTTTAGTTGTAAGTATGTAGTTAGTTTGTTCATTAGATATAGTTCATTGTCCCATTAGACTGTGGTGTTTGAGTGTGTCTGGCGGCAGTTGCATTGTTTATTAGATATAGTTTTTTTTCGTTAGACTGTGATGTGTGAGGGTGCATGTGAGTGTGCCGGATGACCGACTGTTTTAGTGGTAGTATTTTGTTGTAGGTGGAACTTGAGTATTTTTTCGTTAGTAGAATTTTGGTATTTAATTGTTAGTAGAAGATTAGTATTTTCGTTAGTAGAATTGCTCTATTACTTATTCTGAAAGGGAGTAGCAGCCTTTCAGAATAAATCAATTCATTACTTTACTTATAGATGGTTAAGATATTGATAATACAAGCCAACTAATGGCTACACTTCGTTCTGCTGCACGGCTGAAAGCAACGGGAAACTACAGCCGTAATGCTCTTCCCGAGTATATGCACCTCTCTATGTATAATACATGTGATGATGGCCTCCTCCCTTGTACAATTCCAATCCGGAGGTAAACTAGTCCCCCGTTCGGATCTCCGGGTGGGGACTACTCACAGAAGTGACAAAGACAAATCTGACATTATACGCATCGGAGCGTGAAATGTTAGAAGTCTGCTGGGAAGTGGAAGCTTAGAAAAGTTAGAAAGGGAAATGGATAGGTTGAGGTTGGATTTGGTTGGGATTAATGAAATATGCCGGCAGGAAGAACAGAACTTTTGGTCAGGAGACTATGGGGTCATTAGCACTAAATCAAACAAAGGCAAAGCAGGGGTTGGTCTCAAATTGAGTAGGAAACTTGGACAGCGGGTGGAATATTATGAGCAATATAGTGAACGGATTATTGTAGCAAAAATCAATACAAAACCTACCTGCACCACAGTGGTACAAGTCTATATGCCTACCAGTCAAGCTGATGATGAGGATGCTGAAAAGGTCTACGGAGAAATAGATGACATTCTGAGGTATATCAAGGGTGATGAAAATGTTATAGCGATGGGAGATTGGAATGCTGTGGTAGGAAAAGGAAGAGAAGGGAAGATAGTAGGAAATTTCGGATTAGGTGAAAGGAATGATCGAGGAAGCAGGCTGAAGGAATTCTGCACCGAGCATGAGTTGGTCATAGCTAACAACACCTTATTCAATAACCACAATAGAAGACTATACACATGGATGTGACCAGGAGATACAGGAAGTTACCGACTTCATTAAGGTCAAGCAGAGGTTTCTAACCCAGATTTTTGATTGTAAAACATATCCTGGTGCTGATATAAACTCTGACCACAATCTTGTTGTAATGATATGCAGATTAAAGTTGAAGAAACTGAAGAAAAGGCAAAAGCCAAAATGGTGGGCAATAGACAGACTGAAAGAGGAGGATGTAAACGAAAGATTCAAGAAGAGTATAAAGGAAGGACTAATCAAAACCCCTAAACAAACTTCAATTGCAGACGAATGGGCACTTTTGAAGGATGAAATAACAAAATCCGCAGAAGAAAACATTGGTAGGAAAGAAAGAATAGGTAGAAAAAACTGGATCACTCAGGATATACTAGAATTAATGAATGAAAGGCGGAAACACAAGAATGTAAGAGATGAGAAGGGGAAAGCAGAATACAGACGTCTGAGAAATGAGGTTAACAAGAAGTGCAAGGAAGCGAAAGAAGAATGGTTGAAAGAGAAATATGCAGGTATAGAAAATTGTCTGAAATTGGGAAGAGTAGACACAGCTTATCTAAGGATTAAGAATACTTTTGGGGAAAAAAAGACTAAGTGCTGTAATATTAAGAACACAAATGGAAAGCCTCAAACAGATAGGGAAGAAAAGGTTGAGATATGGAAAGCTTACATAGAGTGTTTTTATAAGGGAAAGGAGATTGAGAATCATGTAATGGAAAGGGAGGAAATTGATGAGGATGCAAAATGAGATTTAATATTGAGATCAGAATTTGACAGAGCATTGGAGGACTTAAGCAGGAACAAAGCACCAGACTTAGATGATATACCGATTGAGTTGCTACGCTGCATAGGAGATGAAGGTCTGATCAGGTTACATCACTTGGTGTGTAGGATTTATATGACAGGTGAGGTACACTCTGATTTCAAGAAGAATGTTATCATCCCTATACCGAAGAAAGTGGGAGCTGACAGATGAGAAGATTACCGTACGATCAGCTTGATTACTGATGCTTGAATGATCCTGTCTAGAATAATTTACAAGAGGATGGAAAGCCAGATAGAAACGGAGTCGGGTGAAGACCAGTTTGGTTTCAGGAGAAACGTAGGAACAAGGGAAGCTGTACTAGGTCTTAGGCTGTTTTTGGAAGGTAGAATAAGGAATGATAAGAGAACGTTCATGGCATTTGTAGACTTAGAAAAGGCTTTTGATAACGTTGATTGGACTAAATTGTTTGACATTTTGAAAACGATTGAAATAAACTACAAGGATAGGAGGGTGATCTACAATCCATACAGAAACGAGACAGCAGTTATTCGAGCTGAAGGACATGAGAGAGAAGCTGGTATTCAGAAATACGTAAGGCAAGGCTGCAACTTATCACCCATACTTTTCAATCTTTACATTGAACAAGCAATGAAGGAAATTGGAGAAAATTTTAAAGTGAGAGAGAAGATTCTAGGAGAAATAGTTTCAACTCTGAGATTTGCCGACGACATAGTCATCTTGGCCGACACGCCTGAGGATTTGAATGAGTTTTTGAATGGTATGGACTCCGTATTGAGGAAAGAATTCATGAGGAAAGTTAATAAATGCAAATGTAAATGTAAATCAAATGCCTGCATACAAACGAAACGAACGTGGAAGGAAGAAATTCATATAGCAATGAGGTTAGCTCAATGCATAACTTCTTCCTTACACGTTCGTTTCGTTTGTATGCAGGCGTTTGATTTGGCTTATGGACCTGTTAAGCACAAGGCTTCTTCATTGGTTGTGAAGATGGTGAAGTATTGTGGTCCCATTTTTGCCAATTCAAGCTTCGACCTGTGCTTTGGAGCGGATATGTGAATGAACTGTCCACTGGTTCTCTACGTTTATCTTCGCTTGTGTTCGATGGCTGAATATCATCACCGTTTCATATGTTTTAGTTTTGCTCAATATTTTTCTGTGACCTACTTATATGGTGCACCATATTAAGTCAAATAGCCATTTTTTTTCGATTGCTACGCTATTTTATAATTTTCTTCAGATATTAATCTTGGCTGATGAAGGGGATAAACGCAATTAATCCCTGAAACATGTACTAGGAGCAAATCTAATTATATTTCCTTTCGTTTATGTATTGACTAAGGCGGATGTATAATTGTTGTTAAAAACTATTTATCAAAGGAAGCCAAGCAGTAACGATTTCAGTGAGAAAAAAAAGTCGACAAAAGCCTCGCGTCCGTGCGCATTTTAAGCTTACGCTGGGCAAACCGTTAAAAATATCAATATTTGTAGTATGAGTTTAAGAATTGTTCAGTAAGAAAAGTTGTACAAAAAAAGTCCGTGTGAACATATCTCTATCTTCAATACATCGCCCACTATTACTGAGGCGACAGTTTACGAGCTAGCTAGGGGCGAGTCTATCACCCCAGTTACAGCCTACCTAGCGGGCGAGCCTATTACCCTAGTTACAGCCAGCAGCAAACTGTCGAGTCGTGTTGAGTTAAGACTTCAGACAAGAGTGGTTGTGTTTGGTGTTTCCCTGGAAGTGCAACTCGGGTTTTCTTCATTTCACCTGTGAACTTTTCGTTCCGCAAAATACCCAGACAAGTTTAGATTGGACGGAAGGGGGATTTGTGTTTCATGCAACTCGCCATTTGGCATACTTAAATTACGTCTAACGAGAATTTGTTGCACATGAATCTCTCTCTCTTCTTAAGTATTCAATCCATGGATTGGTCTGCGGCAGTTCTCCAGTCGGCTCTATTTATAGCTTTCCTCTTCATAGTTTCTGCATCCTACATCAGACATGATTTGATGTACATATTGTAGGCGTGGTCTTCCTCGACATCTTTTGCCTTCAACCATTCCCTCCAATACCGTTTTCAGCAGGCTATCGTGTCTCAGAATGTGTCCTATCAGTCTAGTCCTCCTCCTCTTGATGCTTTTCCATAAGGTATAATTTTCCTGCACCTTTTTAAATATTACAGCATTCGTTACTTTTTCTGTCCAGCTAATTTTTAGCATTCTTCTATAACACCATTGTTCAAAATAATGTAACCTCCTTTTTTCTTCTTTTCCAATTGTCCACGTTTCGCAACCATAAAGGGCAATGCTCCAAACATACGCTTTTAATAATCGTTTTCTGGTTTTAAGATTAATGGAATTTGTAGTGAATAAACGTTTCTTTTTGTGAAATGCTAATTTGGCTTGTAAAATTCTACATTTGATTTCTTTCTTGCTTCTTCCATCTTTGGTAATTTTGCTTCCGAGATATTTAAATTCTTGAACATTTTCTAGTGTTTTGTTGCCCACCACTAATTTCATACTTGAGTCTGCCTTTTTATCGCAGACCATAACTTTCGTCTTTGACTTTTTTATTAGCCTATTTTCAATTTTGAAAAAATAGGCTTATGAGATCACCTTTTGTCCGTGTGTGTGTGCGTGTGTGTGTGTGTGTGTGTGATTCGTGTGTGTGTCCCCCCTAATAAAATCTAAACGGCAGGAGCGATTACAATGAAACTCGGAAAGTTCATAGCACTATTCCCGGCGACCTCGACCGTGCCCTTCAAATTTTGTTACGACTCACCAATCCAACATGGCGGCTGTGCGAAATATTTCACCAGCATTCAATATCTCCGAACCTATTACCGATATTACCCTGACATTTTCTATGGTGATAGAGGGAACTACTATAACTTCACTTATGTGACTTTTGAAAACCTGGTAACTAAAAAACCAACATGGCGGCCAAGCGAATTTGAGACTTTTAAATAGACGTTACTCGCGATTTGACCAACCAAACGCAATGAAACTTGGCACAGTGTATGTTTATATACATTGTAATGCACCGACAACTAACTTCGTTCAATTTTTTTTACATAATCACAAGATGGCGGATGTGCGAAATATTTCACCGGCATTCTATATCTCTGAAACTATTAGCGGTATCTCCCTAAAATTTTGTACGGAGATAAAGGGCACTACTGGAAGTCCATCTATAAGACTTTCAAAAACCGGTTAACTACAAAACGAACATGGCGGCCAAGCGAATTTGAAAATTTTAAATAGACCTTTCTCGCGATTTAATGTTCCAAGCGCACTGAAACCTGGTACAGGAAATATTTATACACATTGTAATCCACTGGTATCTAATTTCGTTCAATTGTTTACATAACCTCAAGATGGCGGCAGTGCGAATTTTAAAATTAAGTTTTTATTTCTTGTGATGTAGTCATGCGATCGAAGTGAAAGTTTGAATAATGAACCTACGCAATAATTTTCCTTTAATGGTACATGACTCTATGGCCTATACATTTAACAATCCAACATGGCGACCATCCGAAATATTTAGACGATACTGAATATCTACCAATCTATTTTAGCAATCAAACT